>OX457051.1:17234915-17549915 GCA_949752735.1 Lumbricus terrestris | reverse complement strand
GGACACTGAATCGAAGTTTCACGCAGAAGCGCATGAGCAAAAATTGGGAGTGAATGAATTGTGGAGGATGATTTAATCTATTGTAAAATCTCACATAGAAACAGAAGCCTCAAAATGAAATCTCTTGCTTCAGGTAGGCTAATGCAGACTCTGTGTTGATATGTAAACTTTTTAGACGGAGAAACTATACTCATGCAGAAGACTCAACATTCATCAGCGTTTCATCGATGTGATGGGCCAACAGATTATAACAGACTCAACTAGCATACATACATAGGCGCAACCACCCTATGGGACCCACGAGACGCGTCCCCCCAACTTTTGAGTGGTCCCCTAACTTTATTATTATGGTCCCCCAATTTTAGGACGTGATTCATTATGGTCCCCCCAACTTTTAGGACGTGATTGCACCTATGCATACATAAAGACGAAAACATGGGCGGAGTTTATCAGGGGCTAGGGGGGGAGCTAAGCCCCCCCAAGAAGACCCAGATTCATTTTTTTCACCGTGTAAATTGCATATCTTCCCGGGCTTAGCCGAAGGCTTTAGCTCCTACTAGAACGGAAACCAAACTCCGCCCATGGGCGAAAAAGTAACTGATTTAATTAAGGAAACTGACTAAACTGAGTGAATATATAGTTTTATTATAGATGTACACACAAGTGCACACTCCCAGATAACAATGAATGTGCAGTATTAGTTCCCCCAGGATGTTTGATTTGAATACGCGAATCTGTAAAAGTTCGCAATTTACAACTAAAACTATAGCCTTCACTCTATTTCTATTTTATGCGTTGCCTATTACGATTACTAGCCGTATACGTTATGACCTCAAATGATTCTAATCAGAACGAATGAGTTGACGATGGTTAAGATCAGTGTAAGTAAGTAAGTAAGTAAGTAAGTATTTTTTATGCAAGTGGAAATGGTCGAACTCCCAGTTATTTTTCCACAATTCTCACACTGGTTGGAACGATGCATCACGACCAACATATTAATTAATAAACTTAACTAGCATATAATATAAAGGCGAAAAGTAACTGATTTAAGGAAACTGACTAAACGAAGTGAATATATAATATTTTATATATATAGTGTGATTATAGACGTAGCCTACACGAGTGCACATTCCCAGATAACAATGAATTTGCAGTAGTTCCTCTAGCATGTTTGGTTTAAATATGCGAGTCTGTAAAAATTCGCAATTTACAACTAAAACTAGCCTTCACTCTATTTCTATTTCACACGTTGTCTATTACGATAACTAGTCGTTTACGTTATGACCTCAAATAACTCTGATCAGAACGAATGAGTTGATGATGGTTAAGATCAGTGTTCGCATCCAATGAAGATCTGCAGTCGACGGTGCAGAGTTGCACTTGTCTCCATCGCACGTGCATTCGGTTCCTTTGATGCTAATCACATCAAAATCCTCGCAGATATCCACGTCTGCCACGGTCGCCTGGCAGTCACGCGAAATGGAATGTACACCTGCAATGGAAGGTAAGTCGGTGTTACCGTTATTGCTACAATTATTGCTGCTGTTGCAACACTTCTACCACTGCTCTGCTGCTGGTGCTGGTGCTGCTGCTGTTGCTGCTGCTTATCATAGGTGCAATCATGTCCTAAAAGTTGGGGGGGGAACAAATGAATCACGTTCTAAAAGTTGGGGGAACCATAATAATAAAGTTAGGGGACCACTCAAAAGTTGGGGGGGACGCGTCCCGTGGGTCCCATAGGGTGGTTGCGCCTATGCTGCCTATGCTACTACTACCGCTAGTAATACAATCACTACTATTTCTGCTGCAGTTGTCGTTGTTGATTATTATTATCTTTGTCATAATTATTATTATTTCTGTTTCCATAAAAACCAGCAGCAACAACAACATCAATATTATATTGCCATCATTTTCATTTTATAGATGACCTAATATGATAACTATAGCAATAGGCCTATGGATAAAAAAATCGATGCACCTCGCCTTACACGGTCACGTTCTCTGTTGGCCTATTACATAGGGTATTATAAGTCAACATTAAGGTCACTTGACTGTTTCATCCATCGGTGTCTGGTTTTCCATCGTTGGATCAATTTAATCAGTGGCGTAGACAAGGGGATTTCGGGGACTAAACCTCCCATTAACCTAGGAATTTATTTTATAGGTTATTTATCAACTTAAATAAGAAAAACAAAACAATTGCTTGTCGTAACAATTGTTTTTCTTACTTTATTCCCTTTGTTACTTTATTCTCTTTTATTTACTGTAATACTGTTGGGTTGGTGTCAGAAAGGGCATCCGGCCAGGCCATAAAAAACCCTAAACCCCCATAATAAATTCTTGGCTACGCCACTGAATTTAATGTTAAGATAAATCCAATGAATTGTTTCCAATGAGCTTCTATATTGTCAGTTTATCCTGTAGGCTACGTACAAGTGATTTCAAAGTATTTGACAGCAACGGACTCTCTACCGCTATATTCGTATATTAGGCTATATGCTACTTTTCTACTAGCTGCTTTAATTATACAGTAATCTATATCTCTTGAAAGGCGTTATTAAAACGTTTAATTGGTTCTTTAATAGATCCCAGAGCAGTATTATTAATAATAGTTTTCTCATTTCCTTGCCAGGAGTGTTAAGGGGTTCAAACCAGCGGCGCCGCCAGGATTTTTTTCTGTACGCACTTTTTTCTGTACGCACGACTTCTGTACGCAATTTTTTTCTGTACGCACAACTTGCACAAAATAAGAATACGCGAAATGAAGTTATGAACTGCTATGACGATCTTTAATGGGCATGCAGTGAGTGAGAAGTGTACGTGGTCCACTACTATAGTAGATTCAATAGAATTTCATCGCTTATAATATTTCACGCTTTAATTTACAATTTGTCATTTTTTTGCCTATCCGCGCTGTACGCACTTCCATAAGTGCGTACGCCTAACGGCGCCCCTGGTTCAAACTTTAGTCTTTATTAAGACCCACACAGGGAAACCTTCGTCGCACACAACAACAATTCGCATAAATCATCTTTTGATCCCCATTAAGTTTTCTACAAGTCTCACGCTGCCTTAAATATCATTCCCTGCATTCGCATTCGATCGGACTGTTTCAGAATGGCGTCGCCAGAGCAGAAATTTGTGCCGAGATTTCTCCCCCCCACTCCCACCCCCGCACCCCGAGCCAATAATTCAGCTATGATGAGCACACCGACCGTTCACTGTCGGTGGGATAACGGTCGATGGGAAGATAAGACGGTGAGGGAGAAGGTTGGCCACCCTCCTCATACGCCGAGGTTAAGAAAAATGAAGTCGCTAGCACTTCATGCCTATGGTTGCCTCAGAGCCACTGCTCCTATAGTCTTCCATTCCTGCATTCAGAATCAAAAGTCGGCGTCTTATACCATAAAATTCAAACCGTAATCGTAGACGTAATCTCCAAATTATATCTAGATCGCAACTCAAAAGCCAGGCGCAGGGCACCAGCTTATTTACTAGCGCTGTGTCTTATCAGAAAGGCTGTTCACCACTGAATCAAAAGAGTAGTGATCTGAAGGAGGTCGTGTACGTAGTCCGTAAACCCTGAAACGTCGTCTCTAATGATGTTTTCCTACCTCCATATTCCCATTTACTTTTCGTACAGGCCAATCCGTTGCACGTGTTGATCCCATTCGGGTTAAACGGATCGTCGCAGTTTTTCGTCAGCGTAGAATTACACGTGAAGCAGGTGTAGACTGGAAACGAACCGCTCGTCAACTGAGCATCAATTCCAATGCAGAGTAAAAGCAGAGAAATCCAACTCATTCCCATAATATATAATTATTATTCTGCTCAGTTGAATGTCGAAAGTACAAAATAAAGATTAGTTGATTATTCTAATGGTAAAAGGCTTCAAACTGATTTCTGAATGGACTTTATCCGATGATTAATAATTTCAGAGGCTGCTGATGGAAGCTGTAGTTTGAACACTTGTTCTGATCGATTTGAATGATCCGTTTTAGTCAAAAGCCATCTGCTTTGCAATCGATATCTCCAGTATTTATACAGGGCGTGATGATCAATAGAGATTAACGCACAATAGGCCTACATACATGTAATAATGATAATATTTGGCTGTAGCTTGCGCATCGGTTATGACGCATGTGTCTGCGATTGTGTCGTTTCTCTGTGTCTGTCTGCCGGTCTGTCTGTCTGTCTGTTTGTCTGTCTGTCTATCTGTCGTTGTCTTGTCCCCTAGTATAGCGTTAAGTCAGTCTATCTGCCTCTGTATTTTGATTCTCAATGGTATAAGATCAATAATGCTCCGTTCGACTAACAGACCAAGATAGGCATAAACACAGGATAATCTTACATGTAGATGCATAGCCTATAATTGTGAAGAGCAGAGAAAATGGGTTTCAATAATGAACTTAAATATCAAAACTGTATTAATTAAGCATTTACTTTAAGCATCATAGCGAGTAAGCTTAAACATTGATTAGTTAGGATTAAGACTCAAAGCATAAAGTGCATGCTTGGTCGATCAGCATTTAAATTTCAACGATTAAAATCAACAGATCCTAAAATGTCCGCATGTGAACTAACCGACAAGATACACAGACGAAAGTTCTGCAGGTGAATTAGCCGACAAGTAGGCCTACCCAGAATTGATGTGGCATGTAACTGGTGTCTGCTGCCGGATCTTATTCAGATAAATAGACCTACTCCGGTTAAGTTTTAAATCAATGTCACAAAGGTTAAACTTCTATCACATCATGTCTGAAGTGTCATTCGATGGTAATTTAATATTGATTAATAATTGTTTTCATGGCGTTGCGTAACGTTCAGCTCCTCCCACTCACCCACCCATCCACGTAACGTTCCGTAACGTTTTCAATGACCCCACCCACCCACCCTCGAGCGTTATGTAATTATGCAATGGCCCCTTACTGGATTAAAACATCCGATTGATTGATTTTCATATGCAGACGCTAAGAAAATGTATATAGGCCTAGCCTAGTTGCTAGCACTTTCACAATGAAAATTGTAGAAAAAACTGGGTATAGTCAGACGTTGATTATGTGGACTTGGGGCGTGCAATGAGAACTTTACAATGGATTCCTAAGAATGACTAGGGCTTTGAACCCCACAGCGCCCGCAAAATCTCACCTTGGGTGACCGACTTTCCTTGCGAAGTCTGATGCCTTTTGGCTCAAGAGGGCCTACCACAAGCAAGGCTTTGATACGAATTACGAATAACATTTTACATTTTGTTTTAAATGCTTTAATTTAAAATGAATTACCAGCCAACTTTCTGAGTTATTCATTTCGCAGTAGACGCTTGTCTCGACACCAATGTTACTCACCTTGATGTCATAGACGCCGCTTTCTGTGTGTCCAGCTGCTCTTACGCCCTCATAGTCGCTCAATGGCGGCCGCTGTGTTGTTGGCGGAACCGACGTCTTGATTTCTAATCAGAAGAAAAGGAGTACAGTATCGGTAAACATATTCATCAACTCAAGTAGTTCTCAAGGTCAGTATTTTCCCTCTTATTAGCCAATGAAACATGTAATTTTGGAGAAAAGAATAGGCCTACCTGTAGTGACTTCATATTCGCCACTATTCAATATACTGGTCGCACTAGATGAATCGAATGAAAACTTCGATTCTCCCGCAAAGGTTGTTTCCTCTTCTCAAACGTTTACAAATCAACACAGAGCCTGCATTAGGCCAACCTGAAGCAAAGATTCAATTCGCAAGTAAGAGTCAATGAATGACTGAAATAATCATTTTGTTAGCCGAATGCTAATGATGTAGCCTATATCCAGCATCCCTGCGGTTTGATAAGAGGAGAAAGCAGATCGATCTGCGATCATAATTGTTGCAGTCAGGTTTTGTCTGCTATTTAACCAACGAAACATAGCGATGTTGCGTAAAAGATTACCTGTAGTGACTTCGTATTCACCAACACTCAATGTGCTGATAGCACCAGATGAAACGCTAATGAATGTCGCGTCTTCTGCATGAGTAGTTTGTCCGTCTAAAAAGTTTACAAATCGAATGCATATATACTGCTGCAGCATTTGTGCGCGCGATCAAACTATACAGGGTTTCATTTACTAAAATAAAGTTTCAAATCACAACTGAGAGCGGGTCTAGGACTTTACCCCCCGGCCCTTTACCCCTGCCTTTACCCCCTGCCATTACCCCCCGGAGACAATTCCCCCCCCCGCCATTACTCCCCCGCCATTACCCTCCGCCATTACCCGCTAGTTGCAGTGCTAATTATGTAGGCACTTAGCGCCTATTAACAATTAGAACCAGTAAATTCGCACCTTATTTTTGCAGATTGTACCATGGCTGAAATATTCTTGCTTAAATGGAAGCTGGATTGAAGAAAATAGTCTTGCTTAACTGGAAGCTGGATTGAAGAAAATATTCTTGCTTAAATGGAAGCTGGATGAATGGAAACAGTCTTGCTTAAATAGAAGCTGAATTGAATTAAATATTCTTGCTTAACTGGAAGCTGGATTGAAGAAAATAGTCTTGCTTAACTGAAAGCTGGATTGAAGAAAATATTCTTGCTTAAATGGAAGCTGGAGTGAAGAAAATATACTTGCTTAAATGGAAGCTGGATTGATGAAAAATAATAGTAATTTAAATGGAAGTTGGATTGATATTTAGAATATAAACTCCGTTTATATGATTTGTCTTCCATCTATGGAGGTAATGGCGGGGGGGGGGGGTAATGGTGGGGGTAATCGCGGGGGAGGGGGGGTAATTGTCTCCGGGGGTAATGGCAGGGGGGTAATGGCGAGGGAGTAATGGGCCGGGGGTAAAGTCCGGATACCCTGAGAGCAGCTTAGCCTACAGCTTTGATAAAATTCTGAAGACCCAAGATAATATTATCTTGGGCCTTCAGAATGTTATCAAAGCTGTCCTCACGAGACGGGAATTACGGGTAAGAAATAAAAATTATTTTATTATCGTCAGCCACTTCATTGTTTATGTTCTAGAGATGAAATAATTAAGCAATAGTTGCGTTTCAAATGTTTCTCTCGAATATCCATACCATCACAGCCATTCAAACGCATCACCAATAACCCATCAGCATTATCAGTGCTATCGTGTAGGGGAGACCGGGGCTAAAAGTAACAATTTACACATTTCATCGACTTACGGCAGAACTATTCCTCCAAGTACGGTACACAATATATCAGTGAATACCTTCAGGAGGGCTTTATAATTAGGCTAAATTTCAAATGTCTAGCTATATTACTTTAGGAGATAAATGAGGTCAAAAAAATATTTTTTTGTGTTACAACTTGCCCCGGCTTGGGGTTGGTTGTAACAAGACCTGGGGTAAATTGTAGCAATGCTTTTAGCATTGGGGTTGGATGTAACACAACACATGTAGTCTAGGCCCCACTGTCACTCCAAGTCGTCGGAAACACACTTATGGCAGAAATAATTCACAGCGCCAACAGTGCAATCCATTTGAGATCACTTCTTACAAGCCACACATTGGATACAGTCTTTCTTTTGTTTCTGACAGTACAAAAAGACTAAAAAAGTAATCGCCAGCGTTCGAGGTGCTTCTTTTCTGAAGATTCTTCTTCTTGTTTGGTACTTTATGTTTCTTGAGACCATTGATAGTCTTATTTTTCCTCTCTAGTTGTTTTTCACCCGTCGATTTTTTTTCCTGAAAGCACCAAATGACTCACAACAAATAAGACAAAAGGGAAGCCTGCATGCAGGTGACTGTAATGCTGCTGATGGTCTTCCGAAGTGGATAAACTGGATGCTTTCCGCATTTTTAAGAATCTTCTTCTTTGCCAGTTTCTGTGTCTTGGGACCCTTGACAGCCTTCATGTTCTTGTTTAAGTTTTTTTTCATCAGTCCATTGTTTTTTTTCTTTCCAGCCTGGTTCTTATTTGTTTCAAGTTTCTTTTTGTGGACTTCTCGTTCTTTTTCTCTTGTTCTTCTTCCAGCAATCGTTTTTCTGGCGTGTCCGCTAGACTTGCAGCAGGCCTTCGGTTTCTTCACTTTTGGTAACTTGTCGTTCCCCGGCTTCTGGGTGAGGCATTACTAAGACAGGATCAAAGGACGAATTCTGGCGGTCATTTGAGAAGCCTGCATGCAGGTGACTGTAATGCTGCTGCTGGTGATGATGGTGACTGATGCTGCCTTGAAGCAGGCAATGCTAACAGAGGTTAATGATTATCGTCATCAGAATAGTGAAAGAGAGTAATCTAACAGATGAGGAGAAAATAATATGGCAAGAAGTGGACGTAGATGGGATTGTCCAACCGGCAGCGGCCACATTAGTAACATCTGGAACCACTATCTGAGATTCACCATGCAGGGATCATGCCAGCCAACTGAGCAGAGTCATGTTCTTGAATAATGTCGTGAAACTCCTCCAATTCTGACGCCATAGATAGGCTTACGTCTCGAGAAGGTGAAGTGTCTGGCCGAGACTCGAATAGCGATGCAACATTCTACTGTAGGTCTACTTTAGCAAGAGGTGAAGTTTACGGCTGGGCATTGTCGTTTGCAGGAGCTGAATCCGCAGTAATCAATTGATCATCCTCGGCCAACGACCGCCTACTTCGTTTGTACCCATGGCCCATTAGAAACCTTTTATCACTTGAGCTTTGCAGTTTTTTAACAAACCGGAAAAGAGTAACATGGCATAATTATGTTGAATTTCTTCGCAGCTGTATGGCAAGGTCGGTTATGCATGGTTAGTCACCTCTTCTGCCGTTTCTTTCATTTCAACCAGTGTGGTTTCTCCTCTAGAACTTTTCCTTTTGTAAGTCCTCATCTAGGCCTACATTTTAAAATAGTTCGGCAGGATTCAAGCAAAAATAAATCTTTTAAAACGTTGAAGGTGGTTTTGGGGCAGGTTGTAACACCGTTACAACCAGCCCCTTGAAAATTGTTACAACCTGCCCCGATCACACGTCTAAGATAATTACATAAAATTTTCAAACTCCATGTTGGCTGACGAAATGTTTCATCCTGTCATGTAATCTAGCATAAACAAGCTTCGCATTGACCAACAGTAGGTAAGAATATCGTGCGCCAGACGAAAGCAATGCGAAAAACAATACGAATTCAAAAAGTTACTTTTAGTAGCAAAAATCACACTTTTGGAAAAACGACTCTGTTATGGTGTAATGCAAGCAAAGTCGAAAGGAACATAAAACGGGAACGATATGCCGCATGCTCTGACGTGCATACGCTGGTTCCCTGAATTTCAGTTTTCCTTATTTTTACTAAGTTACAACCTGCCTCTGTTACTTTTAGCCCCGGTCTCCCCTATTACTAAATGAACTAAATGAAAGTCTTGCTATAATATTGCATAAAAGATTACCTCTAGTGACTTCATGTTCACCAGTATTCAATGTGCTGATCGCACCAGATGAAACGCTGATAAATGTCGTGTCTTCTGCATGAGTAGCTTGTGCGTCTGAAAAGTTTACAGCATAGCAGCGTCATTCATTAACATTGCCAAACTCCAGACGCACATACAAACACTGGGCTACACGGCCTAATTGGCGATTTTCAACGTCAACTTGTTTGTGACACGACCTAGATCTAAGAAGTAAAATAAATCTAATCAGAACGTTTCAAATAGCTTACCGCATTCAGGTTGGTTACATCTCATCGTGCAATCGTTAATCTAAAATTATATTATCACACATTAATGTTGTATATATATATGACAGCTGTTAGATTTTATTTGCTGCATTCATCACACCTTTTTCATTCTTTAAGTGATAGCCTACAACTCAGACAATTTTCAACTCAAAACAAAATGCTCCGTGCAAATAAATGACTAGCCTAGGCCTAGCTAAGTAAGATGTAGGCCTATAGGTAACAAAATGAATCATTGAGAAGACCAATAAGCATCGAATTGCATTGTATTGCGTTTTATCTGACCATTGATAAAGGTTTCTCGCAGCAAGAACCTGTCAGAAGCGTTCCCTGTGCGTGCAACTCCGAGAGAAAAGGCAGGTTTTGAGAGGAGAGAAATATGGCGAAAGACTACCCGAGAGGAATACAGAGTGAATTGATGGTGGAAGTCCATTCCGCACTCACGACCTCTATAAGTATCTGATGCAGGCAAATGATCTGGATTGAGCCAAGGCGGTGGTCTGGATTCAGCTATAGGTTATTCCAGTGGTGGCCAACCTTTTGTACACAGTGTGCCACAAAAAATCACGCGTACCGTCCGCGTGCCACTACATAATATACCATAAGAGGTATTGTCACCTGTTCCAATATGCACTTACATAAAGTAACTATGCAGATTCGGTGTAAGCACAGTGTTAGTTCATGGCTAGCTAAAAAAAATCATCTTGATTCTTTCTTACTCCAAGTAGCCTAACTGAGCCTCATGGTAATGTTGCGTTCAAGGGCAATGTTACTCATCATATTATTGCTTCGATTTTGGGCACACCTGAACCTTCAGAAAACTTGACAAAGACTTTACTCGCCAGCAGAATAAGTTTTTATTTTATGCTGATTTCAGACTTGATTCGTATAAATTTGACCATCAGTATCAATTGATCCCCTTTTTCAGACAAAAAATTTGCTCTGCTGCCTAAAAGATGCTTTATCTGGCTGGTAAAATTAGTCCTAATAGCTGACCCAGGTCGGTATTGTTCGTTAGAGTCCCCGTAAAACTTGCTGAAGTGACAATCTACACTAATTATTTAAATACCACAACTGCTAGGCTGCAGTACACAGCTGACAAACAGAATTTGAATGACTTTCCCAGAGTAAAAGTAGTATTACTTTTCTTCTAAAAATGCGGTTCTTCCAAATTTACACCAAACTCCTGCAAGACAATGCTATCTTCATACTTTCTTGAGGGACTAGCTGTCTTGCTGCAAGCGGCAATGCTAAAGCCAATAACAGAAACCTATGTAAGAAGATCAAGCAGTATCTTCCTTTGTCTGATCCTGCAACCCTACAGTGGAGTGGGGCCCAAATTCTTATCTCCGAATGGCATAAATATGCTGTGGAGAAAATGGACTTTGACCACCAGCCTCAGTCCGCTTTGAGCTCCTGTGCTGCGTCCGTCTGCAGCAGCTGTCAGGCTAATTCACCTAATCTCTGCATGATCACTGCACCTACGGAGATACAGAGAAACCTAAGATTCGCCTAAATTAGCAGAACCTGCATAAATATTTTTCACAAATTCCATGGTCCTCCGTGCCACTCATCACAGGCCGGTGTCGCGTGACAGAGTCTCCCCCCTAAAAGTCTCCCCCCGGAGACTTTATTTCGAAACAGATTCTCCCCCCGGAGGACCTGTTCTAGAATAAATTCGCCCCCGGAGACTATATTCTGAAATAAAGTCTCCGTGGGGGAGAGAATATTTCCGCCGTCCACGAAATAAAGTCTCCCCGTTCAGCGTAAAATTGGCTACAGTTGCATCAAATTTAGATACGAGCAGGTTAAACGGTTAGTTTACGTTGCCAGATTATATAACAAGAAAACATATAATACTTTTACTTCAGAAAATTTCTTCCAATACAGAGTTTCAGCCAGGGGCAGACTCTGCTTCGGGAGGAGACTTTGTTTCGGGGGGAGACTTTATTTCGTGACACCATTATTCAGTCGGTGCATCAGTAAATCAGTGTAAATGAGACTTTTCAAACAAGTCATGTATACATTACTTTTAGACTACATGTAGCCGTTCTACCAGTTGAAGTAACTGGTAGAACGGCTACATGTAGCCTATAAGTAATGTATATATGACTCTTTAACTAGGCTTTCCATTGACTCTTAATGCGAATCAAAATGTTGGATCAAAAAATCATTTCAATCAATGCTGAACTTACCTGGAAGCTTTTACATGATTCCACGATCTGGTAACCAAGTGATGACATGGATGAGCAAGTGAATATTTCACAGGTTGTGTTATCGTAGAGATTGAAGACGACGCATTCTGGATTGTCATCGCATAATCTTAAGCATTCAAGGGTCATCATATTAGTTGAAGGACGGACTTCGTCTGGCTGACCAACTGCGCACAGGCGGAGACCATCAGCATCGTACACAGCCGTGTATTCAGTGGAGTTGCCTAACTCACACACAGCAGCCACAATGCACAGTAGGATTGCGAGTCCATTGCTCACCTTCATGCTGTTAAATAACAGATTAAATCAATCCAGGATATACATATGATGACATGCGTCAATTCAGAATATACATATGATGATATGAGTCAATCCAGAATATACATATGATGACATGAGTCAATCCAGAATATAATATGATGACATGAGTCAATCCAGAATATACATATGATGACATGAGTCAATCCAGAATATAATATGATGACATGAGTCAATCAAGAATATACATATGATGATATGAGTCAATCCAGAATATACATATGATGACATGAGTCAATCCAGAATATAATATGATGACATGAGTCAATCCAGAATATACATATGATGACATGAGTCAATCCAGAATATGCATATGATGACATGAGTCAATTCAGAATATATGTCTGGTGACACGAGTCAATCCAGAATATACATATGTTGACATGAGTCAAATCAGAATATATATATGATGACATGAGTCAATTCAGAATATATGTCTGATGACACGAGTCAATTCAGAATATTCATTTGATGACATGAGTCAATCCAGAATATACATATGATGACATGAGTCACTCCAGAATATACATATGACGACATGAGTCAATCCAGAATATACATATGATGACATGAGTCACTCCAGAATGTACATATGATGACATGATTCGCATGACTGAGTATCGTGCAACTCATCTTTTGCGTCTGAAATAGATTTAAAATTTCCACGAACCACGTGAAATTCGCTGCTAGGTACCACCTCCATTAACTTTGACAGATGTTTGTCGATATTTGGCTGCGACGGAAAACTTGCAAGATTATTCTCATCCTACCGCGATGGTCAAAAAATAATGTTGTTAGAGAATGCTCCAACTTGAGAAACTACCTGATTGAAGAGTGAAAGTAGTAGGTACTTTCAGTCTACGGACTATTTAAAATTATTATATTTACTTTGATATATTTATCGAAGTTCTAGTTTTGACATCTTAAAATTTACCGGTACTATTTATCACAAGCAAAGCCAGGGTTGGATACAGAAATTTTCAAAGGGGGGGAGCAACATTTTCGGTCTTGGGACAGGGGAAAAATTTCGTCTTGGTCACCGAAAACGAAGTGACTAGCGGACCGCTAGGCGGCCCTCCAATTTCAATTACTAGCGGACCGCCAGTCACGTGTAACCTGTCACATGAGTGACGAGTCTTAATTCCTGAAGATTGTTACAATGGCGGCAGTTACTGATAGTTTGTTTTATGTCGGACAAAAGTTTTCTTGTTTTAATGACTTAGAAAATTGCAAAAAAGAGTATGAAATGAGTAACTTTTGTCACCTAACAATGCGGGATGCAAAAACGTTGCAATCCATGATGAAGTATGCACCAAAGAAGGCAGCACGTGCAAAGAAGGAGCTCCGTTATTACTCGCTTCGATTATGCTGTACATATGGTGGCAAAAAATTCAAGAAACAAAGAGAAGGGAAACGAGAAACAGAGTAAGTAACCAATCTTCATTTACATGATATACAGGGTGCGCCAAAAAAAGTAATCCCCTACGGTTTTCAGCCCATATCTTGGCCAAACACTAGAATTTTTAAATGAAACTTTAGAGTCTTAAAGGCAATTCATATTTACGTACAATGGTCAAATTATAGAAAAAAATAATTCAAACAGAACAAAAGTTATATCACTTTTAGTGAGGCCACCCACCGTTTTTGACGTTTCAAAAACGAAAAGCAACAATAATTAGTTTTTCCCCCAATATCTTGGCCAAAAGTAAGAATATCGAAATGAAATTTTACAGCCTTAAAGACAATTCATATCTACACATGGTGGCCAGATGTCATAAAAATATTTCAAACAGAACAAAAGTTATACCACTTTTAGTGAGGCCACCCACCGTTTTTGACGATTCAAAAACGAAACACAATAAAATGTAACAAAAACGTGATTTTATCAAGTCATACCTCAAATAACTGTTTGGAACTGAACTTGATAGTGATTCACAACTTCTGTTCAATGTGCCCACCACCAGTGACAAAACTTCTTTTGAGTTTCTTTGCAAAGTTCTTGATGGACCTCTGATTAATCTGACAGATTTCTTAATTTCCAATTTGATTGTCATCTTGCTAAGTGACTTCTCAGTGACGTGGAGCTACGCTGGTACCCTGTTCCTTTTTTAAACAGTAATAATAATGATCATATGACATTATCAAAGCCTATTTGATAACAATTATTTGAGATGAGACTTAATAAAATCATGTTTTTTTGTGTTTTTTGCGTTACCCTACTGAATCGTCAAAAAACGGTGGTGGCCTCACTGAATGTGGTATAACTTTTGTTCTGTTTGAAATATTTCGACGAAATCTGGCCATCATATTCAGATATGAATTGTCTTTAAGCCTCTAAAATTTCATTTCGATATAGAATATTAAAATCCGTTTTATGTTGCTTTTTGTTGCGTGACGTTTTTGAATCGTCAAAAAACGTTGGGTGGCCTCACTAGAAGTGATATAACTTTTGTTCTGTTTCACATATTGCGATAAAATTTGGCTATTGTACGTAGATATGAATTACCTTTAAACCCGTAAAACTGGATTTGAAAAATTCCTGTTTTTGGCCAAGATATTGACAAAAATCCGTAGGGGATTACTTTTTTTTGGCGCACCCTGTATAGTATAACTTCTATTTAATCCTATGATAGATATCATTTTCATCAGTCCCACTTCTAATTACCAAAAAAGTGAATGATTTTCATCAATCCAGCTTTTATTTTGCACAATACATTTGTTTAATCAATCCAGCTTCTATTTAGAAGACAATTATTATCATCAATCCAGCTTCTATTCACACGAACAATTTCTTAACAAATCCAACTTCAAATTACCTTCCGCTAGTATTCAGCATTAGACGACAGCCTGGCGGCTTGCTAGTATTCGTTATTGGACGGCCGCCACTGGCGGTCCGCTAGTATTTGAAATTCGTGGGCCGCCTGGCGGTCCGCTAGTCACAGCCCACCGAAAAATCTGATGACCTCTTTTCAAAAATAAAGAAATTTCTAAATGGGTTGGTCATGGCCGGATTTGCCTCCTTGAATCCGCCCCTGAGCGCAGCTAATGCTGGGAAGAATTTGTCAGAGGTGAGATTAGCAGTATGTGTGTGTGATGCAATTTCAATATATTTCACAGAATCATGTTGTCTAATCATGATTAAGTTTATCACACGCATGGTTGTGCAGCACAGTTCCAACATTCAATGGGCTAATAAGCCTATCCCGTGTACTATTGTATCCATGAGAGAATTATCCCAGGAATACCACAAATAAAAAACAATGGAGTCATAATTTTTGACCGCATTATTTCAATGTCGTCTAGACGAGATTTTCAAATAAATGAAATGTTATGAAAACATAGGATGATGACGAAACATTAACCAATAGCGAAAAATATCATTTCCAACGATCAATGTTAGCCTACAATTTTCACATTTGCCTACAATTTTCACATTTCATCCGTACAAAACGAAGGAATAAACTATAATGCGAATCATAACATAACATCAAGCGACAGAACATTCTTAGGCCTACTTGTCTGCTCGCGACGATAAGGTTATTGAATGTCTGCGGAGAAGTACGATGCGAAACAACTAAGTGAAGATCCTTCCCGCTAATGTCAAATTTTCCTTATTGTAAACCACTTAGGCCTATCTCAGGCTTCCACCAATTGGACGCGTCCGTGTAACCTACGAACATCCGGTGCCGGTTGTATAGGACGTCATGACCGTCGTAGGTTTACGTTAGCAACCGAGCCACATTTTCATACGATTACCCATGCAGCTTCAAGGTATAAATTTTTATATTCCTGCAACATCCGTTCCAAATTGTTTTACATTTTTTATTTCGGGGTGTTCAAACACCTACAAACACTCCCTAGCCACTGAAATCGTAGTGACGTCACAATTATATATAGGCCTCGTTTTAGATTCTGAAAATGAACTTCAATAATTATTACGGTAGATCTGTGTAAATTGTTATAATCGAAGTGACGTCACAATAGGCCTTGTTTATACTCTTCTATAATAGTAGGTCCGTATCATAATCGAAGTCACGTCACATGCAATAGGCATAGTTTATTCTCAAAATGAACTTCTTTAATAGTAGGCCTGTATCGTGATTTAAGTGACGTCACCATGGACCTAGTTTTGTATTCTCAAGCGGAACGTATAATAGATTTTTTATCATTATCAGGGCTGTGCTGCGTTAAAACAGCCCCAGTTTTGTATTATGAAAATGAAATAATAAAATTATGATAGACTAGTAGAACTCTATCATAATCGAAATGACGCCACAACAAACCTAATTTCGTGTTCTCAGTGAACTTGTTTAATAGTAGAATTGTATCAAAATCGAAGTGACGTCATAAAAGGCCCAGTTTTACATTCGCAAAATGTACACTATACTGAAAGCTGTGTATAATAATCGAAGTAACGTCACAATAGGCCTCGCTTATATTCTCAAAACGTACTTTTAAAATAGTACATTTGTATCATTATCGAAGAGACGTCACAATAGGCCAAGTTTTTAATTCTTGAAGTGAACTTCTGTAATAATAAAGTTGCATCATAATTAGAGTGACGTTACAATGGGCATAGTTTTGTATTATCAAAATTACTGAAATTATATGAAATAGATTTGTATCCTGATCGAAGTGACGTCACAATAAGCCTAATTTCGCTTTCTCAGTGAACTTATTAAATTGTAGAATTGTATCATAATCGAAGTGACGTCACAAAAGGGCCCCGTTTTATATTCTAAAAATCATAGTTGTAAAATACTTTTGTTTGTTTTTTATTGTTTCCCGAAAAACGTGTTTTTTTCGTGTTTTTTTGCATCGTTTTTTATCGTTTTTTTAAAAAAAGATTTATGTAGCTTTATTTAATTATTTGCTGTCTATTATTATTTCCTTAATTTATTTTGTGTCTGATATTCCATACATTTACACCGTACTCTCAAGGATTCAGCTAACTATAGACCCTATAGGGTCTTTATGTAATTATTGTTTAAGTCATCATTTTGAGAAATACATGAAATAAAATTTGTAAGAGTTATTTTTGATATAAAATTCTTGGGCCTATAATTAATATTTATAAGTAACAATTTTAAGTACAAATGTACAATATATATTTTAGAACACATCTGTGGTTTTTGCTTCTGATTAGATTTTAATTGCATTATGTTGATCAGCATGAACTTATAATGTGGCCTTATGTTTACAATTTAAATTTGAAAAGATTTCAATACCTTTCATTTTTCTGAATATCTTATTGGACCAAAGTTATAAGAAAAAATAACTGTGGCAGATTAATGTTACTTATAAATACCAATTATTTTGACCTACATTGTAATAATAAAGTTGTGCTATTTGGAGCTTCTTGATAAAATTGCATAAGCAAGGTTCTTAAGCTTAAAATGAAGTTTCAGATGTAACAAAGGCAAATTATTTTCCGTCTCCGTTTTTTATCGTTTTTTTGTCGTTTTTATTATTTAAAAAACGAGGTTTTTCCGTTTTTTATTTTATTTTCATCGTTTTTTTTATATCTATGCTAAAAATTAACATCTACATGTAGGCCCTATAAACAAGCCTATAATAGTAGATCTTTATCATACTCATTCAGGGGAGGATTCAAGAGGGCCAATCCGGCCATGCCCCCATTCAGAGATTTGCATAGGACGTGGCCCCTCCCCCTATCAGGTTTAAGGAAGCTGTAAATCAACGCAACGGGAACAGGAAGGTGAGGGAGATAAAGTAGCACACGACTAAAGCCATCAGATTTAAAATAACCGGAGTTGCCACGGGTCTTTTAGAATTTTTTTTTTGGGGGGGGGGAAAGTTTTTCGGCGGAAGACCATCGAAAATGTTTGACGACTGAAGACCAAACATTTTGGGCCCCCCACTTTCAAAATTTATTATATCTGCTCATTCAACTCAGATCGAAAACGTAGCCTACGTCTATAGTCACCTTTCACAGTTCCACTAACACGAAATCGACAATCTGATGATTATAACATCTTATTTCTTTAGTAATACCATGCTCGCTTATTTATAACAAATTATGGGCAATGGTCGCAAACATTGCACAAAATGCAAACCGTTTTACCTTTTTCAGATCTTAAGATGCAAGAAAGAATCCATAACCAAGAGTTGCAAGTTATAGCTGCGCGTTGCCTGCTTGTGTGCAAAAACTGAATTACGTCATTATTATCATGTAGGTAACTTTGAGACATCAAGAAAATTAGTAGGCCTAAGTAAAATATTTCTAAGTCGAGTCGAGTCGATGAAACAACGATCGACTCGACTTGGCAAGACTCACGATCGACTCGACTAGCAAGTCGATCGAGTCGACGATTTTTCGATCGACTCGACTTGGTAAGACTCACGATCGACTCGATCGATCGACTCCGTTGACTGCGGGGCATAGCTAATACCAGGGTATGCTGCAGTGTGTATACCTGGATATTTGCATTACGCGTTATAGCCTACAGGCTACTACTTGCTTGCGGAGTTTATGCTATCCATTGATTGTAGGATCATAACAGCCTACTATGTGGAAATTGGTGTAGTATAATAGGCCTTCTGTTCTATGAACAAAAGATCTGATCTACCGCCAAACAGAGGAGTCGCGCGGCGTGATGTCGCAAATAATTATTAGGCTATTTGCTTCCAAATTGTTAGCGAAAGCGAGCAATGTCGTGTGAATGGAAGTTGGATGGACACTAATTTTATACAGTCGAATGAATCTGCGTTGGTAAATAACTAAATTCGCTTATTCATTGACACAGTTCTTTGATAGAACCGAGAGATGATTTATTATTGCAACGTTTGATGGATAACAGGCTGGGCTGTAATCGATGGTATACGCGGGTATGCAGCGTAGGCCTACCTTCACCTCAAAAATATTTGTTCGTAATGTAGCCTATAGAGGATAACCTGCAGACAGCCCTAGCCAGCTGTAGCGTGAACTCTAAGTTTGCAAGTACAGTCCTAATTAGAGGCTTATTTATGTAAGTTTACTCTCAGAGTCATAATTCAACCTGATGCCTACATTCACACACTATAATATTATGATATTTTCTCAGATTTTTTGTTTTGTTCAATGCTGTGAGCGGTTCAATAGTCAGCAAGCATTCCGAACAGCTATGAAGAGAAGTCGGAAAGGTGTGAGCAGCGGGCTAACAACACTGGAGAGACGGAGGCGCAAAGGAGACCTAATTGAAGCATACAAGATCATTACTGGTAACCATCTTTTCATGATATTATAATTATATGGGCATAAACAATTTTCAGTCATTCCTGCAACATTCGTAATAAAAAAAAATCAACAATTGACTATAGGGCCTATACTTACTCAACGTTTCGATCGATGTTTTGCACAGAGTAGATTTCGAACGAGCGGAATAGGACTATACACAGCCGATCTCAACCAGCTGGTTGCGGATCCAGGGGGACCAATCCAGCCATGCCCCCTCCATTTAGAAAAGTCTTTCTTTCTTGGCAGCCATTTTGGCGTGGAAAGTGGACGTGTCTCCCCCCAATCAGCTCGGCAGACCTTTTAAAATGTAGTATATGGTGACTAAAAAACCGGGGAAAATGGTATGGTTTTTCTGGGAAATGGGCTATTTTTGCCCTATATTAATTTTTTTAATGACTGAAAAAGGTCGTCAACTTTTTTGGCGGATAAAATGGTATATTTTCCGTAAGAATCGGACAAACGACTTAAGAAAAGGTCATAAGAATTTCCGGCGACTAAAGATTAAATTTATCCTTGCCCAACACCGAAATTTTGCCCCCCCCCTTCGAAACGTTCTGGATCCGCCACTGATCTCAACTATGAGCAATAGGAGCAGTAGATGCCTCACTTTCTCATAATATTAAGTCTATATTTATATGCGGGAAATTAAATCGATGTCTATTTAAATCAATTGAATCGAACACTTTATAAAATTTCATGACCTGTTCGTATGTAAGAACAGAGGTGAGTTTAAGCAAATGAGGCAGTTTTCAACCCTTAAGTATGAGGTCTCATTCCGCCGCTGATCATCAGCTGCCTAACCAATTATTTCAGATTGTTAGTTTCTAGTTGGAAGGCTATCGTTGTCAATTATTGCACTCGTTGCTCCACAGAACACTGCGGTCCTTCTTATGGAAGTTATCGCAGGTTTTTTAATCGCAATAATTAACGTGGGGCTATAGGCGTTCTATCAAACAAATTTCTAGCATCAGCCATTATCACATGTACAGTGTACAAGCTGTACAGTGTAATAAGCTGATGTTCAAGTGCACCGCGACACGGTTCTCAAGACCCAACGACAGACTATCACTTCATTTATTTTTTCCATTTCTATGGCGCCTCTTCAAGCTCACTACTCAGAGGCGCTCCCGTCAACAGCGCGGACACTGCATCGGAGTTTCACGCCGAAGCGCGTGACCCGAGCAATTGTGAGTGAAGGACTTGCTCAAGGTCCGTATACACGGCGGCTTGAGGTGGATTCGAACCTGCAACCCTCCGGCTGCAAGACAACGAACATACCCACTATGTCGCATGTTATCCAATGTTGTATTCAGTGAAGGACTTATAATAGACCCAGCAGCCGTATCTACCATCAACCCCGAACAGGTAGCGAATGAATGAATGCTTTGCTCGCAATTTCTCCGGACCATCAATTACGAGGGACAGTAGAATTGCACATTTTTGATGCGACTTACGTACACACCATATAGCACGTGAAACAATGTCTGAACTGATGCGTAGGCTAATAATGGATGCAAGATATATGCGGAACTGACATGGTCTGGACAACCCTAATGGATCCAAACCGCCTATACACGTTCTGACTATAATGGTTCTGACGTAGATCTTTGAATACGTATATACAGGGTGGGCAAAAAAAGACCCCCCTAGGTTTTTTGCCAATATCTTGACCAAAAGTAAGAATTTCGACAGGAAATTTTACAGTCTTAAAGACAATTCATATTTACATTTGATGGCCAGATTTCATCAAAATATTTCAAACAAACTAAAAGTTATGCCTCTTTTAGGAAGGCCACCCACCGTTTTTTGACTTTTTTTGAATCATCAAAAAGTAGGGCTACAGACAACAAATTGAGCAATGTTATACGCTAAAGGGTAGTAAAGGCAGGGTTGTAGGATATACTTAGAACTTTTGAGGTGAGTACACGCTGCCGCCGAAAAAAATCGGGTACTTGTGGGTTTGACGACCCCACAGAAATATAAATTCGATGAAACAACTAACGTTGCAGCGTTGTTATCTTTGTCAGTAAATATTTTTCATCAATTTTACATTGAAAATTATTCTTCATCAATCCAGCTTCAATTTCAGCAGAATGACTGCACTAACCCTAAAACTAACCCTAACCGACCCTCACGACGCCTAACCTGAGCCCTAACCGACCCTCACGCGCTAAATCCCGCTTCTACTTCGTGAGGAAATATTTTTCATCGAATTTATATTTCTGTGGGGTCGTCAAACCCACAAGTACCAAAAATCGACCTTTTTTGGGACCAAAACTTTCTGACGACCTTTTTTAGTCATCGAAATTACTGGCCTTTTTTAAGTCATCGAAATTTCTGACGACTTAGTTTCTTTAAGTGATCGAAGTTTCTGGCCGTGATATTTTGCACGGAAAACCTTCAAAAAAGCGAAAACGATCTTTCATGATTTTTTCCTTCGTATTTCGCGATTTTTCCCTGCGTGTAGGATTACCCACTTGGTCTTACTGAGGTGTGTGTACGCTGTATAGGCCTACCCGCGTGTACCCTCGTTTTTTGAGGTGAGTATACGCTGTCATTTTTTCCCGGAGGGAAATTATTATAATTATTATATATATGTATATATATATATATTCTAATTATCAGTTCATATCGGGCAGATCCTAGTATGAGTCGATCCATGCATGCAGGCATCAATTGTTACGCAACGCATCTATAGTGTTTTATCAGTTGTTTACTTAGGCATAATTACACACCCAGCAGCCAAAGTATTGATCCCATAGGTTCTGTTCATGAGACTGTTTTATGAAGTAGGGTTGCCTTGGAAATGGTAGGGTATATATATATATATATATATATATATATATATATGAATTTAGCCGAACGTATTGAATGATGTGCTGTAGTCTCACCCAACTATATATATATATATAAATATATATATATATATATTAGGGTGTCCCAAAAAATATATTTTTCGAAATTTGCTGTGCAGTCCCCCTAAAAAGTTTCCATATGGTCCCATAATAACACCTGTAAAATTTTATGACACTACGAAAATATTTAGGGGTCCCCCAAACCACCCAAATGTTACCCATTTTGACATAATTTGCGCCTGATGTGTCCAACTTCTAAATACCTTTATATCCCAACCCTTGATCCTATTATAACAAATTTAATACATTGGAGAGCTCTTGAATGGTAGAATTTACATTTATCTAACTTTATTGGATACAATGGATATTTTTGGCATAGTCTTACGCTAAAAAAATGCAAAAATCGAGAAAAATTCGAGATCTATGGACTTTCACAGTATCAGTGTATAGGCCTAAGTAACTCACAACTAATCATTGAGAGTAGTCATTATAAACTCTTGAAAATGTAACAAGTCATGGTTTTAGCTCCTCCATACCTTCATCTGCTTCATGGTAAGAAATTCTGAGGGGGATGAGGGGTTCAACCCCCTATTTTTTCCTAGAACCACACAGTGAAGTCTTAATTGCACACCCCATGCAGCTACACACAAATCAGCGTCTGGCCGTTATTTTTTCACTATTCTCATACTCTGCTTATTCTACATCACTGCACACATCTCAAATTGTTGTTCAGTTCTACATTTATAGGCAACATGTCAGCAAGATTGTCACGATTGCGGTTAGAAAACATGTGCCTATGTTTTTCGACAACGTGTACAAGAAATTGTCTCCGATCTCCGTTCTTCGTTATTGTTGAACTGAAATTCTGTATCAGAGCTGCATCATGTTCGTTCAACATGGTCATTTACACAGACCAAGTTATGAAAAATCACACGTGGTCTTATACGATTGGCTATCTCGCCACTCTTTCACTGAAAGATCAAGAAAACTATCTTTGAACGCACTATAGTTCGGGAAAACCTATTAGGAAGAGATAACCCCGTTATTCCACATGGACGAGACAATAACTAAAAGAACAAAGAGAATTGCCATCTCTTATATCATAGGTACCAGAATGATGTTGCATCATTTACAGACTTGCCGTCTAGAGCAGCATCGTCAGCATTATAGCCTAAAGCTTTGAATTAATTCAATAATAGCAGTGACTCTACCTACGTGAGAACACCGCCTGACTGTACATGTAGATGTCAATCACAATACTGAGAATTGTTGGAGTTGGATGCCCTGTAATTCATTCACGGTCGTGACGTCAACTGTAGGCCTATAATTATGTGATTCGTTTCCATCATAAAGCAATTCGATCTATATTGTCTTACCCATCCAACTCGCTCTGTGATGTGCACCAGGTTTATGAACTGCTAGCGAATTGCTCAATCCAACTATGGATACCAAGAGCTGAGGAAATTCTTGATGTCATAATTAGAGGATGGCCACGCTGAAGCTGCTCAGTAATGAATTCCTACGATTTTTTATATGCAGACTGCAGTAGCATTGGTTGAGGGTTGACGGCGAACCAGTTTGGAACATTCAACTTTAAATGGCTTGAAGAGCTTATTTACAGACCATTGATGGACAAACTTTACCAAGGACAGAAAGAATGCACCAGGCAACAGGACTTAAAAGATTTCTGTGATGTCAACAAGACGTTACGACTGATGGCTGATGTAGAAGGGTGCAGGCACCTCAAGGTCTATGTAATATGCAGTTATTCAAGGCCGTTGTCTCAAAGCATTTGCCAATAATTAATTCACCACACTGCCATGACTTCAAAAGGTCCAAACTGCAACCGTTGATTCCTGTCCTGGTCCAGAGGTCAACTTTGGCACACCAAAATGTTAGTACTTCCACCAACTAGAGAAGAAATCAGACTGACAATCTGTTAACCATATCCATATCCACTCCAGTGATGATTATTGTCATGTAGAGGTAGTAGCCTGCAATCCCAGTTCACCACAGATTTACATCCTTGGTTTGCTCGAGAGCTTAACTGTCTTCCTTATGTTTGAAAAACCTCATTAACAAACACAATAAGGCTGCATGTTTGTAGATTTTAGTATTTCAGAGCAATATAACGGTATTAGGCAATACATAAGCACGCTAGTGAGATCAAAGTGTGGACCTCCGAAATTTTCAAGCTCAGAGACGTCGTATGTATAATTTGTGACAACTTACACAAATTGTATGAGCTTTGGGGGACCTCTAAATATTTTTCAAATGTCACGAAATTTGGCAAGTATTATCATAGGACCATAAGGAAACTTTTTGGAGGGACTGCATTTCAATTTTCAAGAAAAATATTTTTCCTGTGCAATCGTGGGACACCCTAAATTATATATAATATGTATATATATATATATGGCATATATATTAATTATATATATATATATAATTATATGCTATTTTACGTTCTGTATCGTACAGTCGCTGACACTGATAAACCTACACCTTGATTAGTATTCATAAGCAGTGGTTAAAGTGGTCTGGGTGAGCAGTGGGGACAAGTGCAACACTGCACCGCCGACTGCAAATCTTCATTGGATGCGAACAAAAATATATTTATTGAATTGCATATTTCTATTTGCTGTGATTGTACACGTTTAAATTATTCTGTTCTTGTCCATTGTTCCCGCAGTGCGTTTGCAGGCAACAGAGTCCGACGGTCCCGCTATTCAGGGCCACCTGGCCATCACGGCCGACGGTGTGATGGGCCAACAGAATAATAAACCCGGCGACCCATCAAAAGCGCGCAGGACAAAAGCGTGCAGACAAATGCGCGCAGTCACAAAAGCGCTCACGACAAACGCGCGCAGACAAATGCGAAAAGAAATTACGCGCAACAAGAAACGAGACATAATTATTATTTTTATTAGGAGCATTTTAATTTTACTTAACATTAACTAGATTTGTAAAAATTTAGACACAACAAAACATAAGAATTATAGAACATTAAATTAAGCTAGAAATTGTCGTAAATGTTTCAAAAGTTCAGTAGTAGGCTACTAAAAGCCAAACTGTAGGCAGGCACAGGAACACAAATAACTGGTATGTGATTTGTGTTCCTGTGCCTGCCTACAGTTTGGTTTTTAGACATACTAGACTATAGAAATAAATTATAATATAATTAGGGCTGTTGATTTAATCGCGTTAACGGGTGCAATTAACGCGTTAAAAAAATTTGCGATTAAAAATTTTAACGCATTAATCGCAAGCGTTAATTAGATCTGATTAAAATGGAATCAGAGGCAATAAGGTTGTTTTCTCAACCCGTTAGTTGAACTCCAGGAGATGACCAGTGGATTTCAGGTTTCAAATGATAAATGTTTACAGAGGGACAACTGAGACGAGGTTTGGCAAGAACCGCAACCTCTTGTGACAAATTGTGACTAAATAATGAGGTTCAATAGTAACTGTTATACCTACTATTGTTAATTAATAAGAACATTCCTTGACCTGACCAAAGTAAATGAACCGGTCTGTCAATTATAGGTTACAGTTGGCTGAATAAATAATTAATTCTGATAGCCAGAAAACGGTTGTATGATTTTCACATTTAGGCCTATAATCAAAATTTTTTATGTGGCTTAAATGAAAAAATTAACGGATTTTGAGCAGTTGACTAATCTGAACAGTGTTTCAATTCTGTATGTCATACAAAGCTATTCAATAAATACATGCAGAAATTCAATAGGACTAAGCCAAAGGTTATTGAATATGTTTGCAATAGAAAGAATGCATCCAGTCTTAAAATTTTATGCTTCAGGGGTCCTTATAACATAGTAAGTTTAACATATTTGAAGGAAATATATTGCGATTAATTTGCAGTTAATTGCGATTAAAAAAATTAATCGTGCGATTAATTTCGATTAAATTTTTTAATCAATAAATATAAATAAAGCAGGCTATAAATAATATTGTCCTTCTATTTCGTTAGGTTGATTAAACTAAGTGAGTGAAGCTAAGAACAGTTTATATGCCGACGTTGTGAGCCACTCCGCGCTAGAACTCATCCAACGAATCCAGGGCCGTATTTACTTTGGTGGAGGCTCATGTGCACCGCATAGTTTAGCCTTTAAACCTGACTCTTTCGTTACTTAGGTGACCTAGCTTGGTTCACCAACAGCTTCTCGTGCTTAAAGAGAAAAGATGAACCATTTTATACATCTGGTTGGAATTTGAAACAAAGGCAGGGTTTTAAAATTCGTTCGATTTCCTCGCAAATAAAAGGGTGAAGCTGTCGACGACAACGACGTGAAAGCCAGATCTTCTCAGTTCAGAGTAGGCGAGTTGCATCAAAAAGGACATTCACACAGAGCGAGTGCCATTGAAATTGCAATTTTTTTAAATTGTCCTATCACGTCCTTTGGGCCTCCACCACAGCGGTGCACATGAGCCTCCACAAAAGTAAATACGGCCCTGTGTAAAACACCTCTTCGTTTTTCGTGGGAAAATTATCATTTCTGAAGGGAAGTTTCCCGCCAGAGACAGCAGACAGACAGGCAGCAGACGCAGTGATCTGAAACTATGAAAATGGAAAAGTAGCCTACATAAAACTTTCAAGCAGCACATAAGCACTTTCAAGCAAGAATGCTCGGGGACCCTCTGGAACCTGGACTTTTTCCACCCTCGTTATATGGCTGTTACGTACACCACTGACAGTAAGCTAACAGAGTCATCAGTTGGAGGGGTTCATGCACACGTGTGGAACTAACCAGAGGACTCCCGTCGACAGCTGACAGATTGCGTGGATGGATATTCAGAGAGTTTCTGGACCACGTCGCGTCAAAAGGGTAAAGGTGACCTATAGATCTATGCATATAATAGGCTATATATATATATAATCACATAATATATTATATATTTCTATAATTATAGATATAAGCAGACAAGAATATGTAGCCCTTGTATGATTTGCGATCATCTCAAAATCCTCTTCTTGGTTAAAATGACGAAATTTTTTTCCGAAAAATTAGTTCAGAAACAGACAAGATAGACATGAATATTAAATTTATTAATGACTCGGTGAATAAGCTGCAAGAAGAATCGACATATTAAAAAGTATAGACTAAGCTTATAGCCTATATTGGCATAGCGTTCATGAATGTCACCTGCATGACCTGCTACAATAACAGTCAGTTCTTTAGATCGACCTGTTGCCAAACATTGGATTAATGCAACTAGAAAACTGTGGCTAAAATAATGCATAGGTAAGCCTATTGCTTAAAAGGAAAACACGAAAAATAACAGTAGACCCTATGTACAGAGAACCTGGAATGTTGTAATTACAAAATGCAATCCATTAATTGTTCAACATGGAAATTCGAGAGCTCAAGGCCGTAGCCAAGATTATAAAATTTGTGTTTTTTTTATAGTCGTCACTTGCTTTTTGGCGGATTTTTCGCCCGATTAATTTTTTCCTTCTACAATCTCGATCTTCTGCGGGTTGTGTGCGACAAATACATTGTACACCGTATAGGCCTACAGTTCTTAAATTATGTGCTAGTAAATGCATTAGACTCTATCATTTTTACATTTTTCATTTCGGGGGTTGTTCAAACACCCAAAACACCCCTAGCCACAGCCTTGGAAGGGCTAGGTCCTCGCGCTGTTCTTCGAACATGTTATAGATCTACAGATGAACATTTTAAAAACACGGTTGCGTCGTGATGCAGCAAAATCATGTGAGTTCTCGTTTGCTAACAAAATGGCCGACGACCGACGTGCGACTGACTGCAATGAGCTGATCGTCTGCTAGACTATGTCGATTGGGTCTGCATGCGCTGGCAAAAATTCAAACCGATTGCTCATGAGCTCTCGATTGAATCGAGCGATTTTTAATTGCAACTTTTACGGATTATTTAGGTGCTTTCTTAGTCATAATCTTACTCGACCAGATTCTAAATTTACAGATTTAACAGAAATCTGCCTATTTTTGTGCTACATTCTCAGATATTTTGTTTTGTTTCATCAATTCATGAAAACGTTCTCTAGCCAACGTGAATAAAACGGATCACACAACTCAATTAACGTTTGGATACGTCTAGTCAACATCGGCGTAACACAATTTTCGAATAATATTATTGGTGAAAATGCACGTGTGAACCTTGGGAAAGTCATTCACTAGCAATTGCTCAGCGCTTCGGCGTGAAACTCCGATTCAGTGTCCGCGCTGTAGTCGGGAGCGCTTCTGGGTAGCTTTCTTGAAGGGGAGCTATAACAAGTGCGCATACACAGGCTACATACATAATTATAACAAGTGCACGAAGCAGAAATAGAAAGCAAAAAAATCAGCATCTCGCTGCTGTCACGCGTCATTGGCCGCTTTTGCTAACAATAATTAATGAATAATTAAAATGTAGAGTTCGTTCATTTCTCTAGAACTTCATGGAGCCAGTTTCATCTCAGTCTTATACAGAGAATAATGGTCACCGTGTCTAAACGTGTACCATGCGATTCCGAAGAATTCCGTTGTGTTTCCACCATCTAGGTACACGCCATTCAGGCGTGAATAAGAATAGGCCCTAGAGTTGTGCCACCAGCCACCGCGAAGCTGTTGAGCCAAGTTACTACTGTCGTCATCGTTATCGACATCCCATGTACTGAACTGTCTACCGTCGTTAGTCGAAAGACTGTCACCTAAACAAGAGGACCAGTTGCCAGAACTTATATATATATATAAGTAGAAGAACGGACGATTTAATTCGATTCTCCAATTTCTCCTACATATATGATACGCGAACAAGGTGACAAGACAGAAACAACATTCTAGAGCATGTTGGGCACCACACATAAAAAGCGGTGTAAGCTTAATTGTTATGATTTTTACGACTATGTGGAGAATAATATTATGAAGCAACAATTTCGGTAGAAACATTAGTCCTATGCATGTGGCGCTTATAATCTAAGTTTCATCGAGTATTACGTATGTTAATCATCGGGTTTAATAATTATGGTTGACTATCACTGGGTGAGCATGGTTGGTTCATTGCATGGCCTATGATCGATATTTAAGGCTATGCAATGATCCAACCTTGACAGCTTATATAGCGAAGTTGAAATATGATATAAACTCACATAATACGAGTGCATTTAGCTGGTGTTTTGGTACCGTGGATGCTATAGGCCTACTTCGCTCTCTACCTGTGGTCCATCCGGTTGGGTTCTACAAGTCTCTCAAGTCTTTCTCTTCGCTCGTGGTTGGACTGGGAGCGTCTCTGAGTAGCTTCTTGAAAGAGCGCTATATAAATGCTCTGAATGAAATTGATGAATGAATGAATGAATGAATGAAGGAATGAATGAATGAATGAATGAATACTGAGAAGCACATTCGAAGCTAAGCGTAGAGCAGAATTTAGCTGGTAGGCCTATGCCGTAGTAGTGTTCATTAACAGACCAATATCAGAACATATGGCCCACATAATTATAGATTACAAGATCCATTTTGACTATTAAGAACCGGACTTGTAGCTCTTTACGCGAGTTGCAAGATTACCTTCACACTCGCCTAATATTGAGCCACAAGAATCAGACTTCAGAAGATGCATTCTGTCATGTCATAATTTAAATTGATACGGATACAGATACACGGTCGAAACTACAAGATATTAGTTTCCGTGTAATGTACCATAGCCTAGCTAATGCCATTGGCAATTATCGTACCGGTGACATACATGCCAAATAGAAATTACTAGGAAAATAAATCTTTGAGATCGCCCAAACAATTATTCATGTGATTTCTCATGATGCACTAGTTTATCTCAACCAGCAAAATAATTTGTGTGATGTGTAGGTATAGTATATAAGAATACCTGCATCACCACTGAAGCCACTAACTGACAAATAATAGTTATCACTGGATGAAGCGATGGAAAATGTCGAGTATTCTGCATATCGTCTTCCTCCGTCCCAATCTTCAAGTTCAACGCGTAGCCTGTAGTTTCTGTTTGCCAGCAAATTGTACAGAATTTCGTTACCTAAAAACAAGTTTCAATTCGCAATTTAGAGTTAATATTTTAAAGAAATTACATTTTTATATAGGCCTACGCTCAGAGTTTATGATAGTTTTGATTATTAATACCGTAGACCCTATTAGTTTAAATCTTTGTCGCTATATTGAATCGCCATAATATTAGCCTATATAGCCTAGTGATGTGCAATTACATGTATAACGCAAAAGAGTAGCGACCCCGGAATGAAATTGCGAACGAAGGCGCTATGCATTGAGGTTCTCAAATTAGACCACTGCGCTCTGCCTTTAGCGGGGAGGTTTTGGTCTCTCGTATTAGAACCTTAACCTCCTTAACGCGTCAACGTACGTCGCCCTTCCTCAGATGTAGTTCAGTTGTCGCTATATTGAAACCATAATTGTAAGCTTAGATTGGCTACTTCTATGTGGAATAGACTCTTGTTGACGATACGCCTGTAACTATAGGAATAACTCGCCAGTACATTACAGGCTCCTTAGGGGAGGGTGCCACACAAGACACAGTATTTCCTCAAAATCACCTTTGTTGGTGACATTACATTACATATTTGCTACTTCTTCCTTCCTTTAAGCTGTTTCTTTGACTACTATTTGGCTAGCGATTTTCAAGAAAAAATTATGGCTTAAATGAGACAGTGAACTTTTGTTGACCTACAAACCGTCCCATCTTGGGCACCCCGGTGCCCTAGATGGAACACCCCAGTGACCAAGATGGGACAATAAAATATCAAATTCTTTTTCAATGTTAAACATTTTTTATTTAATTAATCAACTCCAGAAGATTGATGTTTTCACTGTAAACAAGCGGTTTTAGCAAATGCATTGTCATCGCACTGTGCTCCCCAAACATAACAACGCTGAATAGACATACGGGGTTCGGGGAAGTCTCACATTGAACCAGCACACGAGAAAATCATTTATAGTATACATCCCTAGTTACTGCAGCCATGACCATGACATATTTAACTGTGTCTAGCCACCAAACACGTTTCAAAATGTGTCCGTACAGTGATGACTTTGTGCGATTATTTAAAATCGCAAAATCGTAAGAATTACTACCTGAAATCGAAAATGCTCATCTACAATTCGGATATCGTCAACACATAGACTGAAACTCGTGCATACATAAACTAGCTAATAGTCCAATCATTGAATGCCACTTAGAAAGAAACGCACATAGCGACTGCGAGAAAACTGAATCGTCCCATCTTGGGCACCGTCCCGTCTTGAAGCAACCTCCCCTAGGTCCTGTTTGTATCGTAATCGTAATCGCAATCTCCTAATTTCTAAAGCGCCACTCGAAAGCCAAGCGCGGGGCGCCGTCTTATTCACGAGCGCTGCGTTGAGTCAAAAGGGTTGTCCGTAAGAGTAGTCCATGGTGGTCCGGGTCGAGTTACTGTAGGATCAGAGGAGTGGAGTAGCTATTAAGGTGGGTGTCGTCTGAGCCGGGAATTGGAGGGTGGAGGATCAGATGAGGCAGGGTACGTAAGAGTTCTAGAAAACCAGTGTCATTAGTTTCGAATGAAAAACCCGAGGTGTGATGGATAGAGGAGCCTGAGTAAGGTGATGGTGTGTGATTAGTAATGACGGAGGTGGGACTGAAAAGGATCGGAACTCAGCAGGCAGATCATTCCAAAGGCGTGGTGCTGAGTTGGATATGGCTCGGTTGGAGAACTTGAGATGACTTGTGATCGGCGGTCGAGAGAGTGTAAGGCAGGCGGATGATCGGGTAGAACGGGTAGGTTGGATGGTGAACAGTTCGCGAAGATATCTGGACTGGGAGCATTGTAAGGAGTTGTAGGTTAAGGAGATAACTTTGAAGTGGATTCGCTCTGGGATTTTCAACCAGTGAAGAGACTTGAGGATGAGGGTGATGTGATGATGTCTGGGTGTTCTGGTGGCGGCTCTAGCAAGTGAATTGTGTATGAGTTTGAAGCGCTTAAGTTGTGTGGAATCAAGGTTTAAGTACAGGGAATGCAATAGTCAAGCTTTGAGTGGACGATGGACGTAGCAATGGTGGAAGCAGTTTTGAAATCAAGCATAGGTCGGATGCGTTGAAGATCCCGGATGTGCATGAAGCAGGAGCGCGATAGGTTAGAGATGTGGTTAGAGAAGGAGAGATGTGAATCAGACATCACACCAAGATTGCGGACAGGAGCATCGGAGGTGAAGGTAAGAGATGAAGAGTTAGTCGATGGGTATATTGAAGGGTCAGGGATTTTCTTGATTTGGTCAGGAAGGCCTAGAAAAATGAACTCTGTTTTTGAGGGGTTCAGGCAGAGAAGGTTGGACGACATCCATTGAGAGATCAGATTGACCACATTGAGAAGTTCAGCAATGGAGGTGGAGAAAGAGCCTGGGGGAAAGGATATGAAGAGTCGGGTGTCGTCTGCGTAGAGATCACCGTGGCTGTACTGAGAGAGCCTCTGAGTGGGTCTGTTGAAGAGCGTTATATCAGTTCGTGAAACGAGTGAGCAGTTTGAACTTACTCTCCAGGCCTACGCGTTATCGCATATTTTTTAAAATAGCCTACCTTAAACATCTTAATGTCCATGAATATAGCCTGCTGTACAAACCTAGCCAAAATTCTCCGGTTATATCTCCGAAACCATTCGCATAGTCGGTCCAATTTCGCTCGAAATTAACGCTTCCGTCTAAGCGTCTCTGGAACACCTGCAGATAAACAATGCGAAAGTTAAATGTAGGATTAGCAATTACGAATCAATCAATCAATCAAATGTTTTATTTGCAACCGAAGTATAACAGGTTTACACATTTTGAACAATGGTTACAAAAAGGGGACCCTAAAGGGATAAAATAATCCCGCTGTCTAGGGGCACCAACTAATATAATGAATTGACGATGTGAGGTGCCCATGACGATGTACTTGGCTATGTGGGTATGTATGTGGACATGTGACTTTGTCCAGAATGCACGCTCACAGTTTTTGAGCTTTTCACTCCAAACCTTCACTAATGTGTAGGTCTCGGCACGAGACGCAAAGTCGAGGGGTTGGCGATTCTCTACCACCATGGGGGCCATGGTGGGGGACGAAACCCCCAATTTATTTTCAAAAAAACGCAGCTATTGATTTGAATTTTTTTCCTAGATAGAGGTCCATCAGAACCACCCGGATCATTGGTTGGCAAATCTCTACCACCATGGGGCCTGGGTGCGGGGGGTCAAAAACACTAATTTCGCTGTAAATTTTCAATCGCTTGCCACGTATAAAAGCAATAATCTTAAACGTTTTAAAGGTGTCTATGGTAATTCTCGCTGTAGATTTTCATTCGCTTGCCCCGTATAAAAGCAGTGACTTTAACCGTTTTAGAGGTGTTTAAGCTCTTTTGCCATTACGGATTTCACGGGTCGCTTACCGGGAGAGGCTGGGTGAGGGAGGGGTGGGATGGTAGGGGTGGAGGGGTGGAGTTGGCGGACGGCGAGATGGGGTGTCGAGGGATGGGGTGGAGGGGTCGGGGAGGGGTGTGGTGGAGGTGGAGTGGTGGGATGGGGATGAGGGGTGGGATGGCGTGGGGGTCGAGGGGTGGGGGTTTGGGGTGGGTGAGTGTGGGGGTCGGGGTGGATGGGGTGAGGGTGGGATGGGGGTGGGAGGGGTTGGGGTGGAAGGGTGGGGTGGATGGGTTGGGGGTCGGATGGTGGTCGAAATTTTCGTGAAACCCAAATTTCTCGGTTAACGTACCGGTAGAGGTCGGAGTGTGGTAGGGTGGGGTTGTGGCCGTATCGGATCGAATCCTAAATTTCCCGGGCAACGCCGGGTACCCCAGCTAGTTCCTAATAAGTGTATTGATGTGTTTGCAATTGCAGCGGGCAGTAGACCCTAATCGTCTATTTCTGACACAGTTAATATATCGTCATCAGCCATCCAGGACGTGGGTCCAGCGCTTTGAAAACACTGTGTTCTGAACAGATCTATAGGCCTATCGCAATGGGATGAAGGGGCAAGACCGTAGCTACAGAGGGTGTTTGGGGTGTTTGAACACGAACCCCCAATGAAATAATGCTGCAATGAAATTATGCATTTACTAGCACAGTTATGAAGTAAAGACTAAGAGCTAGGATATCATTTTGAGGCTCTTACATGTATTTCTAAGCGATAATTTACAATAGATTAAATCATCCTCCACAATTCTTAGTCAGTCGATTCATGCTTGTCGGTTTCCTCAAGGTTGAGTAGACACCCACACCTACCCAAATAAAAATCCTGGCCACGGCATTGTGAAGGAGGGAAGAACGAAAACCGAATGGGTAGCATCCTTGACGACCTCCGAGAGGTTGGAGGTTCAATCTCTGCCACGATAGAAATTTATTTCGAAAGTTTGTGCACCAACTAAACCTCCTTTTATCTACTCGACCAAGATTTTTCTACACTGTCTGTGGGAAGATAAGACGGCGAAGGAGTTAAGTGGTTACTGGATTAATTAATTAAATTAATTAAAACACCAGTTGGATTGATTTTCATATGCAGATGCTAAGAAAATGCAGCTGCTAACACTTTCGCGATGAGAATTGTAGAAAATGATCAGTGGTCGACCTTGATCTTGTGGCATGGGTGTGTGCAATGAGAACTTTATAATGGGGTCTAGGGGTTGAACCCACCATCCCCCGGCAGTTCTCACCCTGGGTGACCGACTTTTGATATGCAGAAGCCAAGAAAATGTAGTCGCTAACACATTCGTAATCATGGCTGCAGTACTGCCCAGGTTTACACAAGGTAGGCTACAACTGCTCTTGGTTCCAACTAGTTGTGGATGTCTAGAAATCACAACAGCTTCTTACGATACACAAAGTTGCAGTTATGTAAACACATACCGGTATAGAATAATTGTGTAGTGTAAGAAGTCAATGAATGAATTTCAGGCTCAGATCTTTAAGCTTTTAATTGTGGCTTTTCCTCTGTTGTGTTTAAATAGTTGGGTCTTGATATTGGGTAGCCTATAGACCTAGGCCTACGTGTGGCGATGCGCTGCAACATCAACTTCGTACATTCTACGACTGTTGTACAAGACAGTGATGACGGCTGATATCAGGACAATCACTCGTCATTTCAAAAGCAATTTTGACTCTCTGCTAAGTCTGATGCCTTTTGGTTCAAGAGGGCATATAGGCTACCACAAGCAAGGCTTTGATACGAATTATGAATAACATTTTGCATTTTGTTTTAAATGCTTTCATTTAAAATGAATTACCAGCCAACTTCCTGAGGTGCTCATGTCGCAGTAGACGCTTGTCTCGTTACCGCTGTTACCCACTTTGATGACATAGACGCCGCTTTCTGTGTTTCCAGCTTCTTTTACGTCCACACAGTCGCTGAATGGCGGCGGTTGTGTTGTTGGCGGAAACGACGTCTTGATTTCTGATCAGAAGAAAACGATTGCAGTACCGGTAAACATATTCATCAACTCATGTAGTTCTCAAGGTCAGTATTTTTGTCTACAAGCCAGTAGACGAGTGCTGCCTTCTCCGGCACTACATCAGGCCGAGGGGCCCGCCGCTACGGCATGGCCTGGTGCGAACTACATTCGCTAAAGAAAGAAGACTAGCCAGTTGCCCTACCGTCATCACAGTCTCTCCAAGGCGGTGGCGATGTTGGTGGCGGGGAAGAAATATTAATATCTGATCCGAAGAAACAAAATAGAAGGCATGAAATTACAGACGCCGTTTTCTGTGTTTCCAGCTGCTTATATAGGCCCAAGATAATATTAGGCCCATATTCATATACTATGAAACGTTCATGAATGTCGTGTCTTCTGCATGAGTTGTTTCTCCTTCTGAAAAGCTTTCAAATCGAATGCATCAACCGCATTTGTGTGCGCGATCAAACTATACAGGGTTTCATATCCTAAAAAAAAGTTTCAAATCACAACTGAAAGCAGCATAGACTACAGCCCGGATAAAATTCTGAACGCCGAATATATGCCTAATATTATCTTGGGCCTTCATAAGTTTATCAAAGCTGTAGGCTGTCCTCACGAGACAGGAATTACGAGTAAGAAATTTCCAGCCACTTCATTGTTTTATGTTCTATAGATGAAATAATTAAGCAATAGTTGCGTTTCAAATGTCATCTGGAATCAAAAAGGCCAGTGGTTCCCAACCTTTTTTGACTTCAGGCCCACTTTTTCTAAGTTGGAGGACACGCATGCCACTTTTACTTAGTTTAAGGACATTATGGGGCGACACAGACTTAAATTTAATAAATTAAAAGCATGTAAAATTGTTATAATTGAATCAAAATAGAATGTTTGATGTTATTTATAGACGTCAAACTAAAATAATTAAATTTAAGTCTTGTGGCCCCATAATGTCCTTGAATTAAGGAAAAGTGGCACGCGTGTCCTCCAACTTAGAAAAAGTGGCCATAAAGTCCAAAAAGGTTGGGAACCACTGCAGTAGATGAATCGAAAGAAAACTTCGACTCTTCTGTAAAAGTTGTTTCTCCTTTAAAACGTTTGGTCTACATATCAACACAGAGCCTGCATTAGGCCAACCTGAAACAAAGATTCAATTCGCAAGTAAGAGTCAATGACTGAAATAACCATTTTGATGGCCAAATGCTGTAGCCTAGGCTATATCCAGCATCCCTGCGGTTTGATAAAAGGAGAAAGCAGATCGATCTGCGATCCTAATTGTTGTAGTCAGGTTTTGTCTTCTATTTATCAAACAAAACATGCAATGTTGCATAAAAGATCACCTGTAGTGACTTCGTATTGACCAACACTCAATGTGCTGATCGCACCAGATGAAACACTGATAAATGTTGAGTCTTTTGCATGAGTAGTTTTTCGTTCTAAAAGTTTACAAAACAAATGCATGAACTGCATTTGTGTGCGCGGTCAAATTAGACAGGGCTTCATTCCCTAAAATAAAGTTTCAAATCACAACTGAGAGCAGCTTAGCCTACAGCCCGGATAAAATTCTGAAGGCCGAATATAGTTCTAATGTTATCTTGGGCCTTCAGAATTTTTTAAACGCTGTAGGCTGTCCTCACGAGACAGGAATTACGAGTAAGAAATGTTCAGCCACTTCACTGTTTTATGTTCTAGAGATGAAATAATTAAGCAATAGTTGTTTTTCAAATGTCATCTGGAATCGAAAAGGCCAGTGGTTCCCAACCTTTTTTGACCTTAGGGCCACTTTTTCTAAGTTGGAGGACACGCATGCCACTTTTTCTTAGTTTAAGGACATTATGGGGCGACACAGACTTAAATTTAATTAATTAAAAGCATGTAGAATTGTTATAGTTGAATCAAAATAGAATGTTCGATGTTATTTATAGACGTCAAAATAAAATAATTAAATTTAAGTTTTGTGGCCCCATAATGTCCTTGAACTAAGAAAAAGTGGCACGCGTGTCCTCCAACTTAGAAAAAGTGGCCCTAAAGTCCAAAAAGGTTGGGAACCACTGCAGTAGATGAATCGAAAGAAAACTTCGATTCTTCTGTAAAAGTTGTTTCCCCTCTAAAACGTTTAGTCTACATATCAACACAGAGCCTGCATTAGGCCAACCTGAAACAAAGATTCAATTCGCAAGTAAGAGTCAATGACTGAAATAACCATTTTGATGGCCAAATGCTGTGGCCTATATCCAGCATCCCTGCGGTTTGATAAGAGGAGAAAGCAGATGGATCTGCGATCATAATTGTTGCAGTCAGGTTTTGTCTTCTATTTATCCAACAAAACATACAATGTTGCATAAAAGATCACCTGTAGTGACTTCGTATTGACCAACACTCAATGTGCTGATCGCACCAGATGAAACACTGATAAATGTTGAGTCTTTTGCATGAGTAGTTTTTCGTTCTAAAAAGTTTACAAAACAAATGCATGAACTGCATTTGTGTGCGCGGTCAAATTATACAGGGGTTCATATCCTAAAATAAAGTTTCAAATCACAACTGAGTGCAGCTTAGCCTACAGCTTTGATAAAATTCTGAAGGTCGAATATATGCCTAATATAATCTTGGGTCTTCAGAAGTTTATCAAAGCTGTAGGCTGTCCTCACGAGACAGGAATTACGAGTAAGAAATGTTCAGCCACTTCATTGTTTTATGTTATAGAGATGAAATAATCAAGCAATCGTTGTTTTTCAAATGTCATCTGGAATCGAAAAGGCCAGTGGTTCCCAACCTTTTTTGACCTTAGGGCCACTTTTTCTAAGTTGGAGGACACGCATGTCACTTTTTCTTTTAAGATACCATTTCATCCGCCGAAAAAACTGATGACCTTTTTTTTTAGTCATCGACCAATCTTTTTTTGAAAATATACCATTTCATCCGCTGCTAAATCGACGGGGGCCACTTCCCGTACCATTTTGTAATAGGGGGCCTCATGTCCTGTTTTTCTGTCCCACTACATTTTTTTAATGGCTTATTGAAACCAAATGGGGGGCCACGTCCCATGCAATTTTTAAATGGGGGGCATGGCCGGATTGGCCTCCCTGGATCCGCCCCTGAGCAAAAGTTGCGTTTTAAATTCATCTCGAGTATCCACACCATCACAGTCATTCAGACTCATCACCAATAACCCATCAGCATCATCAGTGCTATCGTCAGGCCAGGATCTACAGTTTTGGGGGCCCTGTGCTGATCGAATGAAGGTATCTTGAATTTTTCCCTAGGACTATACGAACAGTGTCAGGAGCGTTACTTTCATCGAAGAATCTCTTACGCTTTACTAACCGCAGTGGCGGCACCAGGATTTCAGTTTAGGGGGGGGGGGCTAAAGGGGGTAAATCGTCCAAAATTTTTAGTTTTACATGGGAAAAAAATGGATGGCCGTTTTTAGGGAGGCTTAGCCCCAGCCCCCCCCCCCCCTATCGCCGCCACTGACTAACCGACGTTCGGCTTCCTTATATTGGCGATTGTCCACGTAACCCTGGGCCTTCTTCTCGATATAATCGAAAGTCCCTCGCATTTCCTCCACAAAAGTTATCAGTCACTCGTACAGTTTCAGAGCAGTCAGCAGTGGCGGCGCCAGGATTTCAGTTCAGTTTCCGGGGGCCTGAAGTCCAGCGGCAAAATTTTCCATTTCTGACGACCTTTTTTTTAGTCATCGACCAAAATCTCATGAAAATTTTCCATTTTCGCCGCCAAAATTTCTGACGACTTTTTTTTTTAGTCATCGACCAAAATCTCATGAAAATTTTCCATTTTCGCCGCCAAAATTTCTGACGACTTTTTTTTAGTCATCAGCCGAAAATTGTGGATATTTCAATGTAAAATAATTAAGATGGCCATTTTTTAGGGGGGCTGAGCCTCTTCTAGGGGGGCTTAGCCCCCCTAGCGCCGCCACTGGCAGTCAGCATAGGCCAATTTCGACTTTCTGAAGACTTGCACTTGTGGCATTAAATCTATCCAATATGGTATGCCAGATAACAGTCATAACAACTGTTCCAAATTGCCCCAACCATCAACTTCCGCTCTTGTGTCAATTTTGTGGCGATTATCTGTAGATTATGTCTATTAGCGCATTCCTGATGTCTTTGTAGTGCACGAACAGACACTTAGTAGCATCAGCTCTAGCACTCCAGCGAGTAGCAGATAGTTTTTTTTATACTATATATGTTATTTGATTATATATTTAGTCATATAGCTATATGATTGCTATGCATAATGCATTGCAATTGTATTGCAATTCAATTTTCACCGTTTCTTTCCTGAATACTTACTTTATATATTTTTACTTTTACAATTTGGGGGCCCCATCGAAACTTGGGGCCCTGTGCTGCAGCACAATCAGCACCGTGGTTAATCCGGCCCTGGCTATCGTGTAATACGAAATGCACTAAATGAAAGTCTTGCAATAATATTGATATAGGGCTAGCGCCCGTGAATAAGCTGGTGCTTCGTGATCAGCTCAGGAATAGAGTTTCACAAATTTCGAGATTACGGTTTAGGCTATTAATTTGTCTAAGAGCGTCATTCATTAACATTGCCAAACTCCAGACGCACATCCAAACACTGGGCTACACAGCCTAATTGGCGCTTTCCAACGCCAACTTGATTGTGACACGACCTAGCTCTAAGAAGTAAAATAAATCTAATCAGAACGTTTCAAATAGCTTACCGCATTCAGGTTCGTTACATCTCATCCTGAAATCGTTAATCTAAAATTATATTATCATACATTTATGTAGTATATATGACAGCTGTTAGATTTTACTTGCTGCATTCATCAGACCTTTTACATTCTTTAAGTGATACATCTCAAACAATTTTCAACTCAAAATAAAATGCTCTGTGCAATTAAATTAGTAGGCATAGCTAAGTAAGATGAATGGCCCAGGTAACAATTTGAATCATTGAGAAAACCAATAAGGATTGAATTGTATTTTATTGTATTTCATCTGACCATTGATAAAGCGCTTCTTGAAGCATGAACCTTTCAGAATCGCTCCCTGTGCGTGCAACTCCGACAGAAAGGCTAGTTTTGAGATGAAAGAAAGATGTCGAAAGACTACCAGACAGGAATACAGAGTGAGTTGATGGTGGAAGTCCATTCCGCACTCACGATTCCCATCAGCATCTGATGCAGGCAAATGATTTGGATTGAGCCATAGCTATATAGGTTATTCATTCGGTGCGTCAGTAAATCAGTACAAATGAGGCTTTTCAAGCAAGTCAAATATACATTAATTATACATGTAGCCTATATATTAGTTATTTTTTCTTAAACTAGACTTTCCATTGACTCTGAAATCGTCTGAATGCGAACCAAAATGTTGGATCAAAAAAAATTTTAATCAATGCAAAACATACCCTGAAGCTTTTACATGATTCCACGATCTGGTAATCAAGTGATGACTTGGATGAGCAAGTGAATATTTCACAGGTTGTGTTATCGTAGAGATTGAAGACGACGCATTCTGGATTGTCATCGCATAATCTTAAGCATTCAAGGGTTGCTTTATTAGTTGAAGGACGGACATCGTCTGGCTGTTGGCCAACTGCGCACTGACGACTCCCATCAGCATCGTACACAGCCGTGTATTCAGTGCAGTTGCCCAACTCACACACAGCAGCCACAATGGACAGTAGGATTACGAGTCCCTTGCTCATCTTCATGCTATCAAGCAACAGATGAAATCAATTCAGGATATACATGTGATGACATGAGTCAATCCAGAATATACATATGATGACATGAGTCAATCCAGAATATACATATGATGACATGAGTCAATCCAGAATATACAAATGATGACATCAGTCAATCCAGAATATACATATGATGACACGAGTCAATTCAGAATATACATATGATGACATGGGTCAATCCAGAATTTGCATATGATGACTTGAGTCAATCCAGAGTATACACATGATGACATGAGTCAATCCAGAATATACATATGATGACATGAGTCAATCCAGAATTTGCAATTGATGACATGAGTCAATCCAGAATAATACATATGATGACATGGGTCAATCCAGAATATACATATGATGACCTGAGTCGCTTGACTGAGTATCATGCAACTCAGCTTTTGCGTTTGAAATAGATTTAAAATTGCCATGAATCACGTGAAATTCGCTGCTATAGTTACCACCTCCATTAACTTTGACAGAGGTTAGCCGGTATTTGGCTACGACGGAAAACTTGCAAGATTATTCTCATCCTACCGTGATGGTCTAAAAATAATATTGTGAGAGAATGCTCCAGCTTGAGAACCTATCTGGTTGAAGATTGAAAGCAGTAGATACTTTCAGTCTACGGACTATTTAGAGTTATTGTATTTACTTTGATATATCTTTCAAAGTTCTACTTTTGACAACTTAAAATTTATCTGTACGGTACTATTTATCAAATGCAAAGCCAGTGGCGGAATGGCGGATGCAGACCTTTTCGAAGGGGGGACATTTTCGGTCTTGGGACAGAGGAAAAATTTCGTCTTGGTCACCGAGAAATCTGATGACCTTTTCATAAATAAAGAAATTTCTAAATGGATGGGGCCATGGCCGGAGTTGCCCTCTCCCTGATCCGCCCTTGAGCAGAGCAAATGTTGGTAAGAATTTGTCAGAGGTGAGATTCGATTAGCAGTATGTGTGTGTGATGCAATTTCAATATATTTCACATAATCATGTTGTCTAATCATGATTAAGTTTATCACACGCATGATTGTGCAGCACAGTTCCAACATTCAATGGGCTAATAAACCAATACCGTGTACTATTGTATCCATGAAAGAACTATCCCAGGAATACCACAAATAAAAAACAATGGAGTCATAATTTTTGACCGCACTATTTCTATCAGTGGCGTAGCCAGAAATTTATGATAGGGGGTTGGGGGTTTCATGGCTTGGCCAGGTGCCCTTCCTGACACCAACCCAACAGTGCCACAGTAAATGACAAGGAAATAAAGTAACAACGGAAATAAAGTAAGAAAAACAATTGTTACTACAAACAGTTGTTTTGTTTTTCTGATCTAAGTGGATAAGAAACCTTTAAAAAAACTTTTTCCTAAGCCTATGGGTTTTTTTAACCCCCCAAACTTTCCTTAGCTGATTTCAATGTCGCCTAGACGAGCTTTTAAAATAAATGAAATGTTATGAAAATATGCGCTGATGACGACAATCAATGTTAGCACACAATTTTTACAACGTACAAAACGAAGAAATAAAGTCTAATGCGAATCATAATTAACATAGGCCTAACATCTAAAGTCTAATGCTAACCAGAACCTAACATCAAGCGACAGAGCAGTCTTACTTGTTTGCTCGTGACGATAAGGTTGTTGAATGTCTGCGTAGAAGTACGATGCGAAACAACTCGGTGAAGATCTTTCTCGCTAATGTCAAATTTTCCTCCTTGTGGCCATTTATCTCAGGCTTCCACCAATTGGACGCGTCTATTATTATCACGTGTAACCTACGAACATCCGGTGGTATAGGACGTCATGACTGCCGTAGGTTTACGTTAGCAACCGAGCCACGTTTTCATACAAAGCTTCAAGCTATATTCGTGCAACGCGATTACATCCGTTAAAAAAGGCAACAATTATAGGCTAAGCTGCTTACTCGATGTTTCGATCGATTTTTGGTAGGCTATGGCAGTGGTTCCCAAACTTTTTGGACTTTAGGGCCATCTTGTTCTAAGTTGGAGAACACGAGGGCCACTTTTTTTGGTTGAAGGACATTAGGGGGGCCAAAATGCTAAAATTTAGTTAGCCTAAAGCATATAAATTTTTTATAATTGAATCAAAATAGAATGTTTTATATTATTTATATACGTAACAATAAAATAATCTGTTATAGAAAATAATTATGTGTTTTAAAGCAGCCCGGATCTAGTTTACAGAGGAGAGACAGTAGTAATCTGTCAATTGTTTTGTATATTTTTGTTAATTCTTTGAGAGATGAGGGCAGCGACGCCTGCAGGCGTACTCACTTACGCAAGTGCGTACAGCGCTGAAAGGCTAAAAAAGTCATCAGTTTTTTTCGGCGGATGGAAAAGGTATGTTTTGGGGGAAATTCGAGGCTGATGACTAAAAAGAAAGGTCTTCAGTTTTTTCGGCGACCCTGACGAAAATTTTTCCCTGTTTCCTCCAAGACCCTAAATTTTAGCCCCACCATCGAATATTTCTGTATCCGCCCTTGGCTGTACGTACAAGAAAAAATTCTGGGGGCGCCGCTGTGTGTAAGTGTGTACAATGAGTATTGTAGAGTGAGATAGTGAAGAAAGATGTAGACACAATAAAGTTACTTTAGGATAGGCTTAGACAGCGCCGAAGGTTCTGACAAATACCTCTCTGACAAATACGAAGACCATGACCATTAGAATATTCGTTCCCTCACGCGTAAACGAAGATACGCGTGAGGGAACAAGCTCACACTGCCACAGGGGGTAGTTGTCCAGGGGTAATTGCTACGGGGGTAATTGTCCGGGCTTAATTGGCACGGGTCATGGGCGCCCGCACATATGGGCAAGAGGGGCACTTGCCCTTGGAAAAGTTGAAACATTTTTAAACTGCTACTTTTGGGTTGTTGAAAAATTTGTTTGCACTAAAGAAACTACATTCGTAATAAAAATTATAAAAAAGCAAATATAAAAAATTTACATTCAGAAACTTTTATGAAAAATACCCATGTCTGTTCTTAATTTCCTGCTGTGCATTTTCAACCTCTTGCTACAAACAACTTTAACCGTGGCCATCGAATTTTGCCTCTCCTGCTAAAATTTCTGCGGGCGCCCATGCACGGGGTACTTGTCCGGGGGTAATTGAATTGGCACGGGTGGTAATTTGTTATCCGGGGGGTAATTGTACTGGGAGTTGTTGTCCAGGGGGTAATTGGTACGGGGGTAATTGTCCGCTGGGTAATTGTCCAGGGGTTATTGCCCTAGAACCAGCCTACTACGTTTTTTAAAAATTGGTGTAGTATAATCGATCCTCTGTTCTATGAACAAAAGATCTGATCGATCATCTACCGCTAAACAGAGGAGTCGCGCGGATGTCGCAAATAATCAGGCTGTTTGCTTTCAAATTGTTAGCGAAAGCGAGCAATGTCGTGTGATTGGCAGTTGGATGGACGCTAATTTTTACAATCGAATGAATCTGCGTTGGCAAATAACTAAATTCGCTTATTCATTGATACCGGAATAAGTTCTTTGATAGAATCGAGATATTTTTATGGCAACGTTTGATGGATAATAAACAGGGCTGTAATCGATGGTATACGCGGGTATACAGCGTGTTTTCACCTCAAAAATATTTTTATGGCAACGTTTGATGGATAATAAACAGGGTTGTAATCGATGGTATACGCGGGTATACAGCGTGTTTTCACCTCAAAAATATTTTTATGGCAACGTTTGATGGATAATAAACAGGGCTGTAATCGATGGTATACCAGGGCTGTTTTTAAGGAATTTTTAGAACTGCACAACCCCTTCTTTTTCTTCCCATCCTCCATGGTAAATTACTTCCAATCGGATGAAAATGACCTTTTTTGCTAATTTTAATTGCACAAAACGTGTGACAGAAGTGCTTCTACAACTGCAAAAATCCGTTTAGAACTGCACATTGTGTGTACAACTGCACGTTAAAAAAGCCCTGTGGTATACGCGGGTATATAGCGTGTTTTCACCTCAACAATATTTTTATGGCAACGTTTGATGGATAATAAACAGGGCTGTAATCGATGGTATACGGGGATAAACAGCGTGCTTTCACCTCACAAATATTTGTTCGTAATGTACAGGATAACCTGTAGCCAGCCTTAGCCAACTGTAGCGTGAACTCTAAGCTTAAGTTTGCAAGTAGGCCTACAGTCCTGATTAGAGGTTTATTTATATAAGCTTACTCTCAGAGTCAAAATTTGACCTGATTCGAATTTCATATATAGAAGGCCTACATTCACACACTATAAGTATAATAATTATTTTCTCAGATTTTGTTTTGTCCAATGGTGTGATGGCTCAATAGTCAACATGCATTCCCAACCTCGTGCTGTAAGTCATTTTTGCCAATTTCACTCTAAACACAGGCTAACAAAAAAGTCACACTCGTATCTTTTGGATTTTATCTATCGGTAGGTCTACATTCTTCATGACACCAACTCTTACATACATGCACTTCCAGCCTTATACCCATTTATCCCCCGTAGCACTATCACCAAAACGTTCACCGTACAATAGACATTTTGCATCTCCACTAGAGACAAACCTGCGCTTCTTAGTTTTCTTGTTTAGCTAAAGTTCAAGGACATCACATATATAGTTTTTCTCCCCTTTCTTGTGAGTTTCTTTTTATCCTTTAGTTCCTTCATTTTATTTTTTCTTGCAACAGACTGTCTCTGGAGATCTAGTGTCCTTAAAGATAGCAACAGATTTTGTCTGTTTGGCTCTTATATCACCTGTGTCTTTCTTGCCTTTCTGGTAGCCTAACTTCTTTTTATATGGAGAAATGGCAAGCACCTCAGATGTCTGGGTTTTCTTTCTTCAATCTCTTGGTTTTGGGCGAGGGTGAAATAGATTCAATAAACACTGGTAAATTTGTAGGCTCAGAATCTTGATGAGTAGAAGGCAGTGTCATGGTAAGCACCGATTTTTGGTCATTTGCTAATGGTATCCAAGACGCTCATGTGCTTCTTGTAATCTCTATGCTTCCTATGTATTCAAGACGCCCATGGGTTTCTTGTAATTTTCGAGTCCTTCTCTTCTGACGCCATTTTATTAACGAAGGCAATGCCAACGAGTTGGGCAAAACCATTAAAACAAGTGCAAATGAACACAGAATAAACGCTGAAATGCGCGAATTGGTACTGCATAAGGAGAAAGAGAAATTCAGGCAGATTCATAAATGTGTAAGCTTACAAAAAGTAGTGAACAAAATAGAAAATCGATTGTTGTCAATAATCGCACTCGTTGCTCCACGGAACACTGCGGTCTTTCTGATGTCAGTTTTTTTAATCGCAATAATTAATGTGGAGGCAGTGGAGCTATTAATAGGCCATCTATCAATCAAATTTCTAGCATCAGCCAATATCACCAGTGTACAAGCTGTACAGGGTACTAAGCTGTACAGTGTACAAGCTGTACAGTGTAATAAGCTGTACAGTGTACAAGATGTACAGTGTAATAAGCTGATGTTCGAGTGCACCGCGACACGGTTCTCAAGACCCAACTGTCACTTTATTTATTTACTTTTCCATTTCTATAGCGCCTCTTCAAGTTCACTACTCAGAGGCGCTCCCGTCGACAGCGCGTACACTGCATCGGGGTTTCACGCTGAAGCGCGTGACCCGAGCAATTGTGAGTGAAGGACTTGCTTGAGGTCCGTATACACGGCGGCTTGAGGTGGATTCGAACCTGCAACCCTCCGGCTGCAAGACAACGAACATACCCACTATGTCGTATGTTATTCAATGCTGTATTCCGTGAAGGACTTATAATAGACCCAGCAGCCGTATCGACCATCAACCGCGAACAGGCAGCGAATGAATGTCTGAACTGATGCGGAATAACCTACTGAATGCACGATATGCGGAATTGACATGTTTTGCACGCAATTTCTCCGGACCATCAATTACGAGGAACAGTAGAATCGCAGATTTTTGATGCGACTTACCTACACACCATAGCATGTGAAACAATATCTGAACTGATGCGGAATAACCTACTGAATGCACGATATGCGGAATTGACATGGTCTGGACAACCCTAATGGAGCCAAACCGCCTATACACGTTGTAACTATAGTAGTAAGTAACTGTTCTGAGGTAGATCTTTGAATACGACATTGTTCTCAACCAGGCATTATGTGTTTGTTGTTGTTGTTGTTGATTGTGATCAAATAAATGGTTTCAATTGATATCTGACATTTCTGGCCAACTAATCAAAATAGTTATATATGTCGCACTCGTAGATAAGTCTACACATGACGAATTCATAGTTCAGTGACGAGTCAACGAAACGAGAGTCATCCATCCATAGGCCTACATTTCACATGCGGCATCGGAACTTTTTTTACTAGCCTACAAAGGCATATAACGCAAACAGCATAGCTTTATATGTGATTAGGCTAAGTCTGGAGTAAGTTACACAAAATAGTGGTTCCAGACACAGAGAACAATGTTATACGCTAAAGGCAGGTCTGTACTCAGAACTTTTGAGGTGAGTATACCCGCTGCCGCCGAAAAAAGGCCTATCGACTTTTTTGGGCCAAAAATTTCTGATGACCTTTTTTAGTCATCAAAATTTCTGACCTTTTGAGTCATTGAAATTTCTGACGACTTATTTTCTTTAAGTGATCGAAGTTTTTGGCCGTGATATTTTGCACGGAAAACATTTAAAACAGCGAAAACGCTCTTTCATGATTTTTTGCCTTCGTAATTCGCGATTTTTCCCTGCGTGTACGCATTTAGTCTTACTGAGGTGTGTATACGCTGTATAAGCGCGTATACCCTCGTTTTTTGAGGTGAGTATACGCTGTCATTTTTTCCCGGAGTTCGCCGCATACCCGCGTATAATCTTGAGTACAACCCATGGCTAAAGGAGAACGTAACCTACAAGCAGAGTGAAAGTTACAATTATTGGCGACAGTGCTATAGCCTATTCGTTAAAATATATATAGCCTATATTCTAATTATAACAGTTCATATCGGGCAGATCCAAGTATAAGTCGATCCATGCATGCAGGCATCCATTGCTACACAACGCATCTATAGAGTGTTATCAGTTGTTTACTTAGGCATAATTATACACCCAACAGCCATAGGATTGATCCCATAGGTTCTGTACATGGGATTGCTTTATGAAGTAGGGTTACCTTGGAAATGGTAGGGATATATATATATGAATTTAACCGAACGTATTGAATGATGTGCTGTAGTCTTACCCAACTATATATATATATATTATATGTATATATATATATAATTAATATTAATTATGGCATATATAAATATTATATATATTATATATAGCCTATATGCTATTTTACGTTCTGTATCGTACAGTCGCTGACACTGATAAACATATACACCTTGATTAGTATTCATAGGCAGTGGTTAAAGTGCGCTGCAGGGTGAGCAGTGGGGACAAGTGCAACACTGCACCTCCGACTGCAAATCTTCATTGGATGCGAACAAAATGTTTATTGAATTGCATATTTCTATTTGTTGTGATTGTACATGTTTGAATTATTCTGTTCTTGTCCATTGTTCCCGCAGGCTGTTCAATAAAGAAAATACTAACTTACTTACTTACACTGATCTTAACCATCATCAACTCATTCGTTCTGATTAGAATCATTTGAGGTCATAACGTATTAACGTGTAGCCTACGGCTAGTAATCGTGATAGACAACGTTTAAAATAGAAACAGAGTGAAGGCTAATTTTAGTTGTAAATTGCGAACTTTTACAGATTCGTATATTCAATTCAAACATGCTGCATGGGGACTACTGCACATTCATTGTTATCTGGGAGTGTGCACTCGTGTACGTCTACAAGCACACTATATATCATTATAGGCTACATATACTATATTTTCACGGCCTCCTCCCTCCCGATAAGGTCACTCCATACAATACTCGACCAAGGCCACATAATCTAACCCTTCCTAGAGTTGATTCTTTTGCCAGAAGAAGTTTTATTATGCGAACGCTGTATAACTTTGCATAGTCTAATTTTTTTATTATTATTTATTTTCTCTGTAAACTACCGTGCGTTTGCTTGTGGTATAATAAAGAATAGTCTTACTTACTTACTTACTTTATATATTCACTCAGTTTGTTCAGTTTCCTTAAATCAGTTACTTCTCGCCTTTATATAATTATGCTTGTTGAGTTTATTAATCTGTTGGCCGTAATGCATCGTTCCAACCAGTGTGAGAATTGTGAAAAAATAACTGGGGGGTTGGACCATTATCCACTTGGATAATTGGGGCACGAAAAACAGACTTTACTATGGGGCTCTAAGAAAGTCTGGGAGTTTCAAACCCTCCAACCCCGGCAATTCTCATCATGGTTCTAACATAATGCTCTCATAACATTTTTATCTCGCAACCAACTCAATACAAGTCGCAATTACATCAAATTTTTTGCATGTGTTCGTGAACGCAGGAGACCCAACAGAGGCCGACGGTCCCACTATCCAGGGCCACCTGGCCCTCACGGCCGAAGGTGTGATGGGCCCACAGAATAATAAACTTGGTGACCTGTCAAAAGCGCGCAGGGCAAAGCGCGCAGACAAATGCGCGCAGTCACAAAAGCGCTCACGACAAACGCGCGCAGACAAATGCGCGTAGAAATTACGAGCAACAAGAACAAATAGACAAAATTATTATTTTTATTTGGGGCATTTAATTTTACTCAAAATTAACTAGATTTGTATAGTATGTGATTTGTGTTCCTGTGCCTGCCTGCAGTTTGGTTTTTACACAGTCATACTAGACCATAGAAATAAATTATAATATAATTAAAGCAGGCTATAAATAATATTGTCCTTCTATTTCGTAAGGTTGATTAAGCTAAGTGAGTGAAGCTAAGACCAGTTTAAATGCTGACGTTGTGAGCCACTCCGCGCAAGAACTCATCCAACGAATCCAGGGCCGTATTTACTTTGGTGGAGGCTGATGTGCGCCGCATAGTTTAGCCTTTAAAGTTTAAACCTGACTCTTTCGTTTGATAAGTAGGCCTACGTTACTTAGGTGACCTAGCTTGGTTCACGAAAAGTTTATCGTGCTTAAAGAGAAAAGATGAACCATTTTATACATCTGGTTGGAATTTGAAACAAAGGCAGGGTTTTAAAATTCGTTCGATTTGCCAGCAAATAAAAGGTGAAGCTGTCGACGACAACGACGTGAAAGCCAGATCGTCTCAACTCAGAGTAGGCGAGTTGCATCAAAAAGGACATTCACACAGAGCGAGCGCCATTGAAATTGCATTTTTTTAAATTATCCTATCATGTCCATTGGGCCTCCACCACAGCGGTGCACATGAGTTTCCACCAAAGTAAATACGGCCCCGTGTAAAACACCTCTTCATTTTTCGTGGGGAAATTATCATTTCTGAAGGGAAGTTTCCTGCCAGTGAAGCAGACAGACAGCAGACTCTATGGTCTGAAACTATGAAAATGGAAAAGTAGCCTACATAATAGTTTCGAGCAACACATAATCATTTTCAAGCTAAAATACTCGGGGGCCCTCTGGACCTTGGGGACCCTGGACTTTGTCCACCCTCGTTATATGGCTGTTACGCCACTGACAGTAAGCTAAAAGAGTAATCAGTTGGAGGGGTTAATGCACACGTGTTGGAGGGGCTCATGCACACGTGTTGGAGTGGCTCATGCACACAAGGGTGGAGTGAAAAACACGAATATTAGAAATCGAAATTCCGATAGCAATAAACAGTTGTCTTATGGTATGGGGTCAAGAAATATCCAAAAAGTTTTGAAAAATATTAATGTCTTCCTTTGCCCCCAGAGGGCCAAAGTTTCAAAAAATTGGATTTTTTTGAGAAAATTGCAGGTTTTCTTATGAAATATTTTTAGTGTAAATTAAGTAACCACGAAGCAATACATCGTTAAAAAGAGCTCTTTAAACTGAGTAAAATCATATCTTAATTTCAAGAATATTCGCATATTTGTAGGAGATATTAACTTTTTAAGATACCCCACGTTCGCGACATGTCGCTATGCCTGAAAATGGTAAAACACTAATAACTTTTTTATCCTTTGCGATATTTCAACTTGTAATATGTCATTCTATTCAGTTTATGACAGTCTATCTGACGGTGCATTTAAACTTATAATAACCTTTCATCAAGAATTTCAAAGCTCACGAAACCCTACAAAAAAGAGGAAAACTAAAGGAAATGTCCACAGAAATTGCAAAACTTTGGAAAAAGTGTAGATAATTTTTTTACATTGCAGCCTGCAAATGCACCACTGACAATTGCAAATGTACCAAAGCCAGAAAGGTTCAAAGAGAGGAACAAGAGTCCTACATGATTAACAGACAATTAGAGTTACGACGATTAGCCGTCAGGATAAGATTATATCAACTTCACTAAAGAAGCGGCATGATAGAAAGAGAAAGGAGACCATGCGCCTATAATATGTCGTAAACGTCTAGATTTCGTCAACGAACAAGCATTAGCAGACAGCAGTGTTAAAAATAATGAAACGGACAGTGAAGTAAAAGTATAGAGTGTAAAATCTTGCAAGAAGATGAATCCAAAGATGTGTCTGAAAAGTCAAGACGTATAATAATAGTAGTAGTAGTAGCAGCAGCAGCAGTAGTAGTAGTAGTAGTAGTAGTAGTAGTAGTAGTAGTAGTAGTAGTAGCAGCAGCAGTAGTAGTAGCAGCAGCAGCAGCAGCAGTAGTAGTAGTAGTAGTAATAGTAATAATAGTAATAATAATAATAAGAATAATTTTCGTTTAATCAACCATCCGGTTGACAGAACGTAACCGGTTGCAGTGTACACTTTATATGCAGTTGAAACAATAATATTTACAAGAACTCAGATTACAGAATACACAAATCTTAACTATACTGACTTAACAGACAGCTTGCAATAATCGGCGCTAATAGCTGCCTACAAAGCTGTCGTCCCATCGGGGGCTCGAATTCGTTTCCTCTCGCACTCTTGGCCAGGGTGTTATCCATTACTCTAACGGATATACAGTGGCGTAGCAATAGGGTAGACTGGGTAGACAAAGTCTATGGGCCCCCGAGTGTAGAGGCCCCAGAGGGGCCCCCGAGTTCCTAGTTACGCCACTGTTATAAGTGATAATGCATTTCAATATTCACATTTTGTCTAGGGGCCTACGAGTTCCTAGTTACGCCACTGCGGGTATAGGCCTACTTCACAAAATTAATTAAACTAAGCAAATGAGAAAGAGATTGTCAAAGCTTTCAGGACTCTGTGACCGATATGAAACATTGGATAGTGCAGATGCGGTTATTCCAAATGCTGTACTAGAAGACCTTGGTATTCTTTCACACATCGAATCAAAACATGTGATCGATCGCTATGAGCTTCGACGTGTGAAAGAATCACTAGACAGAATGCAATGCAGGAAGTTGAAATAAGGGATTCAACTGAAAAATTGTACTTTGATGGTCGCAAAGATAGAACACTGAAATTAGAAAAAAGGCACTCGTTGGAATACCAAGGTCTTCTAGTACAGCATTTGGAATAACCGCACCTGCTATATCCGATGTTCCATATCGGTCACAGAGTCGTGACAGCTTCGACAATCTCTTTCTCATTTGCTCAGTTTCATTAATTTTGTGAGTGTAGCGTATTAAATCGCTATTATCTATCAATCTAACTTGTCTAGTATTAAGTGTTAATTGTAGGTAGAAGTTAAGTCAGACAATGTAGTGGCGTTGATTTAATTAGTTAATTAATTGGCGTTGTTAGAAGAATTAATATTTAGTAATACGATCAGCAAACGAGACTACAGAAGCGCTAAAGAAGTGCAGCGAGACTGATAGGCGTTGGTTGCTATTGGAGACTATGGCAACAAAAACAACGTAACGACGCGTAAGCCAATTAAAACGCAGTCTAACTGATTAAACACACGTCATCGACAGAAACGGTTAAAAAAGATCGATTTCTGCAGTTGGAGCTAATGGCGAAGGGTCATTTTGTTGCGGCAAATGAACTCTTAAGTGAAATTAGCGGCAGAATGATTGGTATGTGGCACCTTCGACGTTGAGAAGAAGGGTGGCCAACGGACGTTCAGTTTTCGAGACAGTTTTTGCGGTCGAGGTAAATTCTGGAGCTTGGAGAACTATCGTCATTCGTGGGTGAAGAGTTTGCTCGAGGATTTTGAATTCTACGAACATTGGAGAGAGTCGCTGGAGATAATCACACGGTTGATTCAAACATTTATGATCACACGGTTGATCTGGACGTTGATGTGTACGCTGGAATTGTGACACATTTCATCCATTCGAGTAAGAATACTGGCATTTGTGAATACAAAATATACTCCTTGGAATTCGTTGTTCGGCCTGGACTGCGAAATATCTTCGGTATATATTATTCCACTGCATATTCAAGGACACTTGGTTGTCGAAATACAAGGATCGGAACTACGATGATTTACAGAATTGGCGGACGATGAACTAGAAAGAATTCTACACTCAAGTGAAGCTAAGAAACATAATAAATCTAGTAATCAATCAACGCCAATAGGTAAATAGGGACACTGCATAACTGTATTGTTTCTTTAATAATAATCAATATATTTTACATTTAAAAGAATTGGTTTCTCTTTGAACTGGCTATTTAAATGCAGTACATGTTTGATACCTGCTAAAATGAGCATATGCTAATAATAGGTGGCTACAAATGGGATGCTCGCGTCGGGATATATAATTGACAATATTATTGTTAATTAAATTGAACTTTACTGACATTTATCTTGAAGAGACAAAACTGATTAAAATGCAAAGTTATTTGAATGTTAAAGGACATCAGCGCAACGCTGACATTAATGCTTAATTAATACATCATTAGAGTCGGTGCGATAATCTTATTGCGTAACATACACCGGAGATTGTATTACGTTAAGAGGGAGCATTAGTGTGACGCTTAATAATTTTAATAATTATTATAAGCGAGTGTGAAATTGTATAGCGCATATTTGAGCGTTAAATTTATTACTACTTAACCAAAAGTGAGTAAGTAAGAATGTCAATCACAGAGTGGCAACAATGGATTGATATGGGACGTGCACAGTCGTTGGAAGGTGAAGAATTGAAGGAATTTGTCAGAGACAGACAGAACGAATTACGACAACAGAGGGCGGAGGAACGAGAAGAAGCGAAGGCTATTAGAGAGGCAGAATTAGCGCGTGAGGCGGCTAAAATTGCTGAGGCAAAAGCAGTTAGAGAAAAAGAAATAGAAATAGCGAGGATGGCTGACGCTAGACTGATACGCGAAGCAGATAATGCTAGGCTTATACGCGAAGCAGAGATGACCGAAGCCAGGCTTACGCGAGAAGCAAATGATGTTAGACTTGAAAGAGAAGCAACTGAGGCGAGGCTTGCAAGAGAAGCGAATGAAGCTTTAGAGCATAAGAGACTCGAGATTCAAATGAGATTGAGAGAGATAGAATCGAGAGATGGACGAAACAGGGATGATGGAGATTCCTATATGACGATGGGTGACAACCACCAAGGAAACCAAAGTCATAAGGGAATGAAGAATATTAAATTCCCAATATTTAACGAGGCAAAGGACTGTCTCGATGCGTATCTTCTTAGATTTGAGCGGACGTGTACGACATACGAGATACCAAGAGATGTATGGTCACTGATGCTAGCGCGACATCTGGAGTCGAAGGCATTAGAAGTATACCAGCGTTTGTCGGCTGAAGAAACACAAGACTACGATTGTTTAAAGAAGCATCTCCTGAAAAGATTCCAATTAACAGAAGGAGGGTATCGTAACAAGTTTAAGACTAGCAAGATGGAACAAGGAGAGACTCCTTCAAATTTCATTTACAGATTGCAGCGATACTTGCAGCAATGGTTGCTACAAGCAGGATTTAAGCAGACCTACGAAGGAATCGAGGATCTACTGCTAAAGGATCAATTTTTCCTCACTTGTAGTAATGAGTTGAGGATGTTCATTAAAGAGAAAGGAAAAATGAGCTTAAAGGACACATTGACATGTGCAGAATCCTACATTGAAGCTCATGGGTACAGATATGCCGAGAATTCTGTGAAACCTCAAGGGAGATTCAATAATGACAGAGGTAATGGAAAGTCATTTGAAGAGAAATCGAGAGAGAAATTCCAAGGAAATGTAAACAGAGGAAGAGTTGAAACGCGACAGAACAAAGAGACAAATCACAGTGGAAATGTGAATAGAGGATTTAGTAGAGATAGAGAGCAGGCAGCGGAACACAAGATAACTTGTTTTGCGTGAGGAAAGGTAGGTCATAAAGCATTTGATTGTGTGCATAAAGCCAAAGGGTTTGTTAAACACACAGCTGCAGCCGTACAAATTTACGAGAATAGGGCGTGCAGGGCTGTACAGACGAATGAAAGCACGATATCAAATGAAATTGACAGAGCAGTAGAATGCCAGGATAGGAAAGGTAAAGAAGAAATACCGAAACACATGGCAGCAAGTACGGTAGTTACGGAAAGGAAAGATGGTTGCATTGACATCGAAAGTATAGACGAATGTCAAGCGAAGGTCAATGGAGTTGACGCCAATTGTCTTTACGATTCTGGAGCGAGTACGTGTATTGTGAGGAGATCGCTGATCAGAGATAGTGATTTGACTGGGAAGGAAACGCACTGCATCCTAGTTGATGGGAGCTTAAGGTGTTTTCCTACAGCCCATGTAAACATTGAGAGTGAGTATTTTACTGGTGAAGTTGAGGCAATGGTTATGGACGAACCAGTAAAGCCGATAATTATTGGACGCGTGAGAGGGTTAAAATATACAGTAACGAATGAGAACACGGATGAAAATATGATTAATTGTGACAAAGGAGAGAAAGTGGATGAGACGATTGTGAGTGAAAAACAAGAAAAAGTTGAGTATAAAGGTATACTCAAGAGAGTTGTGAATGCTAATTCACGTTGGCAAGATGCCAAGAAGACAGTAAGATTCGAGGGTGATGAAATGAACACGGAGTATGATGACATAATAGAGAAAGTTGTAAGTGATGACGTCATGAGCAGTGACGCACATCAGACAACAGCAGCGATAGAAACGAGAGCTGAGTCGAAGAAAGTGGTGAAATATAAACCACTCAAGGTCACCGAAATGCCCGACCTAAATATAACCACAAAAGAAATAAAGGAATTACAGAAGACAGATGAGACATTGAAGAGTTGCTGGGATAAAGCATCTGAATGGAATGGCGATGAGAAGAGTACAGAAAAAGTGCTGTACGTAAAGAAAGATGGATTGTTGTACCGGAGATGGAAGGAAGTATTAAAAGATGAAGCAAAGTGGCAGTTGATGGTGCCGAAACAGTTGAGAAATAAAGTTCTAGCTGTAGCACATAACTCGCTACTGTCAGCTCATCTAGGCATGAAGAAGACTCACGATAAAATTGTGAATGAATTTTATTGGCCAGGAATAAATCAAGAAGTTCGGCGATATATATTAAGTTGTGATGTATGCCAGAAAACAGTAGATAAGAAAGTGAACTACAAGGCACCGATGGGACATCTTCCAGTGCTGGATGTGCCGTTCAAGCATGTCTGTGTAGACATCATAGGAGCCATAGAGCCAATGTCTATGAGAGGATATCGTTATGTATTAACGATTATCGACTTAAGCACCAGATATCCAGAAGCAATACCGTTGAAAGGTATAAGTACCGAGGAAGTGGCGGAAGCCTTGTTTAACTTTTATTGTCGGATGGGCGTACCACAGAGGATTCATACAGATAGAGGAAGTCAGTTTACGTCAGAGCTAATGGCCGAAGTAAACAAAATGTTGCTAATCAAGCACACGATGACGAGTCCATACCACGCGATGGGAAACGGTTGTGTAGAACGTCTTAATGGAACGATTAAGACAACACTGAGAAAATTTATAGGTGAACAAGTTAAAGAGTGGGACAGGTACTTGGCACCACTACTTTTCGCATTACGAGATACTGTACACGAGAGCCACGGATACACACCTTTCGAATTAATCTTCGGAAGATCTTGTAGAGGTCCGATACAGATATTGAAGTAACTGTGGACAAATGAAAAAGTGGAAGACGAGGTGAAGGATGTGTACACGTATATGACAGATCTACGAGAACGTATAGAGGAAACGTGTAACATGGCGCAGAAAGCAATTCACAAAGCTAATGCGAAGAACAAGAAGTACTACGATAAAAAGGCACTATAGAGAAAACTGGAGATAGGTGATAAAGTCCTATTGTTACTGCCGAGTTGTAATAATAAGATGCTTGTGAAATGGCAAGGACCATTTGTTGTCAGAGGGAAAATCGGAGATTACGATTATAAAGTCGAGGTTGATGGTGGAAAACTGAAAACATACCACATCAACATACTGAAGAAATATTACGAGAGGAGTGAAGAAGAATTGTCAGGTTCTGAGACAATAGCATATGTGTCGGCTATTGTACATGATGGTAGAGAAGGTGAAGATGAAGAGGAGGAGATATTGAACTTGTATGTTAGTAAGCAAACTGAGACGTACAAAGATGTTGATATTAATCCACAATTAGAAGATGAACAGAGAGGTGAATTAGAGAAATTACTGAGAGAATATCAAGACATATTCACAGATAAACCAGGAAGAACTGACATGGTGAAACACGAGATTCATCTTACGAGTGATGAACCTGTTAGGATGAAAGCGTATCCAACACCGTATCATCTACAGTCAGAAATTGATAAGGAAATTGAGATAATGTTAGAGAATGGGATAATAGAAAGATCAGAAGCAGCATACGCAGCACCGCTTGTTGTTGTCAAGAAGGCTGATGGAATCAATAGACTTTGCTGCAACTATAAACAATTGAATAAAGTGACAGCATGGGCGCCCGCACATAGGGGCAAGGGGGGGCACTTGCCCCCCCTTGGAAAATTGACACCTATATTTTTTTTAACTACTATTTTTGAGTTTTTAACAAATTTCCTTGCATTAAGGCACTAATGATACGTATGATATGTACAGACAGTGAAAGTCAGAAATCTTCGTTAAGAGATCTCTATAGAAATAAACAAGCTCTTATAATTTTCAAGCTCCTTCCAAAAACTGTAACAATGACCATTGGCTTTCAACCCTCCTGCGGGCGCCCAAGCAAACAGCATGCCCATCGATTATGGCCTACTTGAGTGGAATCTAGCAGTAGTTCAAATAATCACAAGTGCCAAAAATTAAATACTCATGCAAAAATTTGAAACTTTCTCAAAGTACACTGAAATTACATCAGGGAGATCTGCTTATTCACCAGTATTGTAATTTAAACCAAGTTTGCTATAAGCCAGGCTCCATTTTGTCCTTTTTGCAATATGCCAGTACAGAATCCAAGGAGGTCAAACTATAGATAAACTTGGATAAGGGGCCAGGGGCTTTGGTTATCGTGCCTCGAGATTTACACCCAAAACTAACAAAGAGATCCGTTCAAAAGAATTGACACCCACACTCATCTGATCCTCGGATCCTCCACCTTCCTAAACGACACCCGCATTAACAGCTACTCTGGCCCTCTGGCTACCAGATTCGGACCCCTTTCTGACTACTTTTTGGAATAGGCTTCTGACTCGATGCAGCACATGTGAAAAAGCTGGTGCCCTGCGATTGGCTTTCGAGTGGCGCTTTAGAAGCAGATAGAGGAGCACCTGCCCCTTGAAAACTGACACCTATTTTTCATTCATTTATTCATTCGTTCATTCTATGGACTTATATAGCGCACCTTTAGGAAGCTTCTTTTTAACTTCTACTTTTTGATTTTTAACAAATTTCTAAGGAAACTATTCGTATTAAAAAAATTTAAAATGAAGCTGAGAGATTTGCATAAGAAACCTCTTTGAAAAATGCCCGCATTCTTAATTTCCAGCTTTTCATTTTTCAAGCTCTTGCTACTAAAAAATGTAATCGTGAGTAAAATTTTTGACCCCCCCTGAAATAATTTCTGCGGGCGCCCATGAGTGACAGTATTTGATCCAGAGCCGATGATGTCAAACGAGGATATCTTCAATAAACTGAGTGGCAGCAAAATATATAGCAAGTTTGATTTTTGCAAAGGGTATTGGCAAATTCCAATGAGCGAAGAATCAAAAGATTATACGACTTTCATTTGTGCAAGTGGGTTGTATAAATTCAACGTTCTACCATTTGGATTGGTAAATAGTGCTTCAAGCTATAATAGACTGATAAGGAAGATTTTGCATGGAACCGAGAATCTGGAGAGTTATGTTGATGACATACTAGCTCATACAGAAGGATGGACTAAACATATGAAGATTTTACGAGAATTTTTTCAAAGAGTGAGAGATGCTCACCTGACTTTGAAACCAAAGAAATGTTCGTTAGGCTATGGACGCATAGATTTCTTGGGTCATACGTTAAACAACGACGACATTAGTCCTAAAGGAGAATCGATAGATAAGATTGTGGAGATGCCACAACCGAAAACGAAGAAACAAATAAGAAGCTTTTTGGGAGCAATAAACTATTACAGAAAGTTTATTCCGCATTGTGCTGAACTGATGGCACCATTAAGTGACTTGACAAAGAAGTCAGCAGCTAATAATGTTGATTGGAACGAGGAATTAGATGAGAGTTTTAGTAAGCTGAAAGCAGCACTTGCTAAGACACCAATACTAAAGTTACCAAACTTGGAGAAGGAATTTGTGATTCAAACGGATGCATCAGGAAGAGGAATAGGTTGCGTCCTGATACAGCAGTATGAAGGTGTAAACCACCCAATTGCATATGCGAGTAGGAAACTATTGGAGAGAGAGACGAGATATTCAGTTGAGGAGAGAGAATGTGTAGCGATAATGTGGGGGATTAGTCGGTTTGACAGGTACTTGTGTGGAAAGCAGTTTGTGATTGAGACGGACCACTGCGGACTACAATACATGAAGGAAGGAAGAATGAAGAATGCGAGAGTCATGAGGTGGAGTCTAGCACTTCAAAATTATTGCTTTACGTTACGCTATATCAAGGGGAGCAATAATGTTATGTCTGATTATTTGAGTAGAGGAATTACATAGTACTTAAATATATCAGTAATGTATTATAATAATGTAGGTAAGAAATAGTTTAGTAATGTTGTATTGTTATGTAAGATAGAATAAGAAGTTGATAGAAATTTAGTTGATAGATAATTAGGTGAGATTGTAAAGCCTGATTACAGACTTTTGAAGGAGGGGTATTTGTAGCGTATTAAATCGCTATTATCTATCAATCTAACTTGTCTAGTATTAAGTGTTAATTGTAGGTAGAAGTTAAGTCAGACAATGTAGTGGCGTTGATTTAATTAGTTAATTAATTGGCGTTGTTAGAAGAATTAATATTTAGTAATACGATCAGCAAACGAGACTACAGAAGCGCTAAAGAAGTGCAGCGAGACTGATAGGCGTTGGTTGCTATTGGAGACTATGGCAACAAAAACAACGTAACGACGCGTAAGCCAATTAAAACGCAGGCTAACTGATTAAACACACGTCATCGACAGAAACGGTTAAAAAAGATCGATTTCTGCAGTTGGAGCTAATGGCGAAGGGTCATTTTGTTGCGGCAAATGAACTCTTAAGTGAAATTAGCGGCAGAATGATTGGTATGTGGCACCTTCGACGTTGAGAAGAAGGGTGGCCAACGGACGTTCAGTTTTCGAGACAGTTTTTGCGGTCGAGGTAAATTCTGGAGCTTGGAGAACTATCGTCATTCGTGGGTGAAGAGTTTGCTCGAGGATTTTGAATTCTACGAACATTGGAGAGAGTCGCTGGAGATAATCACACGGTTGATTCAAACATTTATGATCACACGGTTGATCTGGACGTTGATGTGTACGCTGGAATTGTGACACATTTCATCCATTCGAGTAAGAATACTGGCATTTGTGAATACAAAATATACTCCTTGGAATTCGTTGTTCGGCCTGGACTGCGAAATATCTTCGGTATATATTATTCCACTGCATATTCAAGGACACTTGGTTGTCGAAATACAAGGATCGGAACTACGATGTTTACAGAATTGGCGGACGATGAACTAGAAAGAATTCTACACTCAAGTGAAGCTAAGAAACATAATAAATCTAGTAATCAATCAACGCCAATAGGTAAATAGGGACACTGCATAACTGTATTGTTTCTTTAATAATAATCAATATATTTTACATTTAAAAGAATTGGTTTCTCTTTGAACTGGCTATTTAAATGCAGTACATGTTTGATACCTGCTAAAATGAGCATATGCTAATAATAGGTGGCTACAGTGAGGTAGGCCTATACTATAGGTCTTGACTTTTCTGACACATCCATGGTTTCATCTTCTGGCAAGATTTTACACTCCATACTGGATTTACTTCACTGTCCGTTTCATTATTTTTAACACTGCTGTCTGCTAATGCTTGTTCGTTGACGAAATCTAGACGCTTATGACATATTATAGGCGCATGGTCTCCTTTCTCTTTCTATCGTGCCGCTTCTTTAGTGAAGTTGATATAATCTTATCCTGACGGCTAATCGTCGTAACTCTAATTGTCTGTTAATCATGTAGGACTCTTGTTCCTCTCTTGGAACCTTTCTGGCTTTGGTACATTTGCAATTGTCAGTGGTGCATTTGCAGGCTGCAATGTAAAAAAATTATCTACACTTTTTCAAAGTTTTGCAATTTCTGTGGACATTTCTTTTAGTTTTCCTCTTTTTTGTAGGGTTTCATGAGCTTTGAAATTCTTAATGGAAGATTCTTATAAGTTTTAATGCACCGTCAGATAGAATGTCATAAACTGAATAGAATGACATATTACAAGTTGAAATATTGCAAAGGATAAAAAAGTTATTAGTGTTTTACCATTTTCAGGCATAGCGACATGTCGCGAACGTGGGGTATCTTAAAAAGTTAATATCTCCTACAAATATGCGAATATTCTTGAAATTAAGATATGATTTTACTCAGTTTAAAGAGCTCTTTCCAACGATGTATTGCTTCGTGGTTAATTATTTTACACTAAAAATATTTTATAAGAAAACCTGCAATTTTCTCAAAAAAATCCAATTTTTCGAAACTTTGGCCCTCTGGGGGCAAAGGAAGACATTAATATTTTTCAAAACTTTTGGATATTTCTTGACCCCATACCATAAGACAACTTTTTATTGCTATCGGAATTTCGATTTCTAATATTCCTGTTTTTCACTCCACCCTAATGCACACGTGTGGAACTAACTAGAGGACTCCACATCTGACAGAATGGCATCGATGGATGTTCAAAGAGTTTCTGGACCACGTCGCGTCAAAAGGATAAAGTTGACTTGTATGCATATAATAGGCTACATACATTATATAATCACATAGTATATTTTATATATTTCTATAATTATTATAGATGTAAGCAGACAAGAATATAATTGCCCTTGTATGATTTGCGGTCATCTAAAAATCTTCTTCCTTAGCTTGGTTAAAATGCACGAATGTTTTCGGAAAATTAGTTCAGAAACAGACAAGATAGACTTTAATATTTTATTAATGACTCGGTGAATAAGCTGTAAGAAGAATCGACATACTAAAAAGTATAAGCTTATAGTCTATAGCGTTCATGAATGTCACCTGCTACAATAACAGTCAGTTCTTTAGATCGACCAGTTGCCGTATTGGATTAATGCAACTAGAAAACTGTGACTAAAATAATGCATAGATAGGCCTATTTCTTAAAAGGAAAACACGAAAAATAACAGCAGGCCCTATGTACAGAGAACCTGAATATTGTCATTACAAAATGCAATCCATTAATAATTATTGTTCAACATGGAAATTGGAGGGCTCAAGGCCGTAGCCAAGATTACATTTCGTTTCTTTTTATAGTCGTCACTTTCTTTTTGGCGGATTTTTCGCCCGATTAATGTTTTTTCTTCTACAATCGCGATCTTCTGCGGGTTCTGGGCGGCCAATAAATGTACACTCTGTACAGTTCTTAAATTATGTGCTAGTAAATGCATTACATTATTTTTACATTTTTCATTTCGGGAGTTGTTCAAACATCCAAAAACATCCCTAGTCACGGCCTTGGAAGGGCTAGGTCCTCGCGCTGTTCTTCGAACATGTTATACATCTACAGATGAACATTTTAGAAACATGGTTGCGTCGTGATGCAGCAAAATCATGTGAGTTCTCATTGTTAACAAAATGGCCGACGACGTGCGACTCACTGCAATGAGCTGATCGTCTGCAAGACTATTAACCTCGATTTTATCTGCATGCGCTGGCAAAAATTCAAACCGATTGCTCATGAGCTCTCGATCGAATCGAGCGATTTTTAATTGCAACATTTTACAGATTATTTAGGTGCTTTCTTAGTCATAATATTACTCGACCAGATTCTAGATTCACAGTTTTCACAGAAATCTGCCTATTTTTGTGCTACATTCTCAGATATTTTGTTTTGTTTCATCAATTCATGAAAACGTTCTCTAGCCAACGTGAATAAAACGGATCACACAACTCAATTAACGTTTGGATACGTCTAGTCAACATCGGCGTAACACAATTTTCGAATAATATTATTGGTGAAAATGCACGTGTGAACCTTGGGAAAGTCATTCACTAGCAATTGCTCAGCGCTTCGGCGTGAAACTCCGATTCAGTGTCCGCGCTGTAGTCGGGAGCGCTTCTGGGTAGCTTTCTTGAAGGGGAGCTATAACAAGTGCGCATACACAGGCTACATACATAATTATAACAAGTGCACGAAGCAGAAATAGAAAGCAAAAAAATCAGCATCTCGCTGCTGTCACACATCATTGGCCGCTTTTGCTAACAATAATTAATGAATAATTAAAATGTAAAGTTAATTCATTTCTCTAAAACGTCATGGAGCCAGTTTCATCTCTGTCTTATGCAGAGCATAATAGCCATCGTCGCTATACGTGTACCATACGATTCCGAAGAAATCCGGGTTTCCCCCACCTTCTAGATACACGCCATTCAGGCGTGAATCAGAAGAGGCGATAGAGACGTGCCACCAGCCACCGCGAAACTCCTCAGCCCAGTTCCTACTGTCGTCATCGTTATCGACATCCCATGTACTGAACTGACAACCGTCGTGATGCGAAAGACTGTCACCTGAACAAGAGGACCAGTTGCCAGAACTTATTTAGGCCATCTATGCCTAAGTAGGCCTAGAATATCGGACGAATTAATCCTACATAGGATACGGGAACCAGGTGACTAGACAGAAACAACATTGTAAGGCATGTGAGGCACCACATATAAAAGGCGTTTAAGGCGGCGTCTATCAATCGAACGAAACCTATTATGATTTTCTACGACAATATCGAGGAGTATGAAGCGTCAATTTCGGTAGAAACATTAGTCATAATATTATATGCATGTGGCGCTTATAATCTAAGTTTTATCGAGTATTACTAAATGTTAATCATCGAGTTGTATAATAGTTGACTCTCACTTGGTGAGCATGGTTGGTTCATTGCATAGCCTTTGATCGATATTTAAGGCTATGCAATGCATTAATCCAAACTTGCCAACGTAAATAGAGAAGTTGAATTCTGATATAAACTCACATACTACGGGTGCGTTTAGAAGCACTGTCGAAGCTAAGTGTGGAGCTGCATTTCACTGATACCGTACATAGTATTGTTCATTAACAGACCAATATCAGAACATTATGGCCAACCTATAGATTACAAGATCTCTTTTGACTATTAAGACCTGGATTTGTGGCTCTTTACGCGAGGTGCAAGATTACCCTCACACTCGCCTAATATTGAGTGACAAGAATCAGACTTCAGAAGATGTATTCTGTCATGTCATTATATTATTTTAAATTGATACCGATACAGGTACACGGTCGAAACTACAAGATATTAGTTTCCGTGTAATGTACACATAGCCTAGGCCAGGGGTCTCAAACTCAAGTCATCATGTGGGCCACATTTGAAAATTTACAAGGCTCGCGGGCCGCAACATAAAAAGATATCACGCACGAGAAACTATCATGGCAGCCTGTAAGTTTGATACTGTATAATGATGATATTATCATGCAGAATTTACGTGTAGGCCTATCATATTTTCCATATTACTATTATAATGGTACTACATCCTAAATATAATTCAGAGTCCCAATGATATGAAGTGCATCAATAGAACATTATTTTAGCAATAGGCGTATACCTGAAACTAAACCTATAGCAGCTAAGGTTTACAGTGAGTTGTCTCAGAGGTAGGTCAAATGCTCAAGTGTGGGTATACCGCTACTCATCTGACCGCGTTTCCCAACTACGAGAGCATCAATGGATGTTAGGTTTTTCTTCTGAGATGCGACAAATCGGAGTAGACCTACGGCTTCGAAAATGGTTATCTGTAAGGCGTGTCCATCTTTGAGATGAAAAAAGCTGTTCGCATAATAATTGTAGGTAGGCCTTCTGTTATACATTGCCATCATGCGTCTTGCAGCCATGTGCAGATTTGGAATTTTTTCCTGTGGTAGAAATGTGTAGAATACCGGAATAACAACTTCGTTGAATAATGTAAGGGCTGCTTCTGATTGACGGTCATTAACTGCGTCTGTATAACCTTATTATCTGCTGTTGCAGATTCAATGTCCACAGCAAAAGAAGTAGAAAACAATATGAACCTTGGTTCACATCACAAAGAGAATTGCAGATTCGGTTTCCAGACTTTCTTCTTTAAAAAAACCCAGATGGCCATCGCGGGCCGCATTAATCGGGTCCACGGGCCGCGTGTTTGAGACCCCTGGCCTATAGGCTAATGCCATTGGAATTTATCGTACCGGTAACTTACATGCCAAATAGAAATTGCTAGGAAAAATAAATCTTTGAGATCACCCATATATACATGTGATTACTAATGATCAACTAGTTTATCTCAACCAGCAAAATAATTTGTGTGTTGTGTTGGTAGAATATAAGAATACCTGCATTACCACTGAAGCCACTAACTGACAAAGTATAGTTATCACTGGCTGAGGCGATGGAAATTGTCAAGTATTCTGCATATTCTTTTCCTCCGCTCCAACCTTCAAGCTCAACGCGCAACCTGTAGTTTCTTTTTGCCAGCAAATTGGACAGAATTTCGTTACCTAAAAAACAAGTTTCAATTCCCAATTTTTGAGTAAATATTTTTAAAACATTACATTTTTATATAGACTTGCGCTCAGAGTTTATGATAGATTATTTTGATTATTAATACCGTAGGGCCTCCGTAGGCCCTATTGCAGTTTAAATCTTTGTCGCTATATTGAATCTCCATAATATTATTCAGTGATATGCAGGGCTGTACTCAGAACTTTTGAGGTGAGTACACGCTGCCGCAGAAAAAAATCGACTTCTTCGGGCCAAAAATTTCTGACGACCCTTTTTTAGTCATCGAAAGTTTTGGCCGTGATTTTTCGCCCGGAAAACCTTAAACACAGCGTCAAACGCTCTAATTTCATGATTTTTCGCCTTCGTAATTCGCAATTTTTGCCTGCGTGTACACACTTGGTCTTACTGAGGTGGGTATACGCTGTATACCCGCGTGTACCCTCGTTTTTTGAGGTGAGTATACGCTGCCATTTTTTCCCGGAGGTGAGTATACACCGTATACCCGTGTATACCCTTGAGTACAGCCCTGGTTGCCACTGATATGCAATTATAACACGATAGGGTAGCGACCCCGGAATTAAATTGCGAACGAAGGCGCTATGGAGGTTCTCAAAATAATGAGACCAATGAGAACTTTCAATGCGTTCTGTCTTTAGCGGGGAGGTTTTGGTCTCTCTTATTAGAACCTGCGTAACCTGCTTAACACGTCAACGTACGTCGCCCTTCCTCAGTTGTAAGATCTGTTATCCCTATATTGAAACCATAATTATAAGCTTAGATTGGCTACTTCCTTCTGGAATAGTCTCTCGTTGAAGTCTTGAAGATACGTCTGTAACCCCAGGAATAACTCGTCAGCGCATTACAGGCTCCTTATGTCCTATTTGTATCACCATGGCTGTACTAGAGAGCCTCTGAGTGGGTCTCTTGATCAAAGGGCGTTATATCAATTCCAGAAACGAATGAGCAATTTGAACTCTCCAGGCCTACGCGTTATCGTACATTCCTAAAAATACCTTAAACATCTTAATGCCCATGAATATACTGTACAAACCTAGCCAAAATTCTCCGGTTAGATTTCCGAAACCATTCGCATAGTCGGTCCAATTTCTCTCGAAATCAACGCTTCCGTCTAAGCGTCTCTGGAACACCTGATAAACAATGTGCATTTTAATGTAGGATTAGCAATATAGCGAATGTATGTATATTCCTAATAAACGTAGAGATGTGTTTGCAATTGCAGCGAGCAGTAGACCCTAATCGTATATTTCTGACACAGTTAATATATCGTCATCAGCCATTCCGGACGTCGATCCAGCGATTTGAAAACATAGTGTTCTGAACAGATTTATAGGCCCAGGGCCGTAGCAACAATGAACGTGGCCCCTACGAACATTATTATGTCCAGGGCGGCGGGGCCGCTTAAAATGCACAAATTTGAAAGAGTATTTATTGTAAATAGGCCTATGCAATATGCAGGGCTCATATAATATTATGTGTATACATACTACATAGGCATGCCGTATGCATGTACTCCGTATTTACTTCAAGGCATTGTCAGTAAAACCAAAATGGATCGTGCAATAGCGTCAATAAATGTCACTTACTTGTGGTTACACCTTACATATTTTACACATTTAGGGCCCCCTTCCTTGCGGGGCACCTTCGGTCGGAGGGTATGGAGGGCGGTCGCTACGCCTCTGTATAGGCCTATCGCAATGGGATGAAGAGGCAAGGCCGTAGATAGAGGTGTTTGGGTGTTTGAACCCCCCCCCAATGAAATAATGCTGCAATGAAATTATGCATTTACTAGCACAATTATGAAGCAAGGACTAAGAAGATTTCATTTTGAGGCTCTTATTTCTACTTGACAGTTTACAATAGATTAAATCATCCTCCACAATTCTTTAGTCAGTCGATTCGTGCTTGTCGGCTTGCTCAAGGTCGAGTAGACACCCTCCCCCAAAATAAAAGTCCTGTCCACGGCCTTGTGAAGGAGGGGAGCATTGTAAAGAGAGCACGACAACCCAATGGGTAACATGCTTGACGACTTCTGAGAGGTTGGAGATTCACTCTCTGCCACGATGAAAAAAATTCGAGATTTTGTGCGCCAACTAAGCGTCCTATTATCTACTCGACCAAGATTTCCTGCACTGCCTGTAGGAAGATGAGACGGCGAGGGAGTTAAGTGGTCACTTGATTAATTAAATTAATTAATTAAAACACCCGATTGATTGATTTTCATATGCAAAAGCTAAGAAAATACAGTTGCTAGCACTTTCACAGTGAAAATTGTAGAAAATGGTCAGGGGTGAGACCTTGATTTTGTGGCCTGTGGATGTGCAATGAGAACTATTACCTATGGTCACATTTTTTTAACCACTTGTTGTGGAGTACTACCATAATGTCTGCTGCCTATAATGATTTCTTTTCTACTAAGCCTTACTTATTATTAGATATTGTCTCGTTATCGCTACTACCTAACACTTGGTACCACTTGTTGTGGGTATTGTCTGTAGTCTTTAACTCTTCGTCTGTGTTCATTTATAATTCGAAATAGCTTTGCTTGGTCATTCGTTATTAATGTATATTGATCTCTGTTTTCAGTCTGCTTATGATCTGCTTTACCTCTCATTCTCTCTCTCCTATAACTCATTTACTGTTTTCGTCTCGCCTATATTGTTAGATATTTACCCCACTCTTCTCTCACCTCCATCTTAATATAACTCCTGTTGTGGTTGCCCAGGTTTAGCGGGATCACTCCCTTTCTGGGTAACCCTTTCTTAGGTTCTTAGGGATCTTTCACCTAATAGATGATAGGCCTATTATTAGCTCCTCGTAACTCTGTACACTCTTATTTCATATATTTTTAAAATTTCTTGCTGTTTTTGATTTGTTGATCTCTTTGAAAACAAGATTAGATTCGATTTGATTTTTTAAAACTTTATAATGGGGTATAGGGAGTTGAACCCCACAATCTCCGGCAGTTCTCACCTTGAGTGACCAACTTTGATATGCAAAAGCTACGGAATTGTAGTCGCTGACATTATTTGTAATCATGGCTGCTGCCCAGGTTTACATAAGGTAGGAAAAGGTTGCTTAAGATGGACCAGCACCTAAAATGGACCACTGCGTGATTAGCCACACGAATTTAAACTGGATTATCACGTGATGCTGTCGTATCTAGCAATCATAGCTGCAGTGCTGCCCAGGTTTACACAAGGTAGCATATATAACTGCTCTTGGTTCTAACTAGTTGTGGATGTCTTGAAACCACAACAGCTTCATTCGATACACAAAGTTGCAGTTCTGTAAACACACACCGGCATAGAATTGTGTAGATATACAAGAAGTCAATGAATGAATTTCAGGTTCCGATCTTTAAACTTTTTAATTATGGCTTTCCCCCTGTTGTGTTTAAATAGTTGGATCTTGAGATAAGGTATACGTGTGTGGCAAATTGGCAATGCATTCGAACATCAACTTCTAACATTCTACGATTCTTGTACAAGTGATGACGGCTGATATCAGAACAATCACTCGTCATTTCAAAAGCAATTTTGTTGTCAAATAGTTGACCGTTACAAGCCGAACTTCAGTCCTTGCTAAGTCTGACGCCTTTTGGCTCAAGACATAGCTAGTCTACCACAAGCAAGGCTTTGATACGAATTATGAATAACATTTAACATTTTATTTTAAATGCTTTCATTTAAAATAAATTACCAGCCAACTTTCTGAGTTTTTCAGGTCGCAGTAGACGCTTGTCTCGTCACTGCTGTTACCCACTTTGATGAGATAGACGCCGCTCTCTGTGTTACCAGCTACTCTTACGTCCGCGCAATCTCTGAATGACGGCGGCTCTGTTGTTGGCGTAACTGACGTTTTGATTTCTGATCAGAAGAAAACGAGTACAGTATGCTACGGGTAAACATATTCATCAACTCAAGTACTTCTCAAGGTCAGTATTTTCCTTCTTATTAGCTAATGAAACATGCAATGTTGGAGAAAAGATTACCTGTAGTGACTTCATATTCGCCAATATTCAATATGCTGGTCGCACTATAGATTAATCGATACCGGTAATAGAGTTTCACAATTTTAGACATCACGGATTAGGCTATGATTTGTCTAGGAGCGTCATTCATTAACATTGCCAAACTCCAGACGCACATCCAAACACTGGGCTACACAGTACACAGCCTAATTGGCGATTTCCAACGTCAACTTGTTTGTGACACGACCTAGCTCTAAGAACTAAAATAAATCTAACCACAACGTGTCAAATAGCTTACCGCATCCAGGTTGGTTATATCTCATCCCCCAATCGTTAATCTAAAATTATATTATCACATATTAATGTAATATATATGACAGCTGCTAGATTTTACTTGCTGCATGTATCACACCTTTTACCAGTGGCGTAGCCAGCTTTTCGTGGACCCGTGTGCAGACGTCCCACATTGGCCCCTGTTTGACTTGGTAAGGTCGGTGTCTTTCCATTTTTGGCACTACTTAATACTTATAATCAAAATCACCAAAACTAATCAATGACATTTGATATAACACATGCAATAGGCCTACAACTCACTCACAGAATATGCCTAAAGAGAATTACTGTAAGAATGAGATCGATTACAGTATTGTTTATAGGCGTAGCTGCAGTGATTTCTCAGTAAATTAAAAACCTATTACGTTGTAAGCTTATAATTTCTAGTACTAGTGCTTAAGACAATGTCATGGCATTATAGTCTCCTTTCTAACAAATTTGTCAATCTTCTATCAAGTCCTGTCCATGATCTGCAATTTGTACAGCAAAAAGACACAATCTGCGATTTTTTTTAGTAGGCCCGCTCAAAGTTAAGTTTAGTTATATTCCCTACAAGTGCAAACATAAAGGCAAGTATACATGATTCTCTAGGACCCTGGTCCACCTCTGCTCAATTTTGTGTGCCTTGATTTTGGGTTGAGAGCTGAGAGGAGTTGAGAGTAGTAGGCCTACTAGAATTGTAAAAATACCTAGGGTCAGACCACGTGGAGTTCGGGTGTGAAAATGTAAAAAGTAGACTAAACTATGCAGCCCTAAGAAAGACTAAGGATTTAATCCCACTGAACTCCCTGCGGCAATTCTCACTCTGGCTGAGGGAAATGTCAGTTCCCTGTATACCTTTTACCATACCGTATCCAATGTATCAATCAAACGACCGGAATGCTTGAGTGTGCTTGTCACAAGTTTGAAGTCGCATTATAAGAAAACTACCAGGTTCGCTCTCACCCTCCGCATAGGAAAAAGAGCAATCGAAATGAAAGTCTTAGCCTATGCCGGTATGATTCGCAACATGTTCTACACTTAAACTTTATTGCCCCAACTGATATTATTATTATCGTTCACACATCAACGTCACCTTGCAATAATTTGACCGCCATGACTTCAAACGAAAATCTGAAGTTAAAGGCGTTCAGCATTTTGCCTACCAACAGCATGGCGGTTGGCAGGCGTCAGTAAAGCATCAACGTGCTTACATGTAATGTAATGTAAATCTTCGAGAATTTCTCAGCGCCCACAAAAGCCACGTCAGGGAGACCAGCTTATTCACCGGCGCTATATCAAATCAAGTCCGCAATAGCCAGAGCTGCCGTTTTCGTTCCGGTGCCAGGTCAAAATCCGGGGAGGTCAAGCCGAGGAGACAGCGTGGTGCTACGGTGGTTGTCGGTGATGGTGGTGGTTGGGTGATGAAACCTGATTGGAATCTAGATAGGATAGGTTGAAGAGTGCGGTTTTCAGTCGTGAATGGAATGCAGCAGAGGAGAGTGCAAGCGGAGGAGAGGTTGAATTTGGAGGTGAGACTGCAGGAGAGACAGGAGAGTGAGCGAACAGGCGGAGGTATGTTGGGAGTCCGTTCCAAAGAGCTGGTGCAGCATAGATTAAGGAGCGGTTGCAGAATTTCAGAGAGGATGATACTGGAGGCCGAGAGAGAGAAAGATATGATGATGAGCGCGTAGACCTGTGCGGTTGGATGGTGATTAGTTGACGAATTAAGGGGGCTGAGAGGTTTGAAGAGCGTTGTAGGTTAGAGAAACAATTTTGTAATGGATGCGCTGAGAAACTTTTAGCCAATGAAGAGACTTGAGAACAGGGGTTATGTGGTGATGTTTGGGAGTCTTAGTGACTGCGCGGGCAAGAGCATTCTGGATAGTTTGCAGGCGTTTAATTTGAAGAGAATCTATTTCATGGAAGAGCGAATTGCAGTAGTCGAGTTTGGAATGAACTATTGAGGTGGCTATTGTGCAGGCGGTCTTGTAATTGAGAATTGGGCGCAATCGACGGAGGTCGCGGATGTGCATATAGCAGGTGCGGGATAGCTGGGTGATGTGGTCAGAAAAAGTAAGGTTTTTGTCAAAAATGACTCCGAGATAGCGGACAGGAGAAGAGTATGGCGTAGGAAGAGTTGGGTCTGTTTGAGAAAAGTCAGAAGGATAGTCTAGTTTGTTTAATTGCTCGCGTAGGCCAATGATGAGAAATTCTGTTTTTGAGGGGTTGAGGCAGAGCAGATTAGCGGTCATCCAGGCTGAAATCTGAGTGATGGTGTTATGTAGCTGATTTAGTGCGTCTGAGAAGGAGCGAGGGGAGAAAGATATGAATAATTGAGTGTCGTCGGCATAGAGGTGATGATCAGCAGAGGATGATGAAATGAGTTTGCTGAGTGGGGAGGTATAGAGAATGAACAGGAGAGGACCAAGGACTGAACCTTGAGGGACACCACAGGTGAGGATTTGTTGATTAGATGAGTGACCAGAAGCGCTAACGATGAAAGAGCGTGAGGAAAGGTATGATTTGATCCATGAGAGGGCAGTGCCAGAGATTCCAAAGACAGAGGAGAGGCGATTGAGAAGAATAGCATGGTCTATTGTGTCAAAGGCTGCAGAGATGTCTAAGAGGCACAGACAAGAGACTTGTTGACGGTCTATCGCCATCACAAGTTTGTTGTAGAGCGAGGCCAGGAGTGTTTCGGTAGAGTGATGCTTAGTATAGGCAGACTGGTTTGGGTTTAGAAGATTGTTGGAGATGAGGTAACTGTTGAGACGAGAGAGGACAATCCGTTCGGAGAGTTTGGATAAGAATGACAGATTTGAGATTGGACGATAGTTGGATAGGAGTTCTTTGTCCAGAGATGGTTTTTGAGAAGTGGTTTAACAACTGAGTCTTTGAAAAGCGTAGGGAAGGTACCGGTTGAGAGTGACAGATTTATGAGCTTGGTTATCGTGGGAGCAAGAAGGGCTACACAGTCTTTAAGCAAAGAGGTTGGGATTGGGTCAAGGTCGCATTGCTTGTTTTGAGAGGCCTGAATGAGGGTGATAATTTCTTCTTCAGTAGCAGGCTCGAAGAGGTTGAAAGATATTGTAGGTGGCAAAGTTGCGTCTGAATAGGAAGAGTCGGTTTGCATGCTGGTAGATTTCGATAAGAGAGTCTGCAGTGAGAGACGAAGGGTGGAAACTTTGTCAGTGAAAAAGGATGCGAAAGAGTCAGCAATGGACGCAGATGAGATTGAGTTCGGAAGGGGGTGAGAGGAGCCACGGTGAAGAAGATTGTTTACAGTTTTCCAGAGATTTCGAGGGTTGGATGAATTTGAGTGAACAAGAGATGATAGGTAGCGTTTTTTGGCTGAAAGAAGTTGGCTGTGGTATCTATTTGTCAAGGTTTTCAGTTGTTTCAGAGTAGAGTCGTCACGTGAACGCCTGTAAGCTCGTTCCAGGCGACGGCGCGACCATTTGAGAGCTTGAAGAAAAGAATTGAACCATGGATTTTTTGCGTGAGTTTCTGGTTTGGTGATGATAGGAGCATGCTAGTTGAGGAGTTCGGACATGGTGCAGTTGTAGACAGACAGGAGATCATTTGGGTCTGTTGGAGGGTTGAGGAGAAGGCAGGAAGATTCAAGGTCGAGTTTGAATGCATCAGGATCGATGGAGCTGATGCGGCGGAATGAGCATTGTTTGGGTGGAGGGCGAGGAGATGGTTCGATATTGAGTTGAGTGAAGATAGGGTAATGATCAGAGGGTGTGTTGAGTCCACTGCTGAGGATCGGTGATAGGACGGATGAGACATAGGAAATGACTAAGTCGAGAGTATGGCCGTATTTCTGAGTTGGGAAAGAAACATGTTGGGTCAGATTGAAAGCAGTCAGAGTGGAAAGGAACTGACGTACAGATTAGGGTGGTCCTTATTTTTAAAAGTTTGATTTTATAACGAGGCACCCTCTAAGTTGGTTTCTATTGAGGAGAAAAAAATTGAGAAAAGTTTGGAGAGAATCCGAGGACATTTAGGGGTCGCTACCAGAGGTTAAAGTTCAAGGTTAGAATTAATTTGGGCTTTGTGGTCCACTATGCGCAATTTCCATTAATATGCTTTCCAACCATGTTAATTGCTATGATATAATTTGATAGACAACTACTCACATATTTATTAATACCTCCGACATCATGATTGCCACCAACTTACTTATTTTATTGACATTTTTTTATATAATGCATTCGCAGCCATTGCATTTTTTGGCGGCAATTTCGCTTCATTTTGGATGTTTCATGTATATTGCATAATTTCGCTATTGCCAAAGACAACACAAAGTTGGCAATAGGCCTAAGTCTTGACAATTGCACGGCGAAAGTGAGTAACAGAAATGCAACACTTGTAGGCCTACTTTCTTTCGCACTACAATGTCTTGGCAATGATCCCGCAGAGTTCAATCTCTATTGTTTTTCAATGCTTAAGCAGTGAATGAAGAATCGGCAAAAAATTTATGAAAACTTGAAAGCTGAACGTCAACCAGGAGTTCCTCTAATAATTCACTGGGATAGAAAGTTGTTGGAAGACATCTGCAGACTGCAGTAAAGAAATAGTAGACCGTCTTCATGTACTCGTTTCTAGAGTGGGTGTTGACCAGATCCCCGGTTTACAGAAGTTATCATTGGGACAAGAAAATCTTCAGTGTCTGTAGTGTATGAAGCGGTTGTGACTTGGGGTATTACTGATTAAATCAAATCTATGAGTTTCGGCACCACATCAGTGAACAGTGGACTTAGAAATGGTGCCTGCATCCTGTTGGAAAAGAAACTGGACAAGGATTTGTTGTAGAGTGCATGTCGCTACCACATATGCCTAAATTAAGTTGGAGGCAGTGGTTATTTTTTCTCTTGGTTCACCGAAGGGTAAAGACATAATGATTTTTCAGCTGGGCTGCACAGAGCGAGGTTGATTGGCAAGAGCATTTACAGTGTTAAGATATGGATGTTCAAGAAATAATTAAAAAAATTCAAGTCAACAAGAAGAGAATAAAGAGTATAGCTGACATCTGCCTGCTATACGTCAAAGTCTGATTTCAAGCACCGTATGCACCATATATACTCCTCAATTTGACCTGTAGAGTGTAGATCTTTAAGGACATTGACAAAATACAGGGAAATAAATAGTGCAGTTGCAGACGTTGCAATGAAGAAATGTTTGGGTGACCTTTGGTATCTTTCAGAGGAATTGCCAATTGGTGGCTTTTGCGTTCTTTGATTTATGGGCCCTATGTTGCTTCCATTTATAACAAGCGCCAAATGGTTGCTACTCTGGACAAAAAAGCGTGGAGTGACACTCACGAACAAGTATAACAAGCTTCAAAAAAATAATAAGGATCAGATGCAGAGTGCTATATTGATTGTGAAGAAATATATACCTATCGTCGCAAAAGACTGATGCAATAATGGAAACATTAACTGGAAAACATTTTTATGTCCGTGTATGCGTTTTGTCCAAAATAGTAAACCAGTCCACAGGCCACTAGTCCACCTCCAGCACGGTCCATTGCCCACCAGAATTTATTTCAATTTGTGCATTCAACCATACATGTACACTAGTAATAGTATACAATATACGATTTTCCATGTTTCGCATGTGTCTTTATATTGATATATGTTACGTCCGGTAGCGACCCCTAAAACTCAAAAAATCTGCCAAAATTTTCAGTGTTAATATTTTTTAACCAAAAGGTATAAGTTAGGAGGGTGCCTCGTTTAAAATTCTCCAAAAAATATTTGTACGTGGAGCTAAGGACCACACTAGTACAGATGGAACGGCGGGGGTGTCGACGTGGATGTTGAAATCGCCAGTGATGACAAATTCATGAGGTGTTGTTACAGCGACAGATAGAAATATATCAGTAGCGAGCTTGAAGGGACGCTATGGCAAATGCGATAAATAAAGAAACAAAGAAATAATGCGTGTTCACAAAAACTACATCTGTTACAAAAACTATGTTGAATTAATATTAGGATAGATTATTATTTAACAATCTTTTTTGGCCCTTGGAGGTCGTGGGCCCGTGTGCTTTGCACACATTGCACACATGGTAGCTACGCCACTGCCTTTTACGTTCTTTAAGTGATACAACTCAGACAATTTTCAACTCAAAATGAAATGCTCTGTGCAATTAAGCACTTAAATTAGTAGCCTAGGCCAAACTAAGTAAGATGAATAGGTAGGTTAACAACATGAATAATCGAGAAGACCATTAAGTAATGAATTGCATTGCTTTGAGTTTTATCTGACCATTGATAAAGGTTTCTCGCAGCAAGAACCTTTCAGAAGCGCTCCCAGTGCGTTCAACTCCGACAGAAAAGGCATTTTTTGAGACGAGAAAATGATGACGAAAGTTTACCAGAGAGGCATACAGGTACAGTGCGAATTGATGGTGGAAGTCCATTCCATAAAGATGGGCCAATGCAGGCAAACGATTTGGATTGAGCCAAGGCGGGGAACTGGTCCTTAGACATATTAGGTTATTCAGTCGGTGCGTCAGCAAATCATTGCAAATGAGACTTTCCAAACAAGTCAAATATGCATTAATTATACATGTAGCCTATCTACCATGGCAGCTATTTCTTCTTAGACTAGGATTTCCATTGCCTCTGAATGCGAATCAAAATGCTGGATCAAAAAACATTTCAATCAATGCTGAACATACCCGGAAGCTTTTACACGATTCCACGATCTGGTAATCAAGTGATGACTTGGATGAGCAAGTGAATATTTCACAGGTTGTGTTATCGTAGAGATTGAAGACGACGCATTCTGGATTGTCATCGCATAATCTTAAGCATTCAAGGGTTGCTTTATTAGTTGAAGGACGGACTTCGTCTGGCTGATGACCAACTGCGCACTGACGCCTCCCATCAGCATCGTACACTGCCGTGTATTCTGTGCAGTTGCCCAGCTCACAAACAGCAGCCACAATGGACAGTAGGAGTACGAGTCCCTTGCTCACCTTCATGCTATCAAGCAACAGATGAAATCAATTCAGGATATACATTATGATGACATGAGTCGATCCAGAATATACATATGATGACATAAGTCAATCCAGAATATGCGTATGATGACATGAGTCAATCCAGAATATACATACGATGACATGAGTCAATCCAGAATATACATATGATGACATGAGTCAATCCAGAATATACACATGATGACATGAGTCAATCCAGAATATACATATGATGACATGAGTCAATCCAGAATATACATATGATGACATGAATCAATCCAGAATGTACATATGATGACATGAGTCAATCCAGAATATACATATGATGGCATGAGTCAATCCAGAATATACCAATGTTGACATGAGGCAATCCAGAATATACATACGATGACATGAGTCAATCCAGAATATACATATGATGACATGAGTCAGATGACTGAGTATCATGCAACTCATCTTTTACGTTTGAAATAGATTAAAAATTGCCATGAATCACGTGAAATTCGCTGCTATAGTTACCACCTCCATTAACGTTGACAGAGGTTGGTCGGTATTTGTCTGCGACGGAAAACTTGCATGATTATCCTCATCCTACCATGATAGTCTAAACATAATGCTGTCATGGGTGTAGTTTGGTTTCCGTTCTTGGAGGGGCTAAATTTGTTGACGAGCAGCGCCGAGAAATATTTTTCTCGGACAAAAAAGTTGATGACTTTTTTAGTCATTCGACAAATTTCTGAGTCTGCGCCTTCTTGGGGGAGGAGAGGCTAAGCCCGAGCAAATATACCATTTACACCGCAAAAAATGACTCTGGGTCTTCTTCCCCTAGTCCCTGATAAGCTCCGCCCATGAATGTTGTTAGAGAATGCTCAAGCTTGAGAACCTGCCTTATTGAAGTAGTAGATACTTTCAGTCTACGGACTATTTAAAATTATTGTATTTACTTTGATATATTTTTCAAAGTTCTACTGTTGACATCTTAAAATTGACCGGTAATATTCATCACAAGCAAGGCCAGGGGCGGATACACAAATTTTCGAAGGAGGGGACAACATTTTCGGTCTTGGGACAGGGGAAAAATTTCGTCTTGGTCATCGAGAAATCTGGTGACATTTTTTCAAAAATAAAGAAATTTCTAAATGGGTTGATCCGGTTGAGCCATGGCCGGATTTGCCCCCTGGATCCGCCCCTGAGCACAGCTAATGTTGGGAAGAATTTGTCAGAGGTGAAATTAGCAGTATGTGTGTGATGCAATTTCAATATATTTCACATAATCATGTTGTCTAATCATGATTAAGTTCATCACACGCATGGTTGTGCAGCACAGTTCCAACATTCAATGGGTAATAAACCTATCCCGTGTACTATTGTATCCATGAGAGAACTATCCCAGGAATACCACAAATAAAAAACAATGCAGTCATAATGTTTGACCGCACTATTTCAATCAGTGGCGTAGCCAGAAATTTATAATAGGGGGGTTGGGGTTTCATGGCCTGGGCAGGTGCCCTTCCTGACACCAACCCAAGAGTGCCACAGTAAATAACAAGAGAATAGAGTAGCAAAGGAAAAAAAGTAAGAAAAACAATTGTTACTACAAACACTTGTTTTGTTTTTCTTATTTAAGTGGATAAAAAACCTTTTAAAAACGTTTTCCTTAGCCAATGGTTTTGTTTACCCCCGAAACTTCTCTTGGCTGATTTCAATGTCGTCTAGACGAGCTTTAAAATAAATGAAATGTTACGAAAATATGCGCTGATGACGACAATCAATGTTAGCCTACAATTTTTACAACGTACAAAACGAAGGAATAAAGTCTAATGCTAATCAGAACCTAACATCAAGCGACAGAGTAGTCTTACTTGTTTGCTCACGACGATAAGGTTGTTGAATGTCTGCGGAGAAGTAAGTAGCCTATAAGATGCGAAACAACTAAGTGAAGATCTTTCCCGCTAATGTCAAATTTTCCTCCTTGTAGCCATTTATCTCAGACTTCCACCAATTGGACGCGTCCGTGTAACCTACGAACATCCGGTGGTATAGGACGTCATGACCGTCGTAGGTTTACGTTAGCAACCGAGCCACGTTTTCATACAAAGACCTACGCCTATAATACAGCTTCAAGCTATATTCCTGCAACATCCGCTACAAAAGCGCAACAATTATAGGCTAAGCTGCTTACTCGATGTTTCGATCGATTTTTGGTAGACTATGGCAGTTATTCCCAAACTTTTTGGACTTTAGGGCAAATTTTCTAAGTTGGAGGACACGAGGGCCACTTTTTTTGGTTGAAGGACATTAGGGGGAGGGGCAACAGGCTAAAATTTAATTAACCTAAAGCATATAATTTTTTTATAATTGAATCAAAATAGAATGTTTTATATTATTTTATACGTAACAATAAAATAATTTGTTATAGAAAATAATTATGTGTTTTAAAGCAGCCCGGATCTAGTTTACAGAGGAGGGACAGTAGTAATCTGTCAATTGTTTTGTATATTTTTGTTAATTCTTTTAGAGATGAGGGCAGCGACGCTTGCAGGCGTACGCACTTACGCAAGTGCGTACGGCGCTGAAAGGCTAAAAAAGTCATCAGTTTTTTCGGCGGATGGAAAAGGTATTTTTTTGGGAAATTCGAGGCTGATGACTAAAAAATGGTCATCAGTTTTTTCGGCGGATGGAAAAGGTATGTTTTGGGAGAAATTCGAGGCTGATGAATAGAAAAAAGGTCATCAGTTTTTTCGGCGGATGGAAAAGGTATGTTTTGGGGGAAATTCGAGGCTGATGACTAAAAAGAAAGGTCTTCAGTTTTTTCGGCGACCCTGACGAAACTTTTCCCCTGTTTCCTCCAAGACCCTAAATTTTAGCCCCACCATCGAAAATTTCTGTATCGGCCCTTGGCTGTACGTACAAGAAAAAAATTCTGGGGGCGCCGCTGTGTGTAAGTGTGTACAATGAGTATTGTAGAGTGAGATAATGAAGAAAGACGTAGACACAATAAAGTTACTTTAGGATAGGCTTAGACAGCGCCGAAGGTCTGAAAAATACGAAGACCATGACCATGAGAATATTCGTTCCCTCACGCGTAAACGAAGATACGCGTGAGGGAACAAGCTCACACTGTGCCACGGGGGGGGGGTAGTTGTCCAGGGGTAATTGCTACGGGGGTAATTGTCCGGGGGTAGTTGGCACGGGGTCATGGGCGCCCGCATATATGGGCAAGAGGCGGCACTTGCCCCCTGGAAAAGTTGAAACATTTTTAAACTGCTACTTTTGGGTTGTTGAAAAATTTGTTTGCACTAAATTTGTTTGAAACTACATTCGTAATAAAAATTATAAAAAGCAAATCTAAAAAAATGTACATTCAGAAACTTTTATGAAAAATACCCAATGTCTGTTCTTAATTTCCTGCTTTGCATTTTCAACCTCTTGCTACAAACAACTTTGACCGTGGCCATTGAGTTTTGCCCCTTCTGCTAAAGTTTCTGCGGGCGCCCATGCACGGGGTACTTGTCCGGGGGTAATTGAATTGGCACGGGTGGTAATTTGTTATCCGGGGGGTAATTGTACTGGGAGTTGTTGTCCAGGGGGGTAATTGGTACGGGGGTAATTGTCCGGTGGGTAATTGTCCAGGGGGTTATTGTCCTAGAACCAGCCTACTACGGCATGTGGAAATTGGTGTAGTATAATAAGCCCTCTGTTCTATGAAAAAAAGATCTGATCTACCGCTAAACAGAGGAGTCACGCGGCGTGATGTCGCAAATAATTATTATTCTATTTGCTTCCAAATTGTTAGCGAAAGCGAGCAATGTCGTGTGAATGGCAGTTAGATGGACGCTGATTTTACACAGTCGAATGAATCTACGTTGGCAAAAATTAAATTCGCTCATTCATTGATACCGGAATAAGCTCTTTGATAGAATCGAGATATGTTTATGGCAACGTTTGATGGATAATAGACAGGGCTGTAATCGATGGTATACGCGGGTAAAAAGTGTGTTTTCACTTCACAAATATTTGTTCGTAATGTACAGGATAACCTGCAGACAGAGTGTGAACTCTAAGTTTGCAAGTAGGCCTAAAGTCCTGATTACTGATTAGATGTCTATTTATGTAAGCTTACTCTCAGAGTCATAATTCGACCTGATTTGAATATCAGAGAAGGCCTACATTCACATACTATATAATATTATTATCTCAGATTTTTGTTTTGTCCAATGCTGTGAGCGGTTCAATAGTCAACATGCATTTCGAACCATGTTTTCCTACATATAATTAACTAGCTGGGGTACCCGGCGTTGCCCGGGAAATTTAGGATACGACCCGCTCCCGGCCACAACCACATCACACTCCACCGCATCACACCCCCACGCCACAACACCCCACCACACTCCGACCTCCACCGGTACGCCACCCGTGAAATTTGGATTTTCTGAAAAATTTTCCCCACCCCACCCCAATTCCCCATACCGCACACCCCTCCCCACCTTCTCCCCAACCCCACTCACCCCACTCCACACCCACACCACCCCTCTCCCTCCCCTCCCCATCCCACCCCCACTCCCCACACTCCCACCCCACCCCTCCCTCCCACCCACCCTCTCTCCACCCACCCACCCCACCCCGCCCACCACCCCACCATCCTCACCTCATTCGACACACCCCACCCACCCCATCCCCCCACCCCACCCCATCCCCACTCCCCACCTCTCCCAACCCCATCCACCCCCACCCACCACTCCGACCCCAACACACCACACTACACTCCGACCTCCACGGGCACGTCACCTGTGAAATTTGTGTATTCGGAAAATTCCCCACCACCATCTCCACCCTCCACCCCATCCCACCCTGCCCACCACCCACCACACCACACTCCGACCTCGACCGGTACGCCACCCGTGAAATTTCGGTTTTCGGGAAAATTTTCTTTCCCACCGCCCCCACGCCACCTTCCCCACCCCCCACCCATGCCCCACCCGGCCCCTGCAGGCCGAGGTGTGGGCTGAGTAGAGGCGAGGTGGCCCGCGTGAAAATCTGTCTAACTGTCAAACTATATACATGTATGCCAAGGGAATGGAAATTTATGGCGAAAATTAGGGTTTTCGCAACCCCCCCACCGTAGCCCCCATGGTGGTAGAGAATCGCCAACCACTCCACCGGGTGGCTCTGATGGCCCTCTGTCTAGGTACAAAGTTTCAGAGGAATTGCTAAAAAAAGTGAATTTTTGGGGGTTTCGCCCCCCCAACCTGGCCCCCATGGTGGTAGAGAATCGCCAACCCCTCGTTGCGGTGTCTCATGCCGAGTCCTACACAGTAGTGAAGGTTTGGAGTGAAAAGCTCAAAAACTGTGGAAATGCATCCCGGTCAAACAGACACACAGACAGACAGACAGACACACAGACACACAGACAGACACACAGACAGACAGACACACAGACAGACAGAATCTTCTCTTTATTTATACAGATAATTATAGGGTATAAACAATTTTCAGTCATTACTGCAGTCTGCAACATCCGTTATAAACAAGCAACAATAATTGACTACAGACTTAACTCAACGTTTCGATGCTTCGATCGATTTTTTTGGGCACAGAGTAGATTTCGAACGAGCGGAATTGGAATGTATATACACAGCCGATCTCAACTATGAGCGATGGGAACAGTATAGATGCCTCACTTTCTCATAATATTAGGGGAGAGTGTTCCAAGATGCGCATGCTAACGGAAATTGCACTTTTGTTCTGTGTGGATTCCAAGAGAAGATCATGTTTGAACCTAATGCCAAGACTGATCATTAATGAAGCAATGACAGCAACTATAGAACTTAATTCAGTAATATCAATTGTGTAAATTAAAAAAGTAGACACCTCCAAACTGGACGCCTGAACCCTATACTACAAGACGCCCATGGAGCAATGGAGCAATGGAAATTGACTCAAACAGGACTTAGTGGTATTGCAATCATACATTTTTTATACTAAACCAATAAACTGCATGAGAACTAAACAAATTGAACAAAAACTAAACGATCTAGAGATACAAAACAATCAAAACACGAGAAGCAAAAACTCCAACTTCATGTTATAAGTCATTATTGTCAATTTCACTCTAAACACAGGCTAACAAAAAAGTCACAGACGAATCTCTTGGATTTTATCTATCGGTAGGTCTACATTCTTCATGACACCAACCCTTAGCCTACATACATGTACTTCCTGCCTTATACCCATTTATCCCCCCGTAGCACTATCACCAAAACGTTCACCGTAGTACATTAGACATTTTGCATCTCCACTGGAGACAAACCTGCGCCTCTTCTTAGTTTTCTTGTTTAGCTAAGGTTCAAGGACATCACATATATAGCTTTTCTCCCCTTTCTTGTGAGTTTCTTTTTATCCTTTAGTTCCTTAATTTTATTTTTTCTTGCAACTGTCTCTGGAGATCTAGTGTTCTTAAAGATAGCAACAGATTTTGAAATGGCAAGCACCTCAGATGTCTGGGTTTTCTTTCTTCAATCTCTTGGTTTTGGGCGAGGGTGAAATAGATTCAATAAACAGTGGTAAATTTGTAGGCTCAGAATCTTGATGAGTAGAAGGTGGTGTCATGGTAAAGGTACCGATTTTTGGTCATTTGCTAATGGTATCCAAGACGCTCATGTGCATCTTGTATTCTCTATGCTTCCTATGTAGTCAAGACGCCCATGGGTTTCTTGTAATTTTCGAGTCCTTCTATCTCTTCTGACGCCATTTTATTTAACGAAGGCTATGTTTACGAGTTAGGCAAAACCATTAAAACAACTGCAAATGAACACAGAAAAGACGCTGAAATGCGGCGCGAATTGGTACTGCATAAGGAGAAAGAGAAATTCAGGCCGTTCATAAATGTGTACTTACAAAAAGTAGTGAAAAAATAGAAAATCGATTGTTGTCAATAATCGCACTCGTTGCTCCACAGAGCACTAGCTGCGGTCCTTCTGATGTCAGTTTTTTTTATCGCAATAATCAATGTGGAGGCAGTGGAGCTATGAATAGGCCATCTATCAATCAAATTTCTAGCATCAGCCAATATCACCAGTGTACAAGCTGTACCGTGTAATAAGCTGTACAGTGTAATAAGCTGTACAGTGTACAAGATGTACACTGTAATAAGCTGTACAGTGTAATAAACTGTACAGTGTACAAGCTGTAGCCTACAGTGTAATAAGTTGATGTTCGAGTGCACCGCGACACGGTTCTCAAGACCCAACGACAGGCTACTATTTTATTTATTTACGAGCTGGGGTACCCGGCGTTGCCCGGGAAATTTAGGATTCGATCCGCTCCGGCCACAACCCCACCACACAACACACCACCACCCTCCGACCTCTACCAGTTCGCCACCGGAGAAATTTGGGTTTGACGAAAATGTCCACCCCCATCCCACCCCCACCCCTCCACCCCAACCCCTTCTACCCCCATCACCCCCACTCCACCCCACCCCACCTCCCACTCCATCCCCTCCACCCCACCCACACCCTCTCCACCCCAAACCCACTCCTCACTCCACCCCACCCCAACCCCAACTCTCGACCCCCTACGCCACCCCACCCCACCCCACCCCACCCCACCACCTCCACCCCTCACCTCCATCCCACCCCTCCACCTCCACCCCACTTTAGACACCTCTAAAACGATTAAAACCACTGTTTTTATACGTGGCAAGCGAATGAAAATTTCTAGCGAAAATCAGTGTTTTCGACCCCCCCGCACCCTGGCCCCATGGTGGTACAGATTTGCCAACCACTGATCCGGGTGGTTCTGATGGCCCTCTATCTAGGAAAAAAGTTTCAAATCAATAGCTGAGTTTCTTTGAAAAAATATTGGGGGTTTCGCCCCCCACCCTGGCCCTCATGGTGGTAGAGAATCGCCAACCCCTCGACTTAGTGTATCATGCCGAGACCTACACAGTAGTGAAGGTTTGGAGTGAAGAGTTCTAAAACTGTGAACGTGCATTCTGGACAAATATACATACAAACATACAAACATACATACATACATAGCCACATCCTTTCTTATAGATGTAGATTTTCCATTTCTTTAGCGCCTCTTCAAGCTCACTACTCAGAGGCGCTCCCCTCAACAGCGCGGACACTGCATCGGAGTTTCACGCCGAAGCGCGTGACCCGAGCAATTGTGAGTGAAGGACTTGCTCAAGGTCCGTATACACGGCGGCTTGAGGTGGATTCGAACCTGCAACCCTCCAGCTGCAAGACAACGAACATACCCCTACGCTCTGCTGATAGGGGAGTCCTCTTAGTTCCTTTTGCTCGTACTACTACCATGAAGGATCGAGCCTTTTCTGTGGTTGGACCAGTGGTCTGGAATGGCCTTCCTTTTGAGCTACGCCTACACCCTGGGACTCTACCAGGATCCTTCCTTACTAAACTTAAAACTGTTCTTTTTGTGCGCGCTGGAGTTGGGAGCGCTTCTGAGTAGTTTTTCTTGAAGGAGCGCTATATAAATGTCCGAATGAATGAATGAATGAATGAATGAATACCCACTATGTATAATATATGTCGTATGTTATCGAATGCTGTATTCAGTGAAGGACTTATAATAGACCCAGCAGCCGTATCGACCATCAACCGCGAACAGGCAGCGAATGAATGAATGCTTTGCTCGCAATTTCTCCGGACCATCAATTACGAGGGACGGTAGAATTGCAGATTTTTGATGCGACTTATATCTATACACCATAGCACGTGAAACAATGCCTGAACGGATACGCAATAATGAATGCAAGGTCTGCGGAATTGACATGATCTGGACAACTCTAATGGAGCCAAACCGCCTATAGACCTATACGTTCTCGCTATAATGGTTCTGAGGTAGATCTTTGTATAGGACTATGTCCTCTATCAGCTATTATGTGTTTGTTGTTGTTGCTGATTATGATCAAATAATGGCTTCAATTGATCGCTGACAATTCTGACCAACTAATAAAAATAGTGAGTTTATACATTTCGTAGATCAGTCTACACATGTAGGACGACCATAGAATTCATAGTTCAGTGACGAGAGAGCGAAACGAGAGTCATCCATCCTTAGGCCTTCATTTTACATGCGATATCGGAGCATTTTTTTACTAGCCTACAGGCGCATACAACGCAAACAGCATAGCTTTAGGCCTATATATGATTATGTCTGGAGTAAGTTACACAAAAAAGTGGTTCCTATGGCTACAGACACAGAGAACAATGTTATACGCTAAAGGCAGGTCTGTACTCAGAACTTTTGAGGTGAGTATACGCGCCGCCGCCGAAAAAAATCGACATTTTTTGGGCCAAAACTTTCTGACGACCTTTCTTTAGTCATCGAAATTACTTACCTTTTTTAGTCATCGACATTTCTGACGACTTTTATCTTAAGTCATCGAAGTTTTTGGCCGTGATATTTCGCACGGAAAACCTTCAAAACAGCGAAAGCGATCTTTCATGATTTTTTCCTTCGTATTTCGTGATTTTTCCCTGCGTGTACCCATTGCACTTGGACTTACTGAGGTGTGTATACGCTGTACAGTGTATACCCGGGCGTACCTCGTTTTTGAGTATACGCTGTCATTTTTCCCCGGAGGTGAGTATACGCCGCATACCAGCGTATACCCTTGAGTACAGCCCTAAAAAATAACGTAACCTACAAGCGTAACCTACAGACTGAAACTTGCGAAAGTCACAATTATTGACGACAGTGCTATAGCCTATTCGTTAAAATATATTTATTCTAATTATCAGTTCATATCGGGCAGGTCCTAGTATAAGTCGATCCATGCAAGCATCCAACACTACACAACGCATCTATAGAGTTTTATCAGTTGTTTACTTAGGCATAATTATTAAACACCAAACAGCCAAAGATTGACCTCATAGGCTCTGTTCATGGGATTGTTTTATGAAGTAGGGTTGCCTTGGAAATGATAGGGATACATATATGAATTTAACCGAAAGTAGCCTATTGAATGATGTGCTGCATGCAGTCTCACCCAACTATATATATAATATGGCATATGTATATATATGGCATATATATACTAAATATATATATATATAGGCCTATGGTATTTTACGTTCTGTATCGTACAGTCGCTGACACTGATAAACATATACACCTTGATTAGTATTCATAGGCAGTGGTTAAAGTGGGCTGCAGGGTGAGCAGTGGGGACAAGTGCAACACTGCACCTCCGACTGCAGATCTTCATTGGTAGCGAACACTGATCTTAACCATCATCAACTCATTCGTTCTGATTAGAATCATTTGAGGTCATAACGTGCGGCAAGTTATCGTAATAGACAACGTATAAGATAGAAACAGAGTGAAAGCTAATTTCAGTTGTAAATTGCGAACTTTTACAGATTCGCATTTTCAAATCAAACATGCTGAGGGAACTACTGCAAATTCATTGTTATCTGGGAGTGTGCACTCGTGTCCGTCTATAATGATCACACTATATATATATATATATTTATATATATATATATATATATATATATATATATATAAAAGTAACTGAGTTGTCCGTCTATAATGATCGCACTATATATACATATTCACTCAGTTTAGTCAGTTTCCTGAACTCAGTTATTTTTCGCCTTTATATATGCTAGTTAAGATTATTAATCTGTTGGCCGTGATGCATCGTTCCATCCAGTGTGAGAATTGTGGAAAAATTACTGGGGAGTTGGACCATTATCCACTTGGATAATTGGGGTATGAAAAACAGACTTTACTATGGGGCTCTAAGAAAGTCTGGGGAGTTTGAAACCCTCCAACCCCTGGCAATTCTCACCCTGGTTCCAGCGCATTGCTCTCATAACATTTTTATTTCGCAACCAACTCAGTACAAGTCGTATTTGCATCAATTTGTTTTGCATGTGTTCGTGAACGCAGGAGACCCAACAGAGACCGACAGTCCCACTATTCAGGGCCACCTGGCCATCATGGCTGACGCTGCGATGGGCCAACAGAATAATAAACTCGGTGACCCGTCAAAAGCGCGCAGGACAAAAGCGTGCACAACAAACGCTCGCAGACAAATGCGCGCAGAAATTACGCGCAACAAGAAAAAGAGACAAAATTATTATTTTTTGGGAGCATTTTATTTTACTAAACACTAACTAGGTTTGTTAAAATTTAGGCACAACAGAACACAAGGATAATAGAACATTATTTAAACTAGAATTTGTCGTGGATGTTCTGAAAGTTCAGTAGTAGGCTACTAAAAGCCAGACTGTAGGCAGGCACAGGAACACAAATCACAAAGCCTACATGTAGTATGTGATTTGTGTTCCTGTGCCTGCCTACAGTTGGGTTTTTATACATACTAGACTATAGAAATAAATTATAATATAATTAAAGCAGGCTATAAATAATATTGTCTTTCTATTTCGTAAGGTTGATTAAACTAAGTGAGTGAAGCTAAGACCAGTTTATATGCTGACGTTGTGAGCCACTCCGCGCAAGAACTCATCCAACGAATCCAGGGCCGTATTTACTTTGGGGAGGCTCATGTGTACCGCATAGTTTAGCCTTTAAAGTTTAAACCTGACTCTTTCGTTTAATAAGTACGTTACTTAGGTGACCTAGCTTGGTTCACGAACAGCTTCTCGTGCTTAAAGAGAAAAGATGAACCATTTTATACATCTGGTTGGAATTTAAAACAAAGGCAGGGCTTTAAAATTCGCTAGATTTCCCCGCAGATAAGAGGTGAAGCTGTCGACTACAACGACGCGATTTGTGTTCCTGTGCCTGCCTACAGTTTATGCAACTTGTCGACGACAATGACGTGAAAGCCAGATCTTCTCAGTTCAGAGTAGGTGAGTTGCAACAAAAAGGACATTCACACAGAGCGAGCACCATTGCAATTGTTTTTTTTTATCCTATCAAGTCCATTGGGCCTCCATCACAGCGGTGCACATGAGCCTCCACAAAAGTAAATACGGCCCTGTGTAAAACACCTCTTCATTTTTCGTGGGGAAATTATCATTTATGAAGGGAAGTTTCCTGCCAGTGAAGCAGGCAGACAGCAGACTCTATGGTCTGAAACTATGAAAATGGAAAAGTAGCCTACATAATAGTTCGAGCAACACATAATCATTTTCTAGCCAAAATACTCGGGGGCCCTATGGACCTTGGGGACCCTGGACTTTGTCCACCCTCGTTATATGGCTGTTACGCCACTGACAGTAAGCTAAGAGTCATCAGTTGGAGGGGCTCATGCACACGTGTGGAACTAACCAGAGGACTCCACAGCTGACAGAATGGCATCGATGGATGTTCAGAGAGTTTCTGGACCACGTCGCGTCAAAAGGATAAAGTTGACTTGTATGCATATAATAGGCTATATACATGTACATTATATAATCACATAGTATATTGCATATATTTCTATAATTATAGATGTAAGCAGACAAGAATATAATTGCCCTTGTATGATTTGCGGTCATCTAAAAATCTTCTTCCTTAGCTTGGTTAAAATGCACGAATGTTTTCGGAAAATTAGTCCAGAAACAGACAAGATAGACTTTAATATTTTATTAATGACTCGGTTAATAAGCTGTAAGAAGAATCGACATACTAAAAAGTATAAGCATATAGCCTATAGCGTTCATGAATGTCACCTGCTACAATAACAGTCAGTTCTTTAGATCGACCAGTTGCCGTATTGGATTAATGCAACTAGAAAACTGTGACTAAAATAATGCATAGATTGGTTAAAAGGAAAACACGAAAAATAACAGCAGGCCCTATGTACAGAGAACCTGAATATTGTCATTACAAAATGCAATCCGTTAATTGTTCAACATGGAAATTGGAGGGCACAAGGTCGTAGCCAAGATTACATTTCGTTTCTTTTTATAGTCGTCCCTTTCTTTTTGGCGGATTTTTCGCCCGATTAATGTTTTTTCTTCTACAATCGCGATCTTCTGCGGGTTTTGTGCGACCAATACATTGTACACAGTATACAGTTCTTAAAATATGTGCTAGTAAATACATTATATTATATTTACATTTTTCATTTCGGGAGTTATTCAAACACCCAAAAACACTCCTACCAACGGCCTTGGAAGGACTTGGTCCCCGCGTTGTTCTACGAACATTATTATAGATCTACAGATGAACATTTTAGAAACATGATTGCGTCGTGATGCAGCAAAATCTTGTGAGTTCTCATCGTTAGCAAAATGGCCGACGACCGACGTGCGACTCACTGCAATGAGCTGATCGTCTGATAGACTATTAATATCGATGGAACTGCATGCGCTGGCAAAAATCCAAACCGATTGTTCATGAGATCTCGATCGAATTTCTAATTGCAACTTTTACAGATTATTTAGGTGCTTTCCAAGTCATAATATTAATCGACCAGATTCTAGATTCACGGATTTCACAGAATTCTGCCTATTTTTATGCTACAATCTCAGATATTTTGGTTTTGTTTCATCAATTCATGAAAACGTTCTCTAGCCAACGTGAATAAAACGGATCACACAACTCGATTAACGTTTGGATACCGGTACGTCAAGTCAACATCGGCGTAACACAATTTTCGAATAATATTATTGGTGAAAATGCACGTGTGAACCCTGGGAAAGTCCTTCACTCGCAATTGCTCAGCGCTTCGGCGTGAAACTCCAGTAGTAAATAAGTCTTGCTTTAAAACCATCCCCCCTCCCCTTTTTGTAAACCCTCCATTTCATAAACCATCACGTGACTGTATGACGTCATCTGTAATGTAACTTGCTCGAAACTGACTCTTGCTTTTGGACCTGTGGTTTATAAACCGTAATTATCCACTAATTATGGCCTTTGATGTGTCTTTTGATGTATTGATTGATGAAGGGGAGGGGAAGGGAAGGGAAGGGGCCCTCCCCCTCCCCCTCCCCCTCCTCCCCCTCCCGGCGGCGGCTTCGTCAGCGCATTGTAGTAGCAGCATCAGCAGCTGCTTAGTCATCATTTCAGGTCTTGTGGTTGTTATGATTATATGTAGACAGACGAGTGCGCACAGACGGACAAGCAGACATACTCAACAGACTAAGGCATGCATTGTATAGCATTGTATAGCAGCAGCTGCTCCAGCTGCTTAGACATGGAGCTGTTTCAGCGTATTTTTATAAGTAGAACTTTGACTGTAATAGAGGTGTTACAACACACACAATATTTTAAACTATAAGAGACGTGTTTCGATTTAAAAATTCTGTGCAAACAGACTAAGGCATGCATTGTATAGCATTGTATAGCAGCAGCTGCTCCAGCTGCTTAGACATGGAACTTTTTCAGCGTATTTTTATAAGTAGAACTTTGACTGTAATAGAGGCGATACAACTCACACAATATTTTAAACTATAAGAGACGTGTTTCGATTTAAAAATTCTGTGCAAACAGACTAAGGCATGCATTGTATAGCATTGTATAGCAGCAGCTGCTCCAGCTGCTTAGACATGGAGCTTTTTCAGCGTATTTTTATAAGTAGAACTTTGTCTGTAATAGAGACGCTACAAATCACATATTATTTTAAAATATTGTTGATGCGTAGACAGACGAGTGCGCACAGACGGACAAGCAGACATACTCAACAGACTAAGGCATGCATTGTATAGCATTGTATTGTATAGCAGCAGCTGCTCCAGCTGCTTAGACATGGAGCTTTTTCAGCGTATTTTTATAAGTAGAACTTTGTCTGTAATAGAGGTGCTACAACTCACACAATATTTTAAACTATAAGAGACGTGTTTCGATTTAAAGAATTCTGTACAAACAGACTAAGGCATGCATTGTATAGCATTGTATTGTATCTTTTAAAAATCGGTAGTTTGCGTTGCATGCAGGTCTTTCTACCCAGTCGGCTCACAAAACATTCCTCCATCTCTTATACATTGAAATCTTTATTCCGGCCATTTCCAACAACTCTTTCGGACTTTGCGAATTTTAATGCCATACAAATGCAAGCTCCTTAGAGCAGCACTCCTCCTCCACTGCATTCATCATCGCCCGCCAACCATTCATTCTACCTCTCCCCACCCCCAAATATTCATTTACACGCTAGAGCTGAACATTATGGAAGCGAGAAACTTAGAAAGCGACCAAACAGGGGGCTAGGAACACTATACATGGCATCTTTCACCATCCACAGCATTCATCATCACCCTCCAACCATTCATTCTACCCTTCCCCACTCCCAAATATTCATTTTACACGCTAGAGCTGAACATTATGGATGCGAGAAATTTAGAAAGCGACCAAACAGGGGTTAGGAACACTATACATGGTATCTTTCACCATCCACAGCATTCATCATCTCCCTCCAACCATTCATTCTACCCCTCTCCACTCCCAAATATTCATTTTACACGCTAGAGCTGAACATTATGGAATCGAGAAACTTAGAGAGCGACCCCATTTGGCTCACAAAACACTCCTCTCTCTCTTATACATTGTAATCTTTATTCCAGCCATTTCCAACAGCTCTTTCGAACTTTTGCGAATTTTAATGCCACACAAATGCAAGCCCCTTAGAGCAGCACACACACACACACACACACACACGCACACACACACACGCGCACGCACGAGCACATATAAACTCCAACGTATCCTGCCGCGCACAGGCGATCTTAGAACTATTTTGCGTAGGAATATGAAGAAAGTAGTGCGCACACACACAGGCGCACATAACTAATTTATATCTGAGCTTGGCAACATTGGATCTATGTGTTATGGATGTGAATGAATAATAAATTGTAAATTCTTTTTGATCTGGTATGCGCACATTATTTTAAACTTGAGCACACGCCTTGCAAGAGACCGGCATCTTTCTAAACTTATTGCAATTTCTTGAAAATCATTCACGATTGGCTCGAGGCAAAAATAAAAAAAAAATATTGCAGCTGTTATATACACATCCAATAAGAACTTCATCATGCGATGTATTTGTACGGCGGGCCATCCCACAGAGCTCGCACTATGCACCTCTTTCCAATATCCAATAACTTCTTTGCAAAGGACTCAACAACATTCATGTCGAATCGAAGGGCTTACAAGCATTTGCTGTGAATATGTTTTAAGTATTCAACGGGCTCTCTCAATCCGAGCTGCATGCAATCATTTATCAAAGCGCAGACCTTTATATTCCTCCATTCGATTTCTCATTCTCTTTCTACCCATCTGTAATTTTACCATTTTAGGAGTGAAAGGCTGAGCGATTAGGCATTTTCTAACTTTGCATGTGCAAGGAACTAAGTAATTTTTCCATCTTAGAAGTGAAAGGCTGAGAGATTCAATAGTTTCTAACTTGTGCTTCCTTCGCGCCATCTCTAGCCCTTCTTCTTCTTCTTCTTCTTCACCATCGGCAGCCTTCAGGCTCCTTCTCCCCACCTCTTCTACATATCTTTGTCATTCTATTTCGCAGCAGAGAATTCACAGTCATAACACACTAAAGATTCTTCTCTTGGCTATTAGAGAAAATTTTTAACATCGTTGTAAAATTTTTGAGAATTCCTAGACCACCAAATACTTTGTACACTCAAGATATTTAATATTTTGAAGTAAAAGATCTTGGCATATTTTTCGAGTCGATTTATACCGTGTATATGACTTAAACTTCATTGAAGCCTTTGTAATGGTGGCCATGTATATAATTTATTGTATAATGGTGGCATTTATAGGCAAAGATATTCATATATTTCCTATATATATATATATATATATATACATATATACAATGTATATCATTCACAGCATGTAAAGGAAGATTATGAATACAATGCAGAAGAGTATGAAAATATTTTCCCAAAGTAATTTGATTCCAACAACTTTTTACATATGCTCCATCTTTATTATACTTAAAAAATTATTTATGAATTTTTCCCTTTCGAACGCTTTTTTTAATTTATGATTCAAATAAGAAAAAGTTTCTTCAAAAATCAGTCTCATCCACATTTACATCCATGGAGCCACGGCTCGCCTCATCATCCGCTCCATAGCCCTCGGAATTCGCCCACCAATACGGCGATGGAGGCGGTACCACCAGCTGCGGCGGAGATGCCATCGGTGGCGAAGGCAAAGGTGGAGATGGCGAAATTTCAGATATTGCAAGATCCCAGCAATTACGGGTCTCGGCGTCGTCATACAGATCAGCAAGAAGTGATGAGTTGTCAAGTGCTGTGTCCTGGTAAAACCAGGCCCCCTCCGGGAAGTGTATACTCCTGAATGTCTGTGCCTGGTCTGTTGTGTTGACACAGGTCCATCCACTTGAGCATATTGCGTCGGTTGAAGATGTAACATCTTGGCTTGCTTCCTCTGTAACAAATGCGGCAAAAAAAAGAAGAAATAAATAAATAAATAAAATAACTAAATTACAAACTTATTGAAGAATACTATAAGACTTCAAAAGAAATTATGGGTGAGATATTATAAAGCATTTAATCATTCCTTCATTCATTCAGCTCGAAAATTTATAGCAGCCCTTCAAGACACCTATTCAGAGATGCGTCCAGGCCAACCACAGACACAAAGACTTATACCTCTTGTAGAAAAGCTGCAAAGTAGTTTGAAATAAAATTATTCTATGCGTGATGCGCTGTGTGTCTGGAAGGTGATGCAGAAAGTGAAACAAATTTTGCCAGGTATTCAATAAGTCGTGTAGAAGAGTGTATTATCTGATCAAAATGACCTATTAATATGTTTTTGACCAGCAAAAAATTGTGCTGCAGCGGACAACAATAATAGCTACGAAGAATTGTTTAAGATTCAGAGTGGCTTCATGAGATAGACAATGCATACCAAAAGAATTAAATTAAAGCTAGGCTAAAAAATTCAAATTATTATATAAATAATACAAATCTTAATACCAACAATATGGATTCGAAAGATTTTTGTCAGCTAGTATAAATATATCTGCGCAATTGTATATTTTATTTTTATTTTATATTATATCTTAATATTTGCATACTCACCAATCGGTGTGTAGTAGTCAGCAGATTGGCCGCTTTGATCGTCTAGAGGGGCGGCTGCATCTCTCGGACCATCCAAATCTTCCACTTCGAAATCATCAAAATTCTGGCGCGCAAGCCATTGCGACAACCAACCCATGCAACTCTCTTCGATAAGATTATGCCTAGCTTCCCAGTCATCAGTTTGCATGTCCATTTCACTCGCCGCTGAATTTTCAAGGTACACTGCACTTTCCGAGCTATCGGCTTCGCATACCATTGTATCTTGGTCATTTTCCTCATTCGACATGTCGGCCCTTTATAAAACTGAGAATTGAATGTAAGGACCCATATTCCTTATTTATGTCTGCATTTGCGTGGGGTTGATGCCTTTGAAATGTCAATCTCTGAGGCGAACTACTGACCAAAATTCCACTGTAAAGGCTGCAATTGTACTGTGGCATGGCATAATTAGTGCTAATTTAAACGACCTATAGCAGCTTTGCTCCCGCATGAGCCGCATCCTTCAATGGAGGGCCTTTTACATCTATATCCGCCGATCTGCGGGCTTTACTCAGAATTCAGATCACATCCTTCGCTGGTGGTAATTCTCACCCATGTCCATTTGACCAATTTTCACAGAGGGCTGCTGAGTGTAATGGGGGCTGACCACTATCATCCGCGTTTATCATTATTTAGGCCAAAACTTTCAAAGTACTTTAAACCAATACTAATGCATCATTAAAGAGCGCCCGGCCTGCTTCTCTCTCCCATTTTGAACAATTTTCTCAGAGGTTCGTTGAGTGCAATGGCCGCTGACCACTATCACGCGCGTTTGGCATTATTTAGATAAGCACTTTCAAAGTACTTGAAAGCGTTACTATTATTTCATTAAAGCCCGAACGTCCTGGTTCCACATCCATAAGCTTTATTGGGTGCAAAGACTGCAAATTAGGGCCACTAATTATTGGCAGAATTTTCCTCTCCCGAGGCTCCACAACATATATAATTGTAATAGCATATAGAACAATATATCCTTAAAGGCCAAATGGCGGACGATAAGAGGATTTGCTTAAATTTGGAGGTATACCTGTAAATGGAGTCTCTATAGAACTCGGCTTTATTAAAGGCTATTCAAATGTTTCAAAGGTATTGTTTGTAAGAAATGCGCAGATGTCGTTCTTTGATATTCTTTGTGCGGTGTGGTAGAAAGAGAAAGATGAGGAGAATGAGAGAGAGCGAAGAACGATAATGGTAAGAGAGGGAGAAATAGAATGATAAAGATAGGTAGAAGAGGTGGGGAGAAGGAGCCTGAAGGCTGCCGATGGTGAAGAAGAAGAAGAAGAAGAAGGGCTAGAGATGGCGCGAAGGAAGCACAAGTTAGAAACTATTGAATCTCTCAGCCTTTCACTTCTAAGATGGAAAAATTACTTAGTTCCTTGCACATGCAAAGTTAGAAAATGCCTAATCGCTCAGCCTTTCACTCCTAAAATGGTAAAATTACAGATGGATAGAAAGAGAATGAGAAATCGAATGGAGGAATATAAAGGTCTGCGCTTTGATAAATGATTGCATGCAGCTCGGATTGAGAGAGCGCGTTGAATACTTAAAACATATTCACAGCAAATGCTTGTAAGCCCTTCGATTCGACATGAATGTTTTTGAGTCCTTTGCAAAGAAGTTATTGGATATTGGAAAGAGGTGCATAGTACGAGCTCTGTGGGATGGCCCGCCGTACAAATACATCGCATGATGAAGTTCTTATTGGATGTGTATATCACAGCTGCAATATTTTTTTTATTTTTGCCTCGAGCCAATCGTGAATGATTTTCAAGAAATTGCAATAAGTTTAGAAAGATGCCGGTCTCTTGCAAGGCGTGTGCTCCAGTTTAAAATAACGTGCGCATACCAGATCAAAAAGAATTTACAATTTATTATTCATTCACATCCATATCACATAGATCCAATGTTGCCAAGCTCAGATATAAATTAGTTATGTGCGCCTGTGTGTGTGTGCGTACTACTTTCTTCATATTCCTACGCAAAATAGTTCTAAGATCGCCTGTGCGCGGCAGGATACGTTGGAGTTGATATGTGCTCGTGCGTGCGCGTGTGTGTGTGTGCGTGTGTGTGTGTGTGTGTGTGTGTGTGCTGCTCTAAGGGGCTTGCATTTGTGTGGCATTAAAATTCGCAAAAGTTCGAAAGAGCTGTTGGAAATGGCTGGAATAAAGATTACAATGTATAAGAGAGAGAGGAGTGTTTTGTGAGCCAAATGGGGTCGCTCTCTAAGTTTCTCGATTCCATAATGTTCAGCTCTAGCGTGTAAAATGAATATTTGGGAGTGGAGAGGGGTAGAATGAATGGTTGGAGGGAGATGATGAATGCTGTGGATGGTGAAAGATACCATGTATAGTGTTCCTAACCCCCTGTTTGGTCGCTTTCTAAATTTCTCGCATCCATAATGTTCAGCTCTAGCGTGTAAAATGAATATTTGGGAGTGGGGAAGGGTAGAATGAATGGTTGGAGGGTGATGATGAATGCTGTGGATGGTGAAAGATGCCATGTATAGTGTTCCTAGCCCCCTGTTTGGTCGCTTTCTAAGTTTCTCGCTTCCATAATGTTCAGCTCTAGCGTGTAAATGAATATTTGGGGGTGGGGAGAGGTAGAATGAATGGTTGGCGGGCGATGATGAATGCAGTGGAGGAGGAGTGCTGCTCTAAGGAGCTTGCATTTGTATGGCATTAAAATTCGCAAAGTCCGAAAGAGTTGTTGGAAATGGCCGGAATAAAGATTTCAATGTATAAGAGATGGAGGAATGTTTTGTGAGCCGACTGGGTAGAAAGACCTGCATGCAACGCAAACTACCGATTTTTAAAAGATACAATACAATGCTATACAATGCATGCCTTAGTCTGTTTGTACAGAATTCTTTAAATCGAAACACGTCTCTTATAGTTTAAAATATTGTGTGAGTTGTAGCACCTCTATTACAGACAAAGTTCTACTTATAAAAATACGCTGAAAAAGCTCCATGTCTAAGCAGCTGGAGCAGCTGCTGCTATACAATACAATGCTATACAATGCATGCCTTAGTCTGTTGAGTATGTCTGCTTGTCCGTCTGTGCGCACTCGTCTGTCTACGCATCAACAATATTTTAAAATAATATGTGATTTGTAGCGTCTCTATTACAGACAAAGTTCTACTTATAAAAATACGCTGAAAAAGCTCCATGTCTAAGCAGCTGGAGCAGCTGCTGCTATACAATGCTATACAATGCATGCCTTAGTCTGTTTGCACAGAATTTTTAAATCGAAACACGTCTCTTATAGTTTAAAATATTGTGTGAGTTGTATCGCCTCTATTACAGTCAAAGTTCTACTTATAAAAATACGCTGAAAAAGTTCCATGTCTAAGCAGCTGGAGCAGCTGCTGCTATACAATGCTATACAATGCATGCCTTAGTCTGTTTGCACAGAATTTTTAAATCGAAACACGTCTCTTATAGTTTAAAATATTGTGTGTGTTGTAACACCTCTATTACAGTCAAAGTTCTACTTATAAAAATACGCTGAAACAGCTCCATGTCTAAGCAGCTGGAGCAGCTGCTGCTATACAATGCTATACAATGCATGCCTTAGTCTGTTGAGTATGTCTGCTTGTCCGTCTGTGCGCACTCGTCTGTCTACATATAATCATAACAACCACAAGACCTGAAATGATGACTAAGCAGCTGCTGATGCTGCTACTACAATGCGCTGACGAAGCCGCCGCCGGGAGGGGGAGGAGGGGGAGGGGGAGGGGGAGGGCCCCTTCCCTTCCCTTCCCCTCCCCTTCATCAATCAATACATCAAAAGACACATCAAAGGCCATAATTAGTGGATAATTACGGTTTATAAACCACAGGTCCAAAAGCAAGAGTCAGTTTCGAGCAAGTTACATTACAGATGACGTCATACAGTCACGTGATGGTTTATGAAATGGAGGGTTTACAAAAAGGGGAGGGGGGATGGTTTTAAAGCAAGACTTATTTACTACTAACTCCGATTCAGTGTCCACGCTGCAGTCGGGAGCGCTTCTGAGTAGCTTTCTTGAAGGGGAGCTATAACAAGTGCGCATACACAGGCTACATACATAATTATAACAAGTGCACGAAGCAGAAATAGAAAGCAAAAAAATCAGCATCTCGCTGCTGTCACACATCATTGGCCGCTTTTGCTAACAATAATTAATGAATAATTAAAATGTAAAGTTCATTCATTTCTCGAAACTTCATGGAGCCAGTTTCATCTCTGTCTTATACAGAGAATAACGGTCACCGTGTCCAAACGTGTCCCATACGATTCCGAAGACATCCGATGTTTCTCCACCATCCACATACACGCCATTCAGGCGTGAATCAGAATTGCCGAAAGGGACGTGCCACCAGCCGCCGCGAAACAGCTGAGCCCAGTTCTCAATTTCGTCATCGTTATCGACATCCCATGTACTGAACTGACAACCGTCGTGATGCGAAAGACTGTTACCTAAACAAGAGGACCAGTTGCCAGAACTTATATATATAAGTAGAAGAACGGACGATTTAATCCGATTCTCCAATTTCTCCTACATAGGATACGCGAACAAGGTGACAAGACAGAAACAACATTCTAGAGCATGTGGTGCCCACACATAAAAAGCGGTGTAAGCTTAGGCCTATTTGTTATGATTTTTACGACTAGGCTATATGGCGAATAATATTATGAAGCAACAATTTCTGTAGAAACATTAGTCCTATGCATGTGGTGCTTATAATCTAAGTTTCATCGAGTATTACGTATGCTAATCATCGGGTTTAATAATTATGGTTGACTATCACTGGGTGAGCATGGTTGGTTCATTGCATGGCCTATGATCGATATTTAAGGTTATGCAATGATCCAACCTTGACAGCTTATATAGCGAAGTTGAAATATGATATAAACTCACATAATACAAGTGCATTTAGCTGGTGTTTTGGCACCGTGGATGCTATACTTAATTCGGTTTCTACCTGTGGTCTATCCGACTGAGTTCTACAAGTCTCTCAAGTCTTTTTCTTTGTTCGTGGTTGGATTGGAGTACCTCTGAGTAGCTTCTTGAAGGGGCGCTATATAAATGTTCTGAATGAAATGAATGAATGTATGAATGAATACCGAGAGGCACATTCGAAGCTAAGTATAGAGCAGAATTTAACTGGTATACCGTAGTAGTGTTCATTAACAGACCAATATTAGAACATTATGGCCCACATACAGAGTACAGGATCCCTGAATTTTGACTAATTAAGAACTGGACTTGTGGCTCTTTACGCGAGTTGCAAGATTTACCTTCACACTCGCCTGATATTAAGTGACAAGAATCAGACTTCAGAAGATGCATTCTGTCATGTCATAATTTAAATTGATACGGATACAGATACACGGTCGAAACTACAAGATATTAGTTTCCGTGTAATGTACGCATAGCCTAGGTAATGCCATTGGCAATTATCGTACCGGTAACATACACGCCAAATAGAAATTGCTAGAAAAAAGAAATCTTTGAGATCGCCCAAACAATTATTCATGTGATTGTTCATGGTGCACTAGTTTATCTCAACCAGCAAAATAATTTGTGTGATGTGTAGGTAGCATATAGGAATACCTGCATCACCACTGCAGCCATTAACTGTCAAAGCATAGTTATCACTGGCTGAAGCGATGGAAAACGTCGAGTATTCTGCATATCGTCTTCCTCCGTCCCAGTCTTCAAGTTCAACGCGTAGCCTGTAGTTTCTGTTTGCCAGCAAATTGTACAGAATTTCGTTACCTAGAAAGAAACAAGTTTCAAATCGGAATTTTGAGTAAATAGTTTAAAGACATTACATTTTATATAGGCCTACGCTCAGCTTGGGCGGAGTTTGGTTTTCGTTCGGGGGGCTGGAAAATTAGGTCCTGAACAACCGCCCCGGGAAAAAAGTTTTCGCGGCCCAAAAAAGTTGATGACCTTCTCTTTTAGTCGCCAAGCTAAAATCTCACGAAAAGAACAAAATTTCCTCGCAAAAAAGTTGATGACGTTTTTTCTTAATCGTCAACTTGAAAGTTCTTAGGGGCAGTGGCGTAGCCAGTTATTTTTTCATGGGGGGGGCAGTGGGGTGGCAGCTTAAAATGATGGGGTGGCTACCGTTGGCAATTAAAGCGTGCATCGGCATCGGTATATTGCCATAGACTATGTATTTTTAGATTTTGGATGTATAACAGTATTGGACATAATACGCAAGCAAGCCTCACTAGCTTGTCTGTCCCACAGTGCACTATAGTGGCCTGTCCCACTTTCCCATCACCCACCCTATAAGAAATTGTACAGGAAGTTGTATAAAAAATAAAATAAGTCAGAAATTATAAGTAAAACAAACGCAGGGATTGGGGGGGAGGCAGCTGGGGGGGGCAGCCCTTTCATTTGGGGGGGCGGCTTTACGTGTGACGGGAGGTTGTCGTCTAGCCACTTCGCCGTCACAGCTGATGTATGACAGCGTGCGCCATCCTGCTGAAATACTCCTATAGGTAATTGTCAACAAACAACTTTCGTTGCATCTCATTTGCTCTCTCGAACGCTTGCTTCACGATCTGCTCTAGAATGTTGGTGATGTACGTAGTACTGCGAGTTCAGTCTGATATCATTTGGCTCAAATTGAAGTTTAGTGAGACCCCGGCAGTCATCCCACCCCAAACCATCACCGACGGACTAAACTTCATCTGTGGAGCAGGCGGAACGTACTCTTCCTATGCCGGATAGAGTCAGTGCTGTCATTAAGCAGAAAGGAGATACTGTTCGCTAATAGCCTACGTCTGTGCATGTCCTATAATTAATTATAGGTAACAACAGTGTCTTGTCACGCTTGAATACGAGGCTAGGCGTAAACACATTTTCTTTTCTGTGTAAATTTCATGAACGCAGTTTTTCCCGCAAAAACTGGTCGTCTTTACATTTTCTTATAAATAATGGCGAAAACGGACCGGATCGTAATCAAATTTGTACCACTATCTTTCATTTGACTGGTGTATATACTGACAAAATATTATAAAGAAATATTAAGCCGTTACTGAGATAGCGCATTTTGAAAACGGTGAACGAACTTTCGTGTCAACCTATATAACACAATAGAGTAGCGACCCCGGAATGAAATTGCGAACGAAGGCGCTATGCATGGAGGTTCTCAAATTAGACCAATGAGAATTTTCAATGCGCTCTGTCTTTAGCAGGGAAGTCTTGGTCTCTAACCTGCTTAACACGTCAACGTACGTCGCCCTTCCTCAGTTGTAAGAGCAGTTGTCGCTATATTGAAACCATAATTATAAGCTTACATTGGTTACTTCTATTTGGAATAGACTCTTGTTGAAGATACGCCTGTAACCATAGGAATAACTCGCCAGTACATTACAGGCTCCTTAGGGGAGGGTGCCACACAAGACACAGTATTTCCTCAAAATCGCCTTAGCTGATTACATTACATTACATAAGCTTATTTGCTACTTCTTCCTTCCTTTAACCACTATCTGGCAAGGGATTTGCAAGAAAAAAAATGTAGGCTATGTCTTAAACGAGACAGTGAACTTTTGTTGACCTACGAACCGTCCCATCTTGGGCACCCCGGTGCCCTAGATGGAACACCCCAGTGACCAAGATGGGACATTAAAATTTCAAATTCTTTTTCAATGTTAAACATTTTTATTTAATTAATCAACTCCAGAAGATTGATGTTTTCACTTTTCACTGTATACAAGCAGTTTTAACAAATGCATTGTCATCGCACTGTGCTCCCCAAACATAGCAAAGCTGAATAGACATATGGGGGCGGGGGGAAGTCTCACATTGAACCAGCACACGAGAAAATCATTTACAGTATACATCACTAGATACTGCAGCCATGACCATAACATATTTAACTGTGTCTAGCCACCGAACACATTTAAAAATGTGTCCGTACAGTGATGACTTTGTGCGATTACTTAAAATCGCAAAATCGTAAAATTACTAGCTCAAATCGAAAATGCTCATCTGCAAGTCGGATATATCGTCAACACAGAGACTGACACTCGAACATACGTAAACGTCCAATCATTGAATGTTACTTAGAAAGAAACGCACATCGCAACTGCGAGAAAACTGCATCGTCCCATCTTGGGCACCGTCCCGTCTTGGGCACCCTACCCTAGGTCCTATCTGTATCACCGTGGCTGCACTGAGAGAGCCTCTGAGTGGGTCTATTGAAGGGCGTCATATCAGTTCGTGAAAAGAATGAGCAATTTTAACTCTCCAGGCTTACGTGTTATCGTATATTCCTAAAAATACCTTAAGCATGCCCAATTTTCCCATGAATATAGCCTACTGTACAAACCTAGCCAAAATTCTCCGGTTAGATTTCCGAAACCATTCGCATAGTCGGTCCAATTTCGCTCGAAATTAACGCTTCCGTCTAAGCGTCTCTGGAACACCTGATAAACAATGTGCATTTTAACGTATAAACGATTAGCAATTACGAATGTACATATTCCTAATATAATAAGTGTAGAGATGTGTTTGCAATTGCAGCGGGCAGTGGACCCTAATCGTATATGTCTGACACAGTTAATATATCGTCATCAGCCATTCCGGACGTCGGACCAGCGCTTTGAAAACACAGTGTTCTGAATGATTTATATGTCTATCGCAATGGGATGAAGGGGCAAGGCCGTAGCTACAGAGGGTGTTTGGGGTGTTTGAACACCAACCCCCAATGAAATAATGCTACAATGAAATGATGCATTTACTAGCACAATTATGAAGTAAAGAGTAATAGCTAGGATATCATTTTGAGGCTCTTATATGTATTTCTAAGCGACAATTTACAATAGATTAATTCATCCTCCACAATTCTTAATCAGTCTATTCGTGCTTGTCGGTTTGCGCAAGGTCGAGTAGACACTAGACACCCCGCCTATCCTAAATAAAAATCCTGGTCACCGCATTGTGAAGGAAGTAGGGTCTACGACAACCGAATGGGTAACATGCTTGACGACCTGCGAGCAGAGCCCTGCGCCGGCCGCGCCGCGCCGCCGCCATTTAGTGGGCACCGCCGCCGCCGATGTTTTGGGGTCGGCGCGCCGCCGCCGCCGCCGCCGCCGCCGAAAATTTGTCAGCGCGCCGCCGATGCTACGTTGACCAGCTTATTTATTGTTTTGCATTTTTCACCTCTTGCATGATTTCGCGGAAAAAATGTTGCGTCAATGCGAAATAGAATCTTTTTCTTATCTACTTCGATTTTTCGTGGCACCACCGATTTTGCGTCAATGCAATTAAACCTATGATGATATCTATTCGTTTTGTCTTTTGGAAAATAGCGCTTAACGTTTAAGCTGTTGTGATTGGGATTTTTTGATTCGATTTGAATTATTAGCAAGGAAGGTAAAAATAACTCCAGACAGGCATAAGTGAATTGTTGTGCCGTGTATGCCTTCTTGCCTGATAGTCCGACCATACGCCAGGATGGCAAAGAACAGTCTGCCCTCTAGTATTAGGATACACGTTACTATAATTTTGCAATGAAGTGGCGCTCTGTAATTTTATGTAGGCGATTGGTCGCGTCTGCAGGCTTGTGATTCTTCTTGCCAGCCAGTTACCACCTAATTCATATTTTTTCTCCAGTATCAAAGTCCCACGCTGACCGTGACCTAGCCTATTATAGTATAAGTGAAATGGGTAATCAAGCTTTCGAACATTAATAGGCCTGTCTATATGTGACCTATCTGACCCAAACCAGGCCCATGTCGCAGCACACACTTGACCAATGGCAATGACCAAAACGTGAAGACTCAATTTTTCAATTTTTGGTTTTTGACAGATTCCTGAAAAGGATAAATAAATCATTTGTGAAAAAATTTACTTCTAATGATACTATTGTTGAATAACAACTTGAAGCGGTTTTTTCAATAATTCAGTGATTTTTCCAGAAATGTTTCACTTTCTCGCCATTGGCTTCATTCATTTTGAGAATTTATAAAAACCCAAAGAATTTTTGGCGGGTCATAAGGCATGTCGAGAGTAATAGTCAGTTAGCACCGCCACTGCGCAAACGGTTCTTTAGCTTCTATTATTAGGTTACGCAAGCTGGAGGCTTGAATTTGAAAACCCTGTCATGTGGTTTTACAATCAAGCCTTTGTAGAATCTTGTAATTGAACGTCTATTCTGAGAATAATTGCTTCTCGTGAACATTAATTTAAGACCAGATAATAGCCAAAAATAATTGCTGAACACTCATATCTTTATAATATAAGTTGCTTGTGTAACAACTATTAAAATATGCATGCGACGCTGCAGCACTAACCCCACGACGCTGCGCCGCGCCGCGCCGCCGACGCTGACATTTCGAGGGCGCCGCCGCCGATTTCTGTTGGTCTGCGCGCTGCCGCCGACCAAATATGACCGGCGCGCCGCCGCCGACACTCTCGAGTCGGCGCATGGCTCTGCCTGCGAGATGTTGAAGTTTCAATCTCTTCCACGATAGACATTGTTTCGATTTTTTGCGCCAACCAATCCTCCTATTATCTACTCGACCAAGATTTGCTAGCACTTTCTCAATGAGAATTGTAGAAAATGGTCAGGGGTCAGACCTTGATTCTGAGGCCTTGGTGTGTGCAATGGGAACTTTATAATGGGGTCATAAGAATGACCTGGGGTTGAATCCCACAGCACCCGGAAATTCTCACCCTGGGTGACCGACTTTGATATGCAGAGTGCACAAGCCAAGAAAATGTAGTCGCTGAAATGTTTTAATCATGAGTGCTGCCCAGGTTTGCATAAGGTAGGGAAAGGTTGCTTAAGATGGACCAGCACCTAAGATGGACCACTTCGTGATCAGCCACAAGAATTTAAACCGAATTATCACGTGATACTGTCGTATCTAGCCATCATGGCTGCAGTGCTGTCCAGGTTTACACAAGGTAGCATATATAACTGCTCTTGGTTCTAACTAGCTGTTGATGTCTTGAAATCACACCAGCTTCATACGATACACAAAGTTGCAGTTCTGTAAACACATACCGATACAGAATTGTGTAAGAAGTCAATGAATGAATTTCAGGTTCCGATCTTTAAGCTTTTAGTTATGGCTTTTCCCGTGCTGTGTTTAAATAGTTGGATCTTGAGATAAGGTATACGTGTGTGGCAAATTGGCAATGCATTCGAACATCAACTTCTAACATTCTACGATTCTTGTACAAGTGATGACGGCTGATATCAGAACAATCACTCGTCATTTCAAAAGCAATTTTGTTGTCAACTAGTTGACCGCTACAAGCGGAACTTCAGTCCTTGCTAAGTCTGATGCCTTTTGGCTCAAGACATAGCTAGTCTACCACAAGCAAGGCTTTGATACGAATTATGAATAACATTTTACATTTTGTTTAAATGCTTTCATTTAAAATGAATTACCAGCCAACTTTCTGAGTTACTCAGGTCGCAGTAGACGCATGCTTCGTCATCGCTGTTACCAACTTTGATGAGATAGACGCCGCTTTCTGTGTGTCCAGCTGCTCTTACGTCCACACAGTCGCTGAATGACGGCGGTTCTGTTGTTGGCGAAAAAACATTTTGATTTCTGATCAGAAGAAAACGAGTACAGTACCGGTAAACGTATTCGTCAACTCAAGTAGTTCTCATTTCTCAAGGTCAGTAGCCTATTTTCCTTCTTATTAGCTAATGAAACATGCAATGTTGGAGAAAAGATTACCTGCAGTGACTTCATAATTATTCGTCAATATTCAATATGCTGGTCGCACTAGATGAATCGATAGAGTTTCACAAATTTAGAGATTATGGAATAGGTTATGATTTGTCTAGGAGCGTCATTCATTAACATTGTCAAACTCCAGGCGCACATCCAAACACTGGACTACACAGCCCAATTGACGATTTCCAACGTCAACTTGTTTGTGACACGACCTAGATCTAAGAGTAAAATAAATCTAATCAGAACGTTTCAAATAGCTTACCGCATTCAGGTTGGTTACATCTCATCCTGAAATCGTTAATCTAAAATTATATTATCATACATTAATGTAGTATACATGACAGCTGTTAGATTTTACTTGCTGCATTCATCACACCTTTTACATTCTTTAAGTGATACAACTCAAACAATTTTCAACTCAAAATAAAATGCTCTGTGCAATTAAATTAGTAGCCTAGGCCAAACTAAATAAGACGAATAGGTAACAACATGGATCATTGAGAAGACCAATGTGCATTGAATTGCGTTGTATTGCGTTTTATCTGACCATTGATAAAGGTTTCTCGCAGCAAGAACCTTTCAGAAGCGTTCCCTGTGCGTGCAACTCCGACAGAAAGGCTAGTTTTGAGACGAGAGAAAGATGTCGAAAGACTACCCAAGAGGATTACAGAGCGAATTGCTGTTGGAAGTCCATTCTATAAAGATGGACCAATGCAGGCAAACGATTTGGATTGAGCCAAGGCGGTAATCTCGATTCAGCCATAGACAAATTAGGTTATTTAATTTGGTGCATCAGCAAATAAGTGCAAATGAGACTTTCCAAACAAGTCAAATATACATTAATTATACATGTAGCCTATCTACCAGTTATTTCTTCTTAGACTATGATTTCCATTGCCTCTGAATGCGAATCAAAATGTTGGATCAAAAAACATTTTAATCAGTGCTGAACTTACCCGGAAGCTTTTACAGGATTCCACGATCTGGTAATCAAGTGATGACTTGGATGAGCAAGTGAATATTTCACAGGTTGTGTTATCGTAGAGATTGAAGACGACGCATTCTGGATTGTCATCGCATAATCTTAAGCATTCAAGGGTCATCGGGTTGGTCATAGGACGTACATCGTCTGGCTGATGACCAACTGCGCACTGACGCCTCCCATCAGCATCGTACACAGCCGTGTATTCAGTGCAGTTGCCCAGCTCACAAACAGCAGCCACAATGGACAGTAGGAGTACGAGTCCCTTGCTCATCTTCATGCTATCAAGCAACAGATCAAATCAATCCAGAATATACATTATGATGACATGAGTCGATCCAGAATATACATATGATGACATAAGTCAATCCAGAATATACATATGATGTCATGAGTCAATCCAGAATATACATATGATGTCATGAGTCAATCCAGAATATACATATGATGACATGAGTCAATCCAGAATATACATATGATGACATGAGTCAGATGACTGAGTATCATGCAACTCATCTTTTACGTTTGAAATAGATTAAAAATTGCCATGAATCACGTGAAATTCGCTGCTAGCTATACCACCTCCATTAACGTTGACAGAGGTTGGTCGGTATTTGTCTGCGACGGACAACTTGCATGATTATCCTCATCCTACCATGATAGTCTAAACATAATGCTGTCATGGGTGTAGTTTGGTTTCCGTTCTTGGAGGGGCTAAATTTGTTGACGAGCAGCGCCGAGAAATATTTTTCTCGGACAAAAAGTTGATCTTTTTTTAGTTCTTGGTCTGAAATCTCCGCGAAATTTTTTTTCCCGGCCAAAAAAGTTGATGACTTTTTTTAGTCATTCGACAAATTTATGAGTCTGCGCCTTCTTGGGGGGAGGAGAGGCTTAGCCCGAGAAAATATACCATTTACACCGCAAAAAATGACTCTGCGTCTTCTTCCCCTAGTCCCTGATAAGCTCCGCCCATGAATGTTGTTAGAGAATGCTCAAGCTTGAGAACCTGCCTTATTGAAGTAGTAGATACTTTCAGTCTACGGACTATTTAAAATTATTGTATTTACTTTGATATATTTTTCAAAGTTCTACTGTTGACATCTTAAAATTGACCGGTAATATTCATCACAAGCAAGGCCAGGGGCGGATACACAAATTTTCGAAGTGGGGGACAACATTTTCGGTCTTGGGACAGGGGAAAAAATTTCTTCTTGGTCACCGAGAAATCTGGTGACATTTTTTCAAAAATAAAGAAATTTCTAAATGGGTTGATCCGGTTGAGCCATGGCCGGATTTGCCCCCTGGATCCGCCCCTGAGCACAGCTAATGTTGGGAAGAATTTGTCAGAGGTGAAATTAGCAGTATGTGTGTGATGCAATTTCAATATATTTCACATAATCATGTTGTCTAATCATGATTAAGTTCATCACACGCATGGTTGTGCAGCACAGTTCCAACATTCAATGGGTAATAAACCTATCCCGTGTACTATTGTATCCATGAGAGAACTATCCCAGGAATACCACAAATAAAAAACAATGCAGTCATAATGTTTGACCGCACTATTTCAATCAGTGGCGTAGCCAGAAATTTATAATAGGGGGGTTGGGGTTTCATGGCCTGGGCAGGTGCCCTTCCTGACACCAACCCAAGAGTGCTACAGTAAATAACAAGAGAATAGAGTAACAAAGGAAATAAAGTAAGAAAAACAATTGTTACTACAAACACTTGTTTTGTTTTTCTTATTTAGGATAAGTGGATAAAAAACCTTTTAAAAACGTTTTCCTAAGCCAATGGTTTTGTTTACCCCCGAAACTTCTCTTGGCTGATTTCAATGTCGTCTAGACGAGCTTTTCAAATAAATGAAATGTTACGAAAATATGCGCTGATGACGACAATCAATGTTAGCCTACAATTTTTACAACGTACAAAACGAAGGAATGAAGTCTAATCTAATCAGAACCTAACATCAAGCGACAGAGCAGTCTTACTTGTTTGCTCGTGACGATAAAGTTGTTGAATGTTGAATGTCTGTGTAGAAGTAGCCTACGATGCGAAACAACTAAGTGAAGATCTTTCCCGCTAATGTCAAATTTTCCTCCTTGTAGCCATTTATCTCAGACTTCCACCAATTGGACGCGTCCGTGTAACCTACGAACATCCGGTGGTATAGGACGTCATGACCGTCGTAGGTTTACGTTAGCAACCGAGCCACGTTTTCATACAAAGACCTAGGCCTATAATACAGCTTCAAGCTATATTCCTGCAACATCCGCTACAAAAGCGCAACAATTATAGGCTAAGCTGCTTACTCGATGTTTCGATCGATTTTTGGTAGACTATGGCAGTTATTCTCAAACTTTTTGGACTTTAGGGCAAATTTTCTAAGTTGGAGGACACGAGGGCCACTTTTTTTGGTTGAAGGACATTAGGGGGAGGGGCAACAGGCTAAAATTTAATTAACCTAAAGCATATAATTTTTTTATAATTGAATCAAAATAGAATGTTTTATATTATTTATATACGTAGCAATAAAATAATTTGTTATAGAATATAATTATGTGTTTTAAAGCAGCCCGGATCTAGTTTACAGAGGAGGGACAGTAGTAATCTGTCAATTGTTTTGTATTCTTTTGTTAATTCTTTGAGAGATGAGGGCAGCGACGCCTGCAGGCGTACGCACTTACGTAAGTGCGTACAAGCGCTGAAAGGATAAAAAAGTCATCAGTTTTTTTCGGCGGATGGAAAAGGTATGTTTTTTGGAAAATTCGAGACTGATGACTAAAAAAAGGTCATCAGTTTTTCGGCGGATGCAAAAGGTATGTTTTTTGGGTAATTCGAGGCTGATGACTAAAACAAATTCATCAGTTTTTTCGGCGGATGGAAAAGTTATGTTTTGGGGGAAATTCGAGGCTGATGACTAAAATAAAGGTCATCAGTTTTTTCGGCGGATGGAAAGGTATGTTTTGGGGGAAATTCGAGGCTGATGACTAAAAAGAAAGGTCTTCAGTTTTTTCGGCGACCTTGACGAAAATCTGGGGGCACCGCTGTGTGTAAGTGTGTACAATAAGTATTGTAGAGTGAGATAATGAAGAAAGATGTAGACACAATAAAGTTACTTTAGGATAGGCTTAGACAGCGCCGAAGGTTCTTACAAATACCTCTCTGACAAATACGAAGACCATGACCATGAGAATATTCGTTCCCTCACGCGTAAACGAAGATACGCGTGAGGGAATAAGCTCACACTGTGCCACTGGGGGTAGTTGTCCAGGGGTAATTGCTACGGGGATAATTGTCCGGGGGTAATTGGCACGGGTCATGGGCGCCCGCACATATGGGCAAGAGGGGGCACTTGCCCTTAGAAAAGTTGAAACATTTTTAAACTGCTACTTTTGGGTTGTTGAAAAATTTGTTTGCACTAAAGAAACTACATTCGTAATAAAAATTATAAAAAAGCAAATCTAAAAAATTTACATTCAGAAACCTTTATGAAAAATACCCACGTCTGTTCTTAATTTCCTGCTTTGCATTTTCAACCTCTTGCTACAAACAACTTTAACCGTGGCCATCGAGTTTCGCCCCTTCTGCTAAAATTTGTGCGGGCGCCCATGCACGGGGTAGGCTACTTGTGCGGGAGTAATTGAACTGACACGGGTGGTAGTTTGTTATCCGGGGGTAATTGTACTGGGATTGTTGTCCAGGGGGTAATTGGTACGGGGGTAATTGTCCGCTGGGTAATTGTCCAGGGGTTATTGCCCTAGAACCAGCCTACTACGTTTTTTAAAAATTGGTGTAGTATAATCGATCCTCTGTTCCATGAACAAAAGCGCTGATCGATCATCTACCGCTAAACAGAGGAGTCACGCGGCGTGATGTCGCAAATAATATTATTAGGCCATTTGCTTTCAAATTGTTAGCGAAAGAGGGCAATGTCGTGTGAATGGCAAAAATATTTTTATGGCAACGTTTGATGGATAATAAACAGGGTTGTAATCGATGGTATACGCGGGTATACAGCGTGTTTTCACCTCAAAAATATTTTTATGGCAACGTTTGATGGATAAAAAACAGGGTTGTAATCGATGGTATACGCGGGTATACAGCGTGTTTTCACCTCAAACTATTTTTATGGCAACGTTTGATGGATAAAACAAGCAAACAGCGTGTTCTCACCTCAAAATATTTGTATTGCAACGTTTGATGGATAATAGACAGGGCTGTAATCGATGGTATACGCGGATAAACAGCGTGCTTTCACCTCACAAATATTTGTTCGTAATGTACAGGATAACCTGCAGCCAGCCTTAGCCAACTGTAGCGTGAACTCTAAGTTTGCAAGTAGGCCTACAGTCCTGATTAGAGGTTTATTTATATAAGCTTACTCTCAGAGTCAAAATTTGACCTGATTAGAATTTCATATATAGAAGGCCTACATTCACACACTATAAGTATAATAATTATTATCTCAGATTTTGTTTTGTCCAATGGTGTGATGGCTCAATAGTCAACATGCTGTAAGTCATTATTGCCAATTTCACTCTAAACACAGGCTAACCAAAAAGTCACACACGAATCTCTTTGATTTTATGTAGGCTATCTGTAGGTCTACATTCTTCATGACACCAACCCTTACATACATGTACTTCCTGCCTTATACCCATTTATCCTCCCGTAGCACTATAACCAAAACGTTCACCGTAGTACATTAGACATTTTTCATCTCGACTGGAGACAAACCTGCGCTTCTTCTTAGTTTTCTTGTTTAGCTAAAGTTCAAGGACATCACATATATAGCTTTTCTCCCCTTTCTTGTGAGTTTCTTTTTATTCTTTAGTTCCTTCATTTTATTTTTTCTTGCAACTGTCTCTGGGGATCTAGTGTCCTTAAAGATAGCAACAGATTTTGTCTGTTTGGCTTTGTTCTAATCTGTGTCTTTCTTGCCTTTCTGGTAGCCTAACTTCTTTTTATATGGAGAAATGGCAAGCACCTCAGATGTCTGGGTTTTCTTTCTTCAATCTCTTGGTTTTGGGCGATGGTGAAATAGATTCAATAAACACTGGTAAATTTGTAGCTCAGGATCTTGATGAATAGAGGTGGTGCCACGTATGCACCGATTCTTGGCCATTTGCTAATGGTATCCAAGACGCTCATGGGCATCTTGTATTCTCTATGCTTCCTATGTTATCAAGACGCCCATGGGTTTCTTGTAATTTTCGAGTCCTTCTATCTCTTCTGACGCCATTTTAGTTAACGAAGGCAATGTTTACGACTTAGGCAAAACCATTAAAAAAAACGGCAAATGAACACAGAATAAACGCTGAAATGACCGAATTGGAACAGCATAAGGACAAAGAGAAATTCAGGCAGATTCATAAATGTGTAAGCTTACAAAAAGTAGTGAAAAAATAGAAAATCGATTGTTGTCAATAATCGCACTCGTTGCTCCACGGAACACTGCGGTCCTTCTGATGTCAGTTTTTTTATCGCAATAATTAATGTGAAGCTATTAATAGGCCATCTGTCAATCAAATTTCTAGCATCAGCCAATATCACCAGTGTAATAAGCTGTACAGTGTACAAGCTGTGCAGCGTAATAAGCTGTACAGTGTACAAGCTGTGCAGTGTAATAAGCTGTACAGTGTACAAGCTGTGCAGTGTAATAAGCTGTACAGTGTACAAGCTGTACAGTGTAATAAGTTGATGTTCAAGTGCACCTAGACCCGGTTCTCAGGACCCAACGACAGGTTATCACTTTATTTATTTATTTTTTCCATTTCTATAGCGCGTCTTCAAGCTCACTACTCAGAAGCGCTCCCGTCAACAGCGCGGACACTGCATCGAAGTTTCACGCCGAAGCGCGTGACCCGAGCAATTGTGAGTGAAGGACTTGCTCAAGGTCCGTATACGTGCACGGCGGCTTGAGGTGGATTCGAACCTGCAACCCTCCGGCTGCAAGACAACGAACATACTCACTATATGTCGTATGTTATCCAATGCTGTATTCACTGAATGACTTATAATAGACCCAGCAACCGTATCGACGACCATCAACCGCGAACAGGCAGCGAATGAATGAATGTGTTGCTCGCAATTTCTCCGGACCATCAATTACGAGGGACAGTAGGCCTATAGAATTGCACTTTTGATGCGACTTATATCTACACACCATATCACGTGAAACAATGTCTGAACGGATGCGCAAAAATGAATGCAAGATGCGCGGAATTGACACGATCTAGACAACTCTAATGGAGTCAAACCGCCTATATAATATACGTTCCAACTATAATGGTTCTGAGGTAGATCTTTGTATAGGAAAATATCTGTCCTCAACCCGGTATTATGTGTTTGTTGTTGTTGTTGTTGTTGTTGGTTGTTGTTGGTTGTGATCAAACAAATGGCTTCAATTGATTTATCTCTGACATTTCTGGCAACTAATCAAAATAGTTATACATTTCGTAGATCAGTCTATGCACAGGAGGACCATAGAGTTCATAGTTCAGTAACGAGTGAACGAAACGAGAGTCATTCATCCTTAGGCCTTCATTTCACATGCGATATCGGAGCTTTTTTTACTACAGGCGCAATGGCGCATATAACGCAAACAGCAGACCTTTATATATGATTATGTCTGAAGTAAGTTACACAAAATAGGGGTTCCTATGGCTACAGACAACAAATTGAACAATGTTATACGCTAAAGGGTAGTAAAGGCAGGGCTGTAGGATATACTCAGAACTTTTGAGGTGAGTACACGCTGCCACCGAAAAAAATCGACCTTTTTGGGGGCCAAAACTTTCTGACGACCTTTTTTAGTCATTGAAATTTCTGACCTTTTTTAGTCATCGACATTTGTGACGACTTTTTTCTTAAGTCATCGAAGTTTTTGGCCGTGATATTTCGCACGGAAAACCTTCAAAACAGCGAAAACGATCTTTCATGATTTTTTGCCTTCGTAATTCGCGATTTTTCCCTGCGTGTACGCACTTAGTCTTACTGTATAAGCGCGTATACCCTCGTTTTTTGGGGTGAGTATACGCTGTCATTTTTTCCCGGAGGTGAGTATACGCCGCATACCCGCGTATACTCTTGAGTACAACCCATGGCTAAAGGAGAACGTAACCTACAAGCAGAGTGAAAGTTACAATTATTGGCGACTGTGCTATTATAGCCAATTCGTTAATATATATCTTTATATATATGTATATATATAATTTTTATAGATATTCTAATTATCAGTTCATATCGGGCAGGTCCTATTATAAGTCGATCCATGCATGCAGGCATTGTTACACAACGCATCTATCGAGTTTTATCAGTTGTTTACTTAGGCATAATTATACACCGAGCAGCCAAAGGATTGATCCCATAGGCTCTGTACATGAAATTGTTTTATGAAGTAGGGTTACCTTGGAAATGGTAGGGATACATAAAATTATGAATTTAACCGAACGTATTGAATGATGTGCTGTATTCTCACCCAACTATATCTATCTATCTATCTATCTATCTATCTATCTATCTATCTATCTATCTATCTATCTATCTATCTATATATCTATCTATCTATCTATCTATCTATCTATCTATCTATCTATCTATCTATCTATCTATCTATCTATCTATCTATCTATCTATCTATCTATCTATCTATCTATCTATCTATCTATCTATCTATCTATCTATCTATCTATCTATCTATCTATCTATCTATCTATCTATCTATCTATCTATATATCTATCTATCTATCTATCTATCTATCTATCTATCTATCTAGCTACCTACCTACCTACCTACCTACCTACCTACCTACCTACCTACCTACCTACCTACCTACCTACCTACCTACCTACCTACCTACCTACCTACCTACCTACCTGTCTATCTATTTATCCTATCTATCTATCTATGTAATTTATCCAGCGCCCTTCAAGGAGGCTACTCAGAGGCGCTCCCGACCCAAGCCCGGTGAAAAAGAAAAGTCTTGAACAATCTATAGAAAGAGCCAGACATGTTCCGAGTGTGGGAACGCAGGTTAGAGGGAAGGTCATTCCAAGCGTAACGTCCAGTGACCGAAAATGCACTGTTCTGCCTAGTGGCAGTGCGGGCATAAGGAACCATAAAGTCCCCTCTAGAGGCCGAGCGCAGAGATCGGCGACCCACAGCAGTTGAGGTCAAGGTGAAGATCTCACAGAGATAGGGAGGTGCTGTGCCCAAGACGAAGCGCCAAGCGTCTTGGGCACATATATATATATATATATATATATATATATATATTACTAGCTGGGGTACCCGGCGTTGCCCGGAAAATTTAGGATTCGACCCGCTCCCGGCCACGACCCCACCACTCCACAACCACCCCACTGCACTCCATAACACTCCGACCTCCACTTGTACGCTCCGACCTCCGCTTGTGCGCCACCCGTGAAATTTGAGTTTTCGGGAAAATTTCCTTCCCACCCGCCACCCCTACGCCCTCCACACACCTCGGCCCGCAGGGCAGGGCCGAGGTGTGTGGAGGCGAGGTGGCCCGTGTAAACATCTGTCTAGCTGTGACGTTTCAGATATAAGTGTTGAAATATGCATGGCAACGTGCGGTCACGCTGGTACTCTGTTTCTTTATAAATAATCTGATCATACCAAGATTTATTTTATTGAAGAAAAATATATTTGAGGCTCCTCTTTGTATAAGCTTATACTCCTTGGTCGAAGGCATGTATCTTTTAACAGGGCTGTACGACAGCGTATGATTTTCATGCTATAGAAGCTTGGCGAAAAATGACGTCAAAATATTACGTCAACGGCAACAAGCCGTTACTGAAAATTGCAGCGGTAGGCTAGACGCTAGCGCATACATTAACACAGCGAAATTTAAAATGTCTGTTTTTCGAAATCTAAAGTGAATAAAAAGCTGAAAATAGCGTACTTTGATGGTTTTGGTGAACGTTTATCTATATGCAATGTTTCAGGTCAGTAGCTGTAACACTGTGAGCGTGCATCGGGGCCAAATATACGCAAGTCCTTTCTTATAGATAATAGATATAGATGTATATATGGCATATATATTATATAAATATATATATGCTATTTTACGTTATGTATCGTACAGGCGCTGACACCGATAAACATATACAATTATACACCTTGATTAGTATTCATAGGCAATGGTTAAAGTGGTCTGCAGGGTGAGCAGTGGGGACAAGTGCAACTCTTCACCGCCGACTGCAAATCTTCATTGGATGCGAACAATATGTTTATTGAATTGCATATTTCTATTTGTTGTGATTGTACATCTTTGAATTATTCTGTTCTTGTCCATTGTTCCCGCAGTGCGTTTGCAGGCGGTTCAATAAAGAAAATACTTACTTACTTACTTACACTGTACTTAACCATCATCAACTCATTCGTTCTATTTAGAATCATTTGAAGTCATAACGTACACGGCTAGTAATCGTAGAGACAACGTGTGAAATAGAAATAGAGTGAAAGCTAATTTTAGTTGTAAATAGCGAACTTTTACAGATTCGAATATTAAAATCAAGCATGCTGGAACTACTGCAAAATCATTGTTATCTGGGAGTGTGCACTCGTGTCCGTCTATAATGATCGCACTATATATATATATATATATATATATATATATATATATATATATATAAAAGTAACTGAGTTGAGGAAACTGAGTAAACTGAGTGAATATATATATATATATACATGTATATTCACTCAGTTTAGTTAGTTTCCTCAACTCAGTTACTTTTCGCCTTTATATATGCTAGTTAAATTTATTAATCTGTTGGCCATGATGCATCGTTCCAACCAGTGTGAGAATTGTGGAAAAATAACTGGGGAGTTGGACCATTATCCACTTGGATAATTGGAGCACGAAAAACAGACTTTACTATGGGGTTCTAAGAAAGTCTGGGGGAGTTTGAAACCTACCAACCCCGGGAATTCTCACACTGGTTTCAACACAATGCTCTCATAACATTTTTATTTCGCAACCAACTCAATACAAGTCGTATTTACATCAAATTTTGTTGCATATGTTGGTGAACGCAGGAGACCCAACAGAGGCCGACGGTCCCAGTATCCAGGGCAACCTGGTCATCACGGCCGACGGTGTGATGGGCCCACAGAAGAATAAACTTGGTGACCTGTCAAAAGCGCGCAGGACAAAAGCGCGCAGACAAATGCGCGCAGTCACAAAAGCGCTCACGACAAACGCGGGCAGACAAATGCGCGCAGAAACTACGCGCAATAAGAAAAGGAGACACAATTATTATTTTTATTAGGAGCATTTAATTTTTACTAAACATTAACTAGATTTATAAAAATTTAGGCACAACAAAACATAAGAATATAGAACATTTTTAAAACAAGAAATTGTCGTGAATGTCCCGAAAGTTCATTAGTAGGCTACTATAAGCCAAACTGTCGGAAGGCACAGGAACACAAATCACATAGTATGTGATTTGTGTTCCTGGGCCTGCCTACAGTTTGTTTTTTACACATAGGCCTACTAGACTATAGAAATAAATTATAATATAATTAAAGCAATCTATAAATAATATTGTCCTTCTATTTCGTAAGGTTGATAAACTAAGTGAGTGAAGCTAAGACCAGTTTATATGCTAACGTTGTGAGCCATTCTGCGCAAGAACTCATCCAACGAATCCAGGGCCGTATTTACTTTTGGGGAGGCTCATGTGTACCGCATAGTTTAGCCTTTAAAGTTTAAACCTGACTCTTTCGTTTAATAAGTACGTTACTTACAGTGGCCCAACCAGGGGGGTGCTGCACCCCCCAGGGCTAAAAGGGTGACCCACGCAATTTTTCCAAATCCGATGAGTTTTTTGTGGCGGTGGCTGGGGGGAGGGGTAGGGGTCTTTCGGTCTTTCAGTCTTTCAGATTACACAATCAAGCAAGTTCCTTCATTCTTCTGTATTATAATTTTAGTCAAAATCTGTGACAGGTTCTTTGTCAATTTCATCAAACACAACACGGTTGTCGTGAATTAACCAAATATATTATTATTAAAACAAAACAGCCTTTTCTTTGAGGCATAAAGAACTAGTTTCTACAAATATAGTTTTATGTCGCAGTTCTCTCCCACTCTCGGTCTCATCATCCGGGTCTCACTGTCCACTTCCACAACGTATAGTTCTGCCCAGACTGGTCGGCGGCGGTCTGCAGACTGACTGGCCACTGGTGTCGCTCTAGCTACCATCAGTGAACACCAGAGGACACCAGTGGCCGAAGGATCGTCAGAAGGATCGTCAGAAGGATCGTCAGAAGGATGGTCGAGCGAACGTGACACCTCCCTCCTCAAAAGGATGCTTCCGGCTGGAACGGACGGAACATCCTCCAGCTCCAGCCGACATCCAGACCGCCGCTCACAAGATCCCACCGGAAGATGTAACAGAAATCAAACCAAAAACACATTAAGTCAACTATTATACTACTAACTAAACCCTACAGAGTACACTTCGCCCAGCCATTAGGCTAATCTGGCCCCATCCGGTACAAAGTGTCTGTAGCAACAGTCAGCTTCCCTGACAAATAGCTAAACCGAAATCAATTCATGTAAACTTAACTACGGTTATACCACAACAACAATATCGTGAAACCCCTATCACAATAACCTACAATAACCAACTTCAATGGTTTAATTATAAACACCTGGTTGCTGAAAACACATATTCTGTGCCTTAACCACTGTTCGCCAATGTCTACTACAAGCATAAAATGTACCTCTATATACGACCCGACCAATAGATAGTACAGCATCTGTTATGTATGGCACTGGAATGCTGTGCATAACTGCATCATAGATACCAGATGAATCAGAAAAAATATCTGGACAGTCATCTAAAAGTGTCAAGAAATCACACTTCTGCTCAGGTGACAAATGTGCCAGCTTTATAGGATCAATCCGGCTGCTCGGCAATGTAAACAACTCCTTGTTTACATCTGGTCCCTGTGACTTATCACTGTCTACAGTCTCAATGTCACCAAAATCCCTGTCTCTGTCATAGATAATAGCACAAGTAGCAACTGTGAGTGCTCTCTTGTCTATCTCACAAGGTCGTGTCAAGGCTGTTGCGTCAAGATTAATCTGAACAGTCTTAACATGAAACTGTCGTAGTTGATTAGCATGAAGGCGATATTGTCGTTTATCTAACTCCACTACATAACTGTAGGGTGACTTGACCTTGACCACAGTAGCTGGACCCTTCCATTGACTATGCATCCGACTTACCGTTGAGTCAGGTTGCAGAATCAACACCTGATCATTAACCACAAAATGTTTGTCCCGGCTTCTTAAATTGTAATGATTGGTAGAACGTGTTTGTTCTCTTTTGGTATGTGACTCAGCATAAAGTCTAGCAATTTCCATTCGCTCATGTAAATCCTTTAAGTATTCAAAAGGTGTTTTGCCCAGGTCTAGTGGAAACTCACGTTCGCCACACCATGTTTCTTTTAGCACTGCTAATGGTCCACGAGGCAATTGACCAAATGCAAGTAACCAAGGTGCGACCCCACTGGTTTCATTGGGAATTTCCCTCAAAGCCCACATGACATAACCCACATACTTATGCCATGACTTAGTATGGTCTGCCGCCATTTTGGATATAGATGATTTCACAGTACCCACCATGCGTTCGGCCAAACCGTTCCCGGATGGATGGTAACAAGAACTGAATCTAGGACTACATCCTAAACGACTCATAAACTCCTTGTTTAGTCGAGAAGTAAAATTAGTAGCATTATCACTGGAGATGACTGACGCCACACCAAAATACATAAACAAAGACATCAAACAATCGCACACAGCCTTTGCAGTAATAGATCTTAGAGGAAAAGCTACTGGATAACGGGTTGCACTATCAACCATAACCAAACAATAGTTAAATTCACACTTAACACTGCTAACTGGTCCAAAAATGTCCATGAACCAATGGTGAAATGCAAATTCTGCTCGAGGAATGGGCTGGATGGGAACCCGGTCCCTGAAAGTAATGCGAGCCTTCTTTTGACAGATCTCACATATCTGGCAATGATGCTTCACATCCTTTATCACCGTAGACCAAAAGAAACTTAGGCGTATTCGTTGTCCAGTTCTTTTAGGACCTAAATGACCACCTAATTCATGACCCAGCTTTAGAACTTGAAGTCTTCTGCAGGTGGGTAAACAAAGTTGTGTGAATTCCTGCCCCAGTAACTTCTCACGATGCATCAATAATCCATCTTTATAAAAGAAACCCCCTTTGCCTCTCAAAGCTTGGACCCGTGCACCCCGTAAAGAATCATCATCTTGCTGTTCCTTTCTCAGCTCATCTGCAGAAGCCCGTGTATTGCTATCAGCAGATGGAACACTAACTGTCACTTCTGGGTTAACATAATCAACTGGAATACTGTCAGTATCCATCGGATGCATAGGATTGACCGTGTCAGTATTCATACTATTCAGATCAACAGGATCAACCTCAACAATGTCAGTATCATTCGATCCAGTAAGATTACTCATAACAATGTTAGTATCATTCAGATCAACAGGATCAATCATAACAGTGTTAGTTGTTAACTGTTCATTATCCTTGTTATCGTCAACAACTGTGTTGGCACATACTGTATCACTTCGATCATGATCAAGATCAAGTTTACCAGTTAGGCCTACATTTTGCATTACAGCATTACACTGATTAGAATATGACTGTAACTGTTCAACATTATTCGCAGTAAGCACCAATGAATCATTTGCTTCTTCACACACAGCACATACCACTGGTATACAGTGCTGACAAAGATCACAGTTCATTTCCTCATCACACTCATGATCCAGACTGATGTACAATCTGACCAGATCTGCACGTACAGGTGCTCCAACGATGCCACGCAATGTAGTCGAACCAATGTGTTCTACATAACCAAGATTCTCTACAGTACTCAACTTAGCAACAGCCACCTCTGCCCCACCATCATCTAATGCAGATACCACCTGAAAACAACCTCCAGGTTCTCCAGCAACACGAACCTTTACATAGTTGAGTCTGGAAAAATCGTACGATTTGTTTACATCAACTCCCAAAGGTAAACAATGAATTTCCCTTTGTGTTACCACCACTTGATTGACAGCTGACGTCATTACACTCTGTGGAGGCACAGTATTGGCAACAGAAACTGGGTCACAACATTTCACTGGCCCCAGTGTCTCACCGGATTGTACTGGTTCGGAGGTTTTAGGCTCCTCATGAATGGTCACATTTATAAGCGAATTCACTGGGTGTCTCTGCCAGCTCCTGTCAGTGGTACAGGCATTTACACGGCGTACACTGTGTGACCCCTCCCTGCCCGTGTTTCTAAATTTATCACACGAATTCTGGAGGTGCGACGTACTACCGCATGTGAAACACCCCCTAGGTTTTCTATTAGCCATCCCCCTGGGTATATGTCCCGAATACCCACCCTGAAATTTGGAATTAGGCTGACGAGCAAATTGGCTACCTCCACCCCTGTCACATTTTTTCATAAAGCACTTGATTTTAGTGTTTAGCTGGTCTACCTGAGTTTGCCTGGGTCTCGAGAATTTGCCTATCTTGTGCCTTTACACTACAGTATCTCACCAATTTTCTGGTTATATGTTACGACTTAATTGATAGTACCGTGTGTGCAATTTGTTTTGCAAAATTTGACAAAATGATAGTAGTTTTTAGTTGCTGTTTATTATATTGTATTACATAAACTGCCATATTATACCATGATCTTATTTCCTACTATATAATAATAAATTTATTATTTATTATTATAATATAATTATGATACTATCATTATCAATTTATCATATGATATTATAATGTGCATAACTTACGGTGCTGTTATTGGCGGATATTTAGGGCGATAGGGGAGACGTAAGTAATTGTTAGGCAACAGTCTGAAGTCTTAAACCCCAAAGTTTGTGGTAAGGGGACGGAGATGCTTATATCTCCCAAGATGTCATAAATATTTCATAAATATTATTAAGAAATTCTGCAATGTTATCCACTGTTTATCCATAATGAACAATTTGGTTAAGACGACAGCCTAAAACGCTGTCGGTACAGTGTGTAAATTAAAAAAACAATTCTTAGACGATGGGAGGGGCATTTATTGAAATCTTATATCACATCTCTGAGCACTAAAATCATGAGTTATTTTATAAAAATGACAGCTTTGAAAGTCACGGTGCACTGTGCAAACCCCAAAATTTTTAAGTTATTGTGAGGCAACACTCTGAAATTTTAAATTAAAATCTATGACTATATCAGCATTGAAAATGAGCAATTTTAGTAAGATGACAGCTTAAAAACCTACTATTACAGTATGGAAATTAAAAAATAAAATAATGGGGAGTGGCACTGAAATCTTTCAAAATGTCTTTCAGCAATGAAATCATGATAAATTTCGCTAAAATGACACCCTAAAATGATACCACTGCAGTATGGAAATAAAAAATTCTATGTGGGGGAGGAGGCACATCCTCCTGAACAAACCCATTCCCCTGCTAGGCCTATGTTGAAATCTCTTTTTTTTATCTGCACGAAAGTAATAGAGTTATTTTGCTAAGTTGACTTCTTAGAATGTGCCATAATAAACGTGAAAAATCAGACTTTTTACAATTGTGAGTAGGTATATTCATTGAAGTTCAGACCACTCTAGTCAGCAATGAAATAGCAATTTTGCTTTAGATGACAACTTAAAATGCTGCCATTGCTGTGTGGAAATTAGAAAATTTCTGATGTGGAGGGGCACACCCCCTCTCAAAGCCCCTGCCCTCTCGGCGCCAAGTGCTTCGGAGATTTTCCGTCGAATGCTCGCCTTTCCCCAGAAACCTTGATTCCCAGAGAAGGAACTAGAAAAAACACAGGTTATTGAGGGAGGGCGAAATTAAACACTGGCTATTAATTCTGCCACTCGCGGGCAGAGGAGGACTAAGGCCCTTTGTTTTATCTAAACAAATGGGAAAAGACATTATTTTTGTAAGTCCTAAACCGTGTTTTTCAGAAGTTTTCATGACTTTATCGCTCATAAATACAGCTGGCAAACAAGAGCCTGAAACGCGCTCTAGCTGATGCCAAAAGTAAAAAATGCGTTAATTGGTTTCTGGGGCTCCGCCCCAGACCCCGCTGGGGGACCTTACGGCGCTCCCCCACACCCCCTAGTCGGCATTGGCTTCGTGCCTTCGGTGCTTACAATAATAAATCTGAGCACCCCTCAGGAAAATTTTCTGGTTGCGCCCCTGGTTACTTAGGTGACCTAGCTTGGTTCACGAAACGCTTCTCGTGCTTAAAGAGAAAAGATGAACCATTTTATACACCTGGTTGGAATTTAAAACAAAGGCAGGGTTTTAAAATTCGTTCGATTTGCCCGCAAATAAAGGTCGACGACAATGACGTGAAAGCCAGAATGATCTTCTCAGTTCAGAGTAGGTGAGTTGCATCAAAAAAAGACATTCACACAGAGCGAGTGCCATTGCACTCGCTCTGCAATTGCAATTTTTATTATTACCCTATCATGTCCATTGGGCCTCCACCAAAGCGGTGCACATGAGCCTCCACAAAAGTAAAATACGGCCCTGTGTAAAACACCTCTTCATTTTTCGTGGGGAAATTATCATTTCTAAAGGGAAGTTTCCCGCCAGTGAAGCAGACAGACAGCAGACTCTATGGTCTGAAACTATGAAAATGGAAAAGTAGCCTACATAATAGTTTCGAGCAACACATAATCATTTTCTGGCTAAAATACTCGGGGGCCCTCTGGACCTTGGGGACCCTGGACTTTGTTCACCCTCGTTATGTGGCTGTTACGCCACTGACAGTAAGCTAAAAGAGTAATCAGTTGGAGGGGCTCATGCACACGTATTGGAGGGGCTCATGCACACGTGTGGAACTAACCAGGGGACTCCACAGCTGACAGAATGGCATCGATGGATGTTCAGAGAGTTTCTGGACCACGTCGCGTCAAAAGGATAAAGTTGACTTGTATGCATATAATAGGCTAGCCTATATTATCACATAGTATAATTATTGTATATATTTCTATAATTATGGATGTAAGCAGACAAGAATATAATTGCCCTTGTATGATTTGCGGTCATCTAAAAATCTTCTTCCTTAGCTTGGTTAAAATGCATGAATGTTTTCGGAAAATTAGTCCAGAAACAGACAAGATAGACTTGAATATTTTATTAATGACTCTGTGAATAAGCTGTAAGAAGAATCGACTTACTAAAAAGTATAAGCATATAGCCTATAGCGTTCATGAATGTCACCTGCTACAATAACAGTCAGTTCTTTAGATCGACCAGTTGCCGTATTGGATTAATGCAACTAGAAAACTGTGACTAAAATAATACATAGATTGGTTAAAAGGAAAACACGAGAAATAACAGTAGGCCCTATGTACAGAAAACCTGGATATTTTCATTACAAAATGCAATCCATTAATTGTTCAACATGGAAATTGGAGGGCACAAGGTCGTAGCCAAGATTACATTTCGTTTCTTTTTATAGTCGTCACTTGTTTTTTGGCGGATTTTTCGCCCGATTAATGTTTTTTCTTCTACAATCGCGATCTTATGCGTGTTCTTGGCGGCCAATGCATTGCACACTGTATACAGTTCCTAAATTATGTGCTAGTATATATAATGCATTATATTATTTTTACATTTTCATTTCGGGAGTTGTTCAAACACCCAAACACCCCTAGCCACGGCCTTGGAAGGATTAGGTCCTCGCGCTGTTCTACGAACATGCTATAGATCTACAGATGAACAATTTAGAAACATGGTTGCGTCGTGATGCAGCAAAATCATGCGAGTTCTCATTGTTAACAAAATGGCCGACGACACATGCGACTGACTGCAATGAGCTGATCGTCTGCTGGACTATGTCGATTGGATTTGAATGCGCTGGCAAAAATCCAAACCGATTGCTCATGAGCTCTCGATCGAATCGAGCGAATTTTTAATTGCAACATTTTACGGATTATTTAGGTGCTTTTTCAGTAATAATATTGCTCGACCAGATTCTAAATTTACAGATTTAACAGAAATCTGCCTATTTTTATGCAACAAACTCAGATATTTGTTTTTGTTTCATCAATTTATGAAAACGTTCTCTAGCCAACGTGAATAAAACGGATCACACAACTCAATTAACGTTTGGATACGTCTAGTCAACATCGGCGTAACACAATTTTCTAATAATATTATTGGTGAAAATGCATGTATGAACCTTGGGAAAGTCATTCACTAGCAATTGCTCAGCGCTTCGGCGTGAAACTCCGATTCAGTGTCCGCGCTGTAGTCGGAAGCGCTTCTGAGTAGCTTTCTTGAAGGGGAGCTATAACAAGTGCGCATACATAGGCTACATACATATAACAAGTGCACGAAGCAGAAATAGATAGCAAAAAATCAGCTTCTCGCTGCTGTCACACATCATTGGCCGCTTTTGCTAACAATAATTAATGAATAATTAAAATGTAAAGTTCATTCATTTCTCGAAACTTCATGGAGCCACTTTCATCTCTGTCTTATACAGAGAATAATGGACACCGTGTCCAAACGTTTCCCATACGATTCCGAAGACATCCGATGTTTCTCCACCATCCACATACACGCCATTCAGGCTTGAATCAAAAGAGCCCATAGAGTTGTGCCACCAGCCACCGCGAAGCTGTTGAGCCATGTTCACACTATCGCCATCGTTATCGACATCCCATGTAGTGAACTGTCTACCGTCGTTAGTCGAAAGACTGTCACCTAAACAAGAGGACCAGTTGCCAGAACTTATATATATATAAGTAGAAGAACGGACGATTTAATTCGATTCTCCAATTTCTCCTACATATATGATACGCGAACAAGGTGACAAGACAGAAACAACATTCTAGAGCATGTTGGGCACCACACATAAAAAGCGGTGTAAGCTTAATTGTTATGATTTTTACGACTATGTGGAGAATAATATTATGAAGCAACAATTTCGGTAGAAACATTAGTCCTATGCATGTGGCGCTTATAATCTAAGTTTCATCGAGTATTACGTATGTTAATCATCGGGTTTAATAATTATGGTTGACTATCACTGGGTGAGCATGGTTGGTTCATTGCATGGCCTATGATCGATATTTAAGGCTATGCAATGATCCAACCTTGACAGCTTATATAGCGAAGTTGAAATATGATATAAACTCACATAATACGAGTGCATTTAGCTGGTGTTTTGGCACCGTGGATGCTAAAGCCTACTTCGCTTTCTACCTGTGGTCTATCCGGCTGGGTTCTACAAGTCTCTCAGGTCTTTTTCTTGGTTCGTGGTTGGATTGGAGTAGCTTCTTGAAGGGGCGCTATATAAATGTTCTGAATGAAATGAATGAATGTATGAATGAATACCGAGAGGCACATTCGAAGCTAAGCGTAGAGCAGAATTTAACTGGTATACCATAGTAGTGGTCATTAACAGACCAATATAAGAACATTATGGCCCACATACAGAGTACAAGATCCCTGAATTTTGACTAATTAAGAAAATAATTTGTGGCTCTTTACGCGAGTTGCAAGATTTACCTTCACACCCACCTAATATTAAGTGACAAGAATCAGACTTCAGAAGATGCATTCTGTCATGTCATAATTTAAATTGATACCGATACAGATAGGCTACACTGTCGAAACTACAAGATATTAGTTTCCGTGTAATGTACGTATAGCCAAGGTAATGCCATTGGTAATTATCGTACCGGTGACATACACGCCAAATAGAAATTGCTAGGAAAAAGAAATCTTTGAGATCGCCCAAACAATTATTCATGTGATTGTTCATGGTGCACTAGTTTATCTCAACCAGCAAAATAATTTGTGTTATGTGTAGGTAGCATATAGGAATACCTGCATCACCACTGAAGCCATTAACTGTCAAAGCATAGTTATCACTGGCTGAAGCGATGGAAAATGTCGAGTATTCTGCATATCGTCTTCCTCCGTCCCAATCTTCAAGTTCAACGCGTAGCCTGTAGTTTCTGTTTGCCAGCAAATTGTACAGAATTTCGTTACCTAGAAAGAAACAAGTTTCAAATCGGAATTTTGAGTAAATATTTTAAAGACATTAATTTTTATATAGGCCTACGCTCAGCTTGGGCGGAGTTTGGTTTTCGTTCGAAGGGCTGGAAAATTAGGTCCTGAACAACCGCCCCGGGAAAAAAGTTTTCGCGGCCCAAAAAAGTTGATGACCTCTTTTAGTCGTCAAGCTAAAATCTCACGAAAAGAACAAAATTTCCTCGCAAAAAAGTTGATGACGTTTTTTCTTAATCGTCAACTTGAAAGTTCTCAGGGGGGGCTAAACCCGGAAAAAGATACCATATACACGGTAAAAAATGACTATGGACTTCTTGGGGAGCTAAGCCCCCCACCCCCTGATAAACTCCGCCCATGACGCTCAGAGTTTATGATAGTTTTGAATATTAATACCGTAGACCCAATTACAGTTTAATTTTATGTCGCTATATTGAATCGCCATAATATCGTACAGTGATGTGCAATAATAGGGTGACACGAAAGATCGTTCACCGTTTTCAAAATGCGTTATCTCAGTAACCGCTTAATATGTCTTTATAATATTTTGTCAGTATATACATCAGTCAAATGAAAGATACTGGTACAAATTTGATCATGATCCGTTCCGTTTTCGCCATTATTTATAAGAAAATGTAAAGACGACCAGTTTTTGCGAGAAAACCTGCGTTCATCAAATTTACACAGTTAAGAAAATGTGTATACGCCTATAGCCTCGTATTCAAGCGTGACAAGACACTGTTGTTACCTATAATTAATTATAGGACATGCACAGACGTAGGCTATTAGCGAACAGTATCTCCTTTCTGCTTAATGACAGCACTGACTCTATCCGGCATAGGAAGAGTACGTTCCGCCTGCTCCACAGATGAAGTTTAGTCCGTCGGTGATGGTTTGGGGTGGGATGACTGCCGGGGTCTCACTAAACTTCAATTTGAGCCAAATGATATCAGACTGAACTCGCAGTACTACGTACATCACCAACATTCTAGAGCAGATCGTGAAGCAAGCGTTCGAGAGAGCAAATGACATGCAACGAAAGTTGTTTGTTGACAATGACCTATAGGAGTATTTCAGCAGGATGGCGCACGCTGTCATACATCAGCTGTGACGGCGAAGTGGCTAGACGACAACCTCCCGTCACACGTAAAGCCGAAGGATTGGTCTCCCAACTCGCCGAACCTCTCTCCTTTTTAAGAACTTGTGGAGTATTTTATCTCTCAGTGTTTATAAAGATCCTTAGCCAAAGAACGCAGATCGGTTCAAGCGTCGCCTCCAACGAGCGTGGAGATCGATAGCAGTTGGGATACTTCAGAGACTGATCAAGTCATGCCGGATAGAGTCAGTGCTGTCATTAAGCAGAAAGAAGACACTATACGTTAATAGCCTATACGTCTGTGTATGTCCTGTATAGGTAACAACAGTGTCTTGTCACGCTTGTGTACGAGGCTAGGCGTAAACACATTTTCTTTTCTGTGTAAATTTCATGAACGCAGTTTTTCCCGCAAAAACTGGTCGTCTTTACATTTTCTTATAAATAATGGCGAAAACGGACCGGATCGTAATCAAATTTGTACCACTATCTTTCATTTGACTGGTGTATATACTGACAAAATATTATAAAGAAATATTAAGCCGTTACTGAGATAGCGCATTTTGAAAACGGTGAACGAACTTTCGTGTCAACCTATATAACACAATAGAGTAGCGACCCCGGAATGAAATTGCGAACGAAGGCGCTATGCATGGAGGTTCTCAAATTAGACCAATGAGAACTTTCAATGCGCTCTGTCTTTAGCGGGGAAGTCTTGGTCTCTAACCTGCTTAACACGTCAACGTACGTCGCCCTTCCTCAGTTGTAAGAGCAGTTGTCGCTATATTGAAACCATAATTATAAGCTTACATTGGTTACTTCTATGTGGAATAGACTCTTGTTGAAGATACGCCTGTAACCATAGGAATAACTCGCCAGTACATTACAGGCTCCTTAGGGGAGGGTGCCACACAAGACACAGTATTTCCTCAAAATCGCCTTAGCTGATTACATTACATTACATAAGCTTATTTGCTACTTCTTCCTTCCTTTAAACTGATCCTTTAACCACTATCTGGCAAGGGATTTGCAAGAAAAAAAATGTAGGCTATGTCTTAAACGAGACAGTGAACTTTTGTTGACCTACGAACCGTCCCATCTTGGGCACCCCGGTGCCCTAGATGGAACACCCCAGTGACCAAGATGGGACATTAAAATTTCAAATTCTTTTTCAATGTTAAACATTTTTATTTAATTAGTCAACTCCAGAAGATTGATGTTTTCACTTTTCACTGTATACAAGCAGTTTTAACAAATGCATTGTCATCGCACTGTGCTCCCCAAACATAACAAAGCTGAATAGACATATGGGGGCGGGGGGAAGTCTCACATTGAACCAGCACACGAGAAAATCATTTACAGTATACATCACTAAATACTGCAGCCATGACCATAACATATTTAGCTGTGTCTAGCCACCGAACACATTTAAAAATGTGTCCGTACAGTGATGACTTTGTGCGATTACTTAAAATCGCAAAATCGTAAGAATTACTGGTAGCACGACACTTAATCCCGCGACACTTAATACCGCGACAGTTAGTGCCGGACATTTAATCCCGGCGACATTTAATCCCGCGTCATTTAATCCCGCGACAGTTAATCCCTGCGACATTTAATTCCAGCGACACATGACCACGCGACATTTGATACCGCGACACTTGGTACCTATGCATACGCGAGTCCGATTATTTGTACGACTGTTGTTGTCCAGTGTCCACATGGCCAACTGTAAGTAGAGGTTCGGCTATTGTTTTTATCGAATTGTACAGGGTTTTATATTTTTAACTCCAAACACTGAACTCTTTTTAATTTTCCTGTGACTATTGGTTTTTTTCCGAATTGTGCATGGTTTAATTTTTTTAACTGCAAAGACTGAAATCGTTTAAATATTGCTGTGACTATTGTTTTTATCGAATTGTACAGGGTTTTATATTTTTTACTGCAAAGGCTGAATTTTTTTAATCAATATCGAATAATCCTGTGAATAGGTATATTGCGTTATTGATTTTTATATGATAGCCTAAATTCAGAATTTACTTTCTTAACCCATTAGTGCCTGACTTTTTGTTTTTTCATGAAAGTGTGAAAATAGTGTAATTTCAACCTTATGAACATCCGTGCCAAACACCATTTTGCCTGAAATTTGTGTTTTCCATTTATTACCATTTTTTTCCTACCGTCCCCGTTTTGGGGACGCTAGGCACAAATGCCCCCGTCAACTTTTACATGGTTTCCAGACTTGTATAAATCAACTGTGAAGTTTTCTTATATGTTTCATATATTTAATCATGAAAATAGGCATACCTGCAGCTAAAGAAATCAAGTTGCAAAAGTAAAACTCATTGTCTGCCATAATTATTATGACAAATTTCAAATAATCAAAGAAAACTGGCAAATTTATTGTTTTCGGGCCTTGCTTTTAGACAGCAGCAATCGCAGCAACGCTGTACTGGTATTATACTGAACTGAAATGATTGAGTTTCTTTCCATAATTATGAAATCTGTTGGCAATAGATCCTAAACAGCTTTTTGTTAACCAGAAAGATGGTAAATAGGTGAACATTTACCATCTTACTACTAGTGGAACACATGGCAGTGCGTAATGTTATGAAGTCCCGCGTAGCTGCTGAATATGGTGGCCTATTCCTAGCAATTTCAATTTCCACATCCACTTCATAAGCAAGATCAGGAGCATAGTATGACAGTACTGTAGTGTCAACATTTTCTGGATGTGACCGAGATGCTGTATGTAGGCTATGTGCTGATGTTTTGATCCACCTCATCAAGTCTCCACATGTTTGTCGCTGTTGTCGATAGCCTATGGTTGAGCGATGTTCTCAAATATTCTTTTGGACAGTGGTGACTTTCTTGCAGTGCTCAGTGTTTCGATGCCATTTCAATTAGGAGTGTCACCAGCCTGTTGTCATTCCAACGAGTCAACGTTATTCCTGGCGCTGAATCCATATTATAATAGTCAAATGCATCACAGTCTGGCTTCTTGACCTTGCCCATAGGCTAAACAGGACACTGCAGCAACAGTCCTAAGTTGATTGGTTCTAGCTGTCACGGTACCTGGATGTTGAATTCATGCTGCTCAGAATTCAATCTTATTTAGGACGGTAAACAAGTTTGTCAAAATACAGTGTAGGCTATATTTGCCATCAGCTGGAGACAAGCAGTCTGAGAGCTTGACAACGACAGGCCAAACTTACAGTTGGTTGCCAGTAACTCCAACCCACTCCTTGACATGGATCCATATGAAATCTGAATTCCTCAGAACTATCTGGATCATTTGGAGGACATGACATTGTGTAAATTTCTCCAGAAGTTCCTTCACCCTCTAGCATTGCGACAATGTCACTTACAGTTAGTGGTCTTCCTTTCCAGCATTTGCATGGGGTATTAGATGGACTCCATATGGGTTTCCCACATGGGAATATGGGTCCTACATGAGTTTCACGCGTGCTTGCAGTCAGGGTTGGGCTTGGCATGCTAAGAAAACTCGTGTGCATATATCACTGTAGTTGCACACATAGCGAAAGTCACCTATTGCTGCGTAAAAGTTGACGGGGGCACTTGTGCCTAGCGTCCCCGAATGGGGACGGTATTTTCGGGCATAATAAAAGTATTAACCAACAATGAATCCATGCTGTAAACATTATACAGGCAGCTAACAGCACAAATAACATGGGTATGTACTCAGATTTTCGATTGCAGCAGGTTTTTTCCCCGATAATAAAAATTTATATTGCTAAATTTTTTAAATTAAAAATTTCGGAAAATCGAAATAAAACATCTATCTGGCATATGCAAAAACAAACAAAAATCAGCCTTATTTTACCTCATTTGAAAGATAATTTAGTAGACCATCGGACAAAATAACTAGCAATACGGAGTATTGCTTGATATTAAAAATAACTCTATCCAAAGAGGCGTCCCCGTTTTGGGGACGCTAGGCACTAATGGGTTAATTTCTTTATTTTAAAAAATATTTCTTTTTTACTTTGCCGGTGTTAAGTGTCGCGGAATTAAATGTCGCTGGGATTAACTGTCGCGGGATTATGTGGTCGCGGGATTAGGTCCTATCTGTATCACCGTGGCTGCACTGAGAGAGCCTCTGAGTGGGTCTATTGAAGGGCGTCATATCAGTTCGTGAAAAGAATGAGCAATTTTAACTCTCCAGGCTTACGTGTTATCGTATATTCCTAAAAATACCTTAAGCATGCCCAATTTTCCCATGAATATAACCTACTATACAAACCTAGCCAAAATTCTCCGGTCATATCTCCGAAACCATTCGCATAGTCTGTCCAATTTCGCTCGAAATTAACGCTTCCGTCTAAGCGTCTCTGGAACACCTGATAAACAATGTGCATTTTAACGTATAAACGATTAGCAATTACGAATGTACATATTCCTAATATAATAAGTGTAGAGATGTGTTTGCAATTGCAGCGGGCAGTGGACCCTAATCGTATAGGCTATGTCTGACACAGTTAATATATCGTCATCAGCCATTCCGGACGTCGGACCAGCGCTTTGAAAACACAGTGTTCTGAATGATTTATATGTCTATCGCAATGGGATGAAGGGGCAAGGCCGTAGCTACAGAGGGTGTTTGGGGTGTTTGAACACCAACCCCCAATGAAATAATGCTACAATGAAATTATGCATTTACTAGCACAATTATGAAGTAAAGAGTAATAGCTAGGATATCATTTTGAGGCTCTTATATGTATTTCTAAGCGACAATTTACAATAGATTAATTCATCCTCCACAATTCTTAATCAGTCTATTCGTGCTTGTCGGTTTGCGCAAGGTCGAGTAGACACTAGACACCCCGCCTATCCTAAATAAAAATCCTGGTCACCGCATTGTGAAGGAAGTAGGGTCTACGACAACCGAATGGGTAACATGCTTGACGACCTGCGAGCAGAGCCCTGCGCCGGCCGCGCCGCGCCGCCGCCATTTAGTGGGCACCGCCGCCGCCGATGTTTTGGGGTCGGCGCGCCGCCGCCGCCGCCGCCGCCGCCGCCGAAAATTTGTCAGCGCGCCGCCGATGCTACGTTGACCAGCTTATTTATTGTTTTGCATTTTTCACCTCTTGCATGATTTCGCGGAAAAAATGTTGCGTCAATGCGAAATAGAATCTTTTTCTTATCTACTTCGATTTTTCGTGGCACCACCGATTTTGCGTCAATGCAATTAAACCTATGATGATATCTATTCGTTTTGTCTTTTGGAAAATAGCGCTTAACGTTTAAGCTGTTGTGGATTTTTTGATTCGATTTGAATTATTAGCAAGGAAGGTAAAAATAACTCCAGACAGGCATAAGTGAATTGTTGTGCCGTGTATGCCTTCTTGCCTGATAGTCCGACCATACGCCAGGATGGCAAAGAACAGTCTGCCCTCTAGTATTAGGATACACGTTACTATAATTTTGCAATGAAGTGGCGCTCTGTAATTTTATGTAGGCGATTGGTCGCGTCTGCAGGCTTGTGATTCTTCTTGCCAGCCAGTTACCACCTAATTCATATTTTTTCTCCAGTATCAAAGTCCCACGCTGACCGTGACCTAGCCTATTATAGTATAAGTGAAATGGGTAATCAAGCTTTCGAACATTAATAGGCCTGTCTATATGTGACCTATCTGACCCAAACCAGGCCCATGTCGCAGCACACACTTGACCAATGGCAATGACCAAAACGTGAAGACTCAATTTTTCAATTTTTGGTTTTTGACAGATTCCTGAAAAGGATAAATAAATCATTTGTGAAAAACTTACTTCTAATGATACTATTGTTGAATAACAACTTGAAGCGGTTTTTTCAATAATTCAGTGATTTTTCCAGAAATGTTTCACTTTCTCGCCATTGGCTTCATTCATTTTGAGAATTTATAAAAACCCAAAGAATTTTTGGCGGGTCATAAGGCATGTCGAGAGTAATAGTCAGTTAGCACCGCCACTGCGCAAACGGTTCTTTAGCTTCTATTATTAGGTTACGCAAGCTGGAGGCTTGAATTTGAAAACCCTGTCATGTGGTTTTACAATCAAGCCTTTGTAGAATCTTGTAATTGAACGTCTATTCTGAGAATAATTGCTTCTCGTGAACATTAATTTAAGACCAGATAATAGCCAAAAATAATTGCTGAACACTCATATCTTTATAATATAAGTTGCTTGTGTAACAACTATTAAAATATGCATGCGACGCTGGAGCACTAACCCCACGACGCTGTGCCGCGCCGCGCCGCCGACGCTGACATTTCGAGGGCGCCGCCGCCGATTTCTGTTGGTCTGCGCGCTGCCGCCGACCAAATATGACCGGCGCGCCGCCGCCGACACTCTCGAGTCGGCGCATGGCTCTGCCTGCGAGATGTTGAAGTTTCAATCTCTTCCACGATAGACATTGTTTCGATTTTTTGTGCCAACCAATCCTCCTATTATCTACTCGACCAAGATTTGCTAGCACTTTCTCAATGAGAATTGTAGAAAATGGTCAGGGGTCAGACCTTGATTCTGAGGCCTTGGTGTGTGCAATGGGAACTTTATAATGGGGTCATAAGAATGACCTGGGGTTGAATCCCACAGCACCCGGAAATTCTCACCCTGGGTGACCGACTTTGATATGCAGAGTGCACAAGCCAAGAAAATGTAGTCGCTGAAAAATTTTAATCGTGAGTGCCGCCCAGGTTTACATAAGCTAGGGAAAGGTTGCTTAAGATGGACCAGCACCTAAGATGGACCACTGCGTGACTAGCCACAAGAATTTAAACTGCATCATCACGTGATGCTGTCGTATCTAGCAATCATAGCTGCAGTGCTGCCCAGGTTTACACAAGGCAGCCTACAACTGCTCTTGGTTCTAACTAGTTTTGGGTGTCTTAAAACCACAACTGCTTCATACGATACACAAAGTTGCAGTTCTGAAAACACATACCGATACAGAATTGTGTAAGAAGTCAATGAATGAATTTCAGGTTCCGATCTTTAAGCTTTTAGTTATGGCTTTTCCCCTGTTGTGCTTAAATAGTTGGATCTTGAGATAGGGTATACGACTATACGTGTGGCAATGCATTCGAACATCAACTTCTAACATTCTACGATTCTTGAACAAGTGATGACGGCTGATATCAGGACAATCGCTCGTCATTTCAAAAGCAATTTTGTTGTCAAATAGTTGACCGCTACAAGCGGAACTTCAGTCCTTGCTAAGTGTGATGCCTTTTGGCTCAAGAGGACCTACCACAAGCAAGGCCTTGATACGAACTATGAATAACATTTTACATTTTGTTTTAAATGCTTTCATTTAAAAATGAATTACCAGCCAACTTTCTGAGTTATTCATGTCGCAGTAGACGCTTGTCTCGTTACCGCTGTTACCCACTTTGATGAGATAGACGCCGCTCTCTGTGTGTCCAGCTGCTCTTACGTCCACGCAGTCTCTGAATGGTGGCGGCTCTGTTGTTGGCGGAAAAGACGTCTTGATTTCTGATCAGAAGAAAACGAGTGCAGTAGGCCTACCGTACCGGTAAACATATTCATCAACACAAGTAGGCTAGTTCTCAAGGTCAGTATTTTTTGTCTACGAGCCAGTAGACGAGTGCTGCCTTCTCCGGCACTACATCAGGCCGAGGGGCCCGCCGCTACGGTATGGCCTGGTGCGAACTGCATTCGCTAAAGAAAGAAAGAAGTTGCCCTACCGTCATCACAGTCTCTCAAAGGCGGTGGCGATGTTGGTGGCGGGGAAGAAATATTAATATCTGATCCGAAGAAACAAAATAGAAAGCATGAAATTATGTATACAGACGCCATTTTCTGTGTTTCCAGCTGCTTGTATAGGCCCAAGATAATATTAGGCCCATATTCATATACTATGAAACGCTCATAAATAATTAAGCAAGAGTTGCGATTCAAATGTCATCTCGAATCGAAAAGGCCAGTGGTTTTCAACCTTTTTTTTTAACCTTAGAGCCACTTTTTTAAGTTGGAGGACACGCGTGCCACTGTTTCTTAGTTGAAGGACATTATGGGGCCACAAGACTTAAATTTAATTAATTAAAGGCATGTAAAATTGTTATAATTGACTCAAAATAGAATGTTTGATGTTATTTATAGACGTCAAAATAAAATAATTAAATTTAAGTCTTGTGGCCCATAATGTCCTTCAACTAAGAGAAAAAGTGGCACGCGTGTCCTCCAACTTAGAAAAACTGACCCCAAAGTTCAAAAAGGTTGGGAACCACTGCAGTAGATGAATCGAAAGAAAATTTCGATTCTTCTGTAAAAGTTGTTTCTCCTCTAAAACGTTTAGTCTACATATCAACACAGAGCCTACATTAGGCCAACCTGAAGCAACGATTCAATTCGCAAGTAAGAGTCAATGACTGAAATAAACATTTTGATGGCCAAATGCTGTAGCCTATATCCAGCATCCCTGCGGTTAATTTGATAAGAGGAGAAAGCAGATCGATCTGCGATCATAATTGTTGCAGTCAGGTTTTGTCTTCTATTTAACCAACGAAGCATAGCGGTGTTGCATAAAAGATTACCTGTAGTGACTTCGTATTCACCAACACTCAATGTGCTGATCGCACCAGATGAAACACTGAAAAATGTTGAGTCTTTTGCATGAGTAGTTTTTCCATCTAAAAAGTTTACAAAACAAATGCATAACCTGCATTTGTGTGCGCGGTCAAATTATACAGGGGTTCATATTCCTAAAATAAAGTTTCAAATCACAACTGAGAGCAGCTTAGCCTACAGCTTTGATAAAATTCTGAAGGCCGAATATATGCCTAATATTATCTTGGGCCTTCAGAAGTTTATCAAAGCTGAAGGCTGTCCTCACGAGACAGGAATTACGGGTAAGAAATTTTCAGCCACTTCATTGTTTTATGTTCTAGAGATTAAATAATTAAGCAATAGTTGCGTTTCAAATGTCATCTGAATCGAAAAGGCCAGTGGTTCCCAACCTTTTTTTTTAACCTTAGGGCCACTTTTTTAAGTTGGAGGACACGCGTGCACTTTTTCTTAGTTGAAGGACATTATGGGGCCACGAGACTCAAATTTAATTAATTAAAGGCATGTAAAATTGTTATAATTGAATCAAAATAGAATGTTTGATGTTATTTATAGACGTCAAAATAAAATAATTAAATTTAAGTTTTGTGGCCCCATAATGTCCTTGAACTAAGAAAAAGTGGCACGCGTGTCTTCCAACTTAGAAAAAGTGGCCCTAAAGTCCAAAAAGGTTGGAAACCACTGCAGTAGGTGAATCGAAAGAAAACTTGGATTTTTCTGGAAAAGTAGCTTCTCTTCTAAAACGTTTACATCTCAACACAGAGCCTGCATTAGGCCAACCTGAAACAAAGATTCATTCGCAAGTAAGAGTCAACGACTGAAATAATCATTTTGTTAGCCGAATGCTGTAGCCTATATCCAGCATCCCTGCGGTTTGATAAAAGGAGAAAGCAGATCGATCTGCGATCATAATTGTTGCAGTCATGTATTGTCTACTATTTAACCAACGAAATATAGCGATGTTGCATAAAAGATCACCTGTAGTGACTTTGTATTCACCAACACTCAATGTGCTGATAGCACCAGATGAAATGGTGGTAGATGTCGTGTCTTCAGCAAGAGTTGTTTTTCCTTCTAAAAATTTTACACATCGAATAGATAAACTGCATTTGTGTGCGCGATCAAATATACAGGGTTTCATATCCTAAAATAAAGTCTAAATTCACAAATGAGAGCAGCATAGAACACAGCCCGGATAAAATTCTGAAGGCCGAATCTAGGCCTAATATTATCTTGGGCTTTCAGAATTTTATCAAAGCTGTAGGCTGTCCTCACGAGACAGGAATTACGGGTAAAAATTTTTCAGCCACTTCATTGTTTTATGTTCTAGAGATTAAATAATAGGCAAAAGTTGCATTTCAAATGTCATCTCGAATTGAAAGGCCAGTGGTTCGAAACCTTTTTTGAATTCAGGCCCACTTTTTCTAAGTTGGAGGACACGCGTGCCCTTTTTTCTTCGTTGAAGGACATTATGGGGCCACAAGACTTAAATTTAATTAATTAAAAGCATGTAGAATTGTTATAGTTGAATCAAAATAGAATGTTCGATGTTATTTATAGACGTCAAAATAAAATAATTAAATTTAAGTTTTGTGGCCCCATAATGTCCTTGAACTAAGAAAAAGTGGCACGCGTGTCCTCCAACTTAGAAAAAGTGGCCCTAAAGTCCAAAAATGCTGGGATCCACTGCAGTAGATGAATCGAAAGAAAACTTCGATTCTTTTGGAAAAGTTGATTCTCTTCTAAAACGTTTACATATCAACACAGAGCAGGCCAACCTGAAACTAAGATTCATTCGCAAGTAAGAGTCAATGACTGAAATAATCATTTTGTTAGCCGAATGCTAATGCTGTAGCCTATATCCAGCATCCCTGCGGTTTGATAAGAGGAGAAAGCAGATCGATCTGCGATCATAATTGTTGCAGTCAGGTTTTGTCTTCTATTTATCCAACAAAACATGCAATGTTGCATAAAAGATTACTTGTAGTGACTTCGTATTGACCAACACTCAATGTGCTGATCGCACCAGATGAAACGCTGATGTTGAGTCTTCTGCATGAGTTGGTTCTCCTTCTAAAAAGTTTACAAAACGAATGCATGAACTGCATTTGTGCGCGCGATCAAACTAGGCTATACAGGGGTTCATATCCTAAAATAAAGTTTCAAATCACAACTGAAAGCAGCATAGCCTATAGCTTTGATAAAATTCTGAAGGACGATTATAGGCCTAATATTATCTTGGGCCTTCATAAGTTTATCAAAGCTGTAGGCTGTCCTCACGAGACAGGAATTACGGGTAAGAAATTTCCAGCCACTTCATTGTTTATGTTCTAGAGATGAAATAATTAAGCAATAGCAAGAGCGGATACAGAAATTTTCCAAGGGGGGGCCAAAATTTAGGGTCTTGTTGGTCGAAAAAATTTCGTTGTGCCGCCGAAAGAAAAACCGATGACCTTTTGGGAAAAGATACCATTTCATCCGCCGAAAAAAATGATGACCTTTTTTTAGTCATCGACCAATTTTCTGGAAAAAGATACCATTTCATCCGCCGAAAAAACTGATGACCTTTTTTTTTAGTCATCGACCAATTTTTTGGGAAAAAATATACCATTTCATCCGCTGCTAAATCGACGGGGGGCCACTTCCCGTACCATTTTGTAATAGGGGGCCGCATGTCCTGTTTTTCTGTCCCACTACATTTTTTTAATGGCTTATTGAAACCAAATGGGGGCCACGTCCCATGCAATTTTTAAATTGGGGGGGGATGGCCGGATTGGCCCCCCTGGATCCGCCCCTGAGCAAAAGTTGCGTTTTAAATTCATCTCGAATCCACACCATCACAGGCATTCAAACTCATCACCAATAACCCATCAGCATCATCAGTGCTATCGTGTATTACGAAATGCACTAAATGAAAGTCTTGCAATAATATTATGTGACCTGATATAGGGCTAGCGCCCGTGAATAAGCTGGTGCCTCGTGATCAGCTCTGGAATAGAGTTTCACAAATTTGGAGATTACGATTTAGGCTATTAATTTGTCTAAGAGCGTCATTCATTAACATTGCCAAACTCCAGACGCACATCCAAACACTGGGCTACACAGCCTAATTGGCGCTTTCCAACGCCAACTTGTTTGTGACACGACCTAGCTCTAAGAGGTAAAATAAATCTAATCAGAACGTTTCAAATATCTTACCGCATTCAGGTTGGTTACATCTCATCCTGAAATCGTTAATCTAAAATTATATTATCATACATTTTTGTAGTATATATGACAGCTGTTAGATTTTACTTGCTTCATTCATCACTCCTTTTACATTCTTTAAGTGATACAACTCAAACAATTTTCAACTCAAAAATAAAATGCTCTGTGCAATTAAATTAGTAGGCATAGCTAAGTAAGATGAATGGCCTAGGTAACAATTTGAATCATTGAGAAGACCAATAAGCGTTGAATTGTATTTCATTGTATTTCATCTGACCATTGATAAAGCGCTTCTTGAAGCATGAACCTTTCAGAATCGCTCCCTGTGCGTGCAACTCCGACAGAAAGGCTAGTTTTGAGATGAAAGAAAGATGTCGAAAGACTACCAGAGAGGAATACAGAGTGAGTTGATGGTGGAAGTCCATTCCGCACTCACGATTCCCATCAGCATCTGATGCAGGGAAATGATTTGGATTGAGCCATAGCTATATACATGTAGATTATTCATTCGGTGCGTCAGTAAATCAGTACAAATGAGACTTTTCAAGCAAGTCAAATATAGGCCTTCATTAATTATACATGTAGCCTATATATTAGTTATTTTTCTTAAACTAGACTTTCCATTGATTCTGAATGCGAACCAAAATGTTGGATCAAAAAACATTTTAATCAATGCAAAACATACCCTGAAGCTTTTACAGGATTCCACGATCTCGTAATCAAGTGATGACTTGGATGAGCAAGTGAATATTTCACAGGTTGTGTTGTCGTAGAGATTGAAGACGACGCATTCTGGATTGTCATCGCATAATCTTAAGCATTCATGGGTTGCTTTATTAGTTGAAGGACGGACTTCGTCTGGCTGATGACCAACTGCGCACTGACGCCTCCCATCAGCATCGTACACAGCCGTGTATTCAGTGCAGTTGCCCAGCTCACAGACAGCAGCCACAATGGACAGCAGGATTACGAGTCTCTTGCTCACCTTCATGCTATTAAGCAACAGATGAAATCAATCCAGAATAAACATATGATGACATGAGTCAATCCAGAATATACATATGATGACATGAGTCAATCCAGAATATACATATGATGACATGAGTCAATCCAGAATATACAAATGATGACATGAGTCAATCCAGATTATACATATGATGACATGAGTCAATTCAGAATATACCTATGATGACATGAGTCAATCCAAAATATACTTATGATTACATGAGTCAATCCAGAATATGCAGAATTTGGCCTGAGTCAATCCAGAATATACAAATGATGACATGAGTCAATCCAGAATATCCACATAATGACATGAGTCAATCCGGAATATACATATGATGACATGAGTTTAGCCAGAATATACACATGATGACATGAGTCAATCCAGAATATACATACGAAGACATTAGTCAATCCAGAATATACATATGATGACATGAGTCAATCCAGAATATACCTATGACGACATGAGTCAACCCAGAATATACTTATGATTACATGAGTCAATCCAGAATATACAGATTATGACCTGAGTCAATGCAGAATATACATATGATGACATGAGTCAATCCAGAATATACATATGATGACGTTAGTCAATCCAGAATATACATATGATGACATGAGTCAATCCAGAATATACATACGAAGACATGAGTCAATCCAGAATATACCTATGATGACATGAGTCAATCCAGAATATACAGATTATGACACGAGTCAATCCAGAATATACATATGATGACATGAGTCAATCCAGAATATACATACGAAGACATGAGTCAATCCAGAATATACCTATGATGACATGAGTCAATCCAGAATATACCTATGACGACATGAGTCAACCCAGAATATACTTATGATTACATGAGTCAATCCAGAATATACACATGATGACATGAGTCAATCCAGAATATACATTTGATGACATAAGTCAAACCAGAATGTACATATGATGACATGAGTCGCATGACTGAGTATCATGCAACTCATCTTTTACGTTTGAAATAGATTAAAAATTGCCACGAATCACGTGTTTTTCACCACCTCCATTAACTTTGACAGCGGTTAGTCGGTATTTGACTGTGACGGAAAACTTGCATGATTATCCGCATATCCTCATCCTACCGCGATGGTCAAAAAATAATGTTGTTGGAGAATGCTCCAACTTCAGAACCTACCTGATTGAAGAGTGAAAGTAGTAGGTACTTTAAGTCTACGGACTATTTAAAATTATTGTATTTACTTTGATATATCTTTCAAAGTTCTACTTTTGACATCTTAAAATTTACCGGTTCTATTTATCATAAGCAAGGCCAGGGCGGACACAGACATTTTCGATGGGGCCAACATTTTCGGTCTTGGGAAAGGGAAAAAATTTCGTCTTGGTCACCGAAAAATCTGATGACCTTTTTTCAAAAATAAGGAAATTTCTAAATGGGTGGACCATGGCCGGATTTGCCCCCTGGTTCCGCCCCTGAGCACAGCTAATGTTGGAAAGAATTTGTCAGTGTGTGTGTGTGTGTGTGATGTGATTTCAATATATTTCACATAATCATGTTGTCTAATCATGATTATGTTTATCACACACATGGTTGTGCAGCACAGTTCCAACATTCAATGGGCTAATAAACCTATCTCGTTTACTATTGTATCCATGAGAGAACTATCCCAGGAATACCACAAATAAAAAACAATGGAGTCATAATTTTTATTTCAATCAGTGGCGTATCCAGAAATTTATGATAGGGGTTGGGTTTTTTTTATGGCTTGGCCAGTTGCCCTTCCTGACACCAACCCCATGGGCGGAGACCTAGGGGGACAGGGGGGGACGGTCTTCCCCAATGAAAGTGTTGGGGGGATGGCCCATGCATCTGTCCCCTCCAATGTTTTAGCGTCAAGACTTTTTTGGCTGCGAAAATAGAAAATTTCGTCGAGATTTTCGCCGACTGACTAAAAAAAAGGTCATCAATTTTTTGGCGGCGAAAATAACTTTTTTTCGAGATTTCGCCGGTCGTCAGAAATTTTTCTGAAAATCTCGCGTCTTTCCGTCCCCTCCAATTCTCGGCCCAGGTCTCCGCCTATGACCAACCCAAGAGTGTTGCAGTATATAACAAGAGAATAGAGTAACAACAGAAATAAAGTTAGAAAAACAATTGTTACTACAAACACTTGTTTTATTTTTCTGATTTAAGTGGATAAAAAACCTTTTAAAAACCTTTTTCCAAAGCCAATGGGGGGGGTTTAACCCCCGAAACTTCTTTTGGCTGATTTCAATGTCGTCTAGACGAGCATGGGCGGAGACCTAGGTGGACAGAGGGGACGGTCCCCCCAACGTAGGTGTTGGGGGACGGTACATGCATTTGTCCCCCCAATCGTTGAGCGCCAAGACTTAAAAAAGGTCATCAACACTTTTTTGGCGCGAAAATAGAAAATTTTTGGGAGATTTTGTCGCCGGATGACTAAAAAAAGGTCATCAGCCTATTTGGCGACGAAAATAGATTTTTTTTAGAGATTTCGCCGGTCGTCAAAATTTTAGGCCGGCAAAAGATGGAAATTTTTCTGCGACACTCAGTCATTCGTCCATCAAAAATCTTTCCGTCCCCCCAAGTCTCCGCCCAGGTCTCCGCCTATGTAGACGAGCTTTTAAAATAAATGAAATGTTATGAAAATATGCGCTGATGACGACAATCAATGTAAGCCTACAATTTTTGCAACGTACAAAACGAAGGAATAAAGTCTAATGCTAATCAGAACCTAACATCAAGCGACAGAGCAGTCTTACTTGTTTGCTCGCGACGATAAGGTTGTTGAATGTCTGCGTAGAAGTAAGTAGCCTATAAGATGCGAAACAACTAAGTGAAGATCTTTCCCGCTAATGTCAAATTTTCCTTATTGTAGCCATTTATCTCAGGCTTCCACCAATTGGACGCGTCTATTATTATCACGTGTAACCTACGAACATCCGGTGGTATAGGACGTCATGACCGTCGTAGGTTTACGTTAGCAACCGAGCCACCATTTCATACAAAGACCTATAATACAGCTTCAAGCTATATTCCTGCAACATCCGCTACAAAAGCGCAACAATTATAGGCTAAGCTGCTTACTCGATGTTTCGATCGATTTTTGGTAGGCTACGGAGTAGCCTAAGGAGAAAAACAAGGGCGGCCGAGGAAAAGGTGGTTGAATGAGGTTCAGGAAACAACAGGAACGAATCTGGAAGAACTAAGGGAAGCGACGTCAGAAAGAAAGCAATGGAGGAAACTGGTCATGACGTTCGCTAGAGTTCAAGGAACTGAAAGCACAAGGTGACAAGGTGGTGGAGTAGATTCGAACGAGTGGCAAAATATTATCCAACAGCTGAGCTTAACCGAGCAATGTGATTATGTGAAGAGTAGATTTGTCTAATTCAATGCATCATTCTTTGATGATGTTATGCAGATTATTAAATCGAAGTTCTGCTTAAATGAGGCGACGACCGAGCAGGGTGTTGGCCTAATCTAGGCATCCGATAATTAAAATTATTGCATTAGTTGCTGTTTACATTACGGTATTGTATTGCATGAACTGTTATAATGCATCGTAATATTATTTAGGTTTACTATCAAGGCCGTAGCCAGGATTTGATTTTGAGGGTGTTTCTTCAGTTTCCCGTCCGAAAAAACTGATGACTTCTTTTAGTCACCCGGCCGTGAAATCTTCAGAAAATGTCACCAATTCATTCAATTTTTTTTACATTTTTCATTGCGGGGATTGTTTCATGATTTTATTTCATGGTTTTTACATCGTGTGCTAGTAAATGCACTCTTTTAGTCTTTGCATTTTCCACTTCGGGGGTGTTCAAACACCCCAAAACACCCCTTAGCTACGGCCTTGCATAGTCTACTATTATATTGATTATATTCAACAAGAGGAGTTGTACCATCGGAGGTACGAGCATGCCAACTGGAAGAGAGCAACATTATTATTAATAATATTAATATTAATATCAATATTAATATTATTATTATTATTATTATTATTATTATTATTATTATTATTATTATTATTTTTATCATTATCACTATTATTATCATTATTATTGTTATTATTATTATTATTATCATTATTATTATTATTGTTATTATTATTATTATTATTATTATTATTATTATTATTATTATTTTTGACTTTTTATATATTTTTATATGATGACATTATGATTATAATGATTCAGATCTGTTCACTGCTATAATATATGATACTATAATTAATGATAATATATGATATTGCAACTATCATAATTATAATATATGATACTATCATAATTATTGTAATATATGATACTATCATAATTATTGTAATATATGATATTATCATAATTATAATATATGATACTATCATAATTATAATATATTATACTATCGTAATTATTATAATGAGTAGATTCACTGTTAATACTTGCACGAACACGATACTATTTTCTTTACAATTAAATGGCTTCTTCCAAATATCATAACCTACCTGTCAAATTTCTGTCAAATTTCAAAATGTTTTTGTTCCTTGAACGCTTACTAAAGCAACGTCACTGTAGAATCCTGGGTGTCCATGTGGATCAATTTCTAACTTGGAAGGTTCATATTGAAAACATCTTTAAAAAGATAGCTAAAAGTGTTGGTATCTTGACCCGTATTGCTTATATGCTAGCACCTCGAATTAGACATAGCTCATAAATATTACTCTATTATCCATTCGTATCTTTCATACTGTAATATTGTTTGGACTTCTAACTGATCTTCTCGACTTACAAGACCTCACTTCAAAACAGAGCAGCTAAAATTATTATTCTCCTTCACGTCTCCTTTTATGTAAATTAAGAATACTTGCCAGCCATCGATCAGATAAGAGTCATGCAAACGTCCGAACTTATTTTCAAACATATGCATAATCTTTTGACTCATGCCTTTGCCGATTTCTTTAATCTAACCTCTGATTTAGCTCCCTATAACTTCAGATCCTCACTTAATTATAGAAGGATTATCACTAGAACAAATACTCGTATTTTCTCAATTAAAAGTTCGGGTCCTAGGACCTGGAACAACTTACCCTTGTTTATTCGGAATTCCCTCTGCCTCACCTTGTGTAAACGTAAACTTAAAAGTCATTTACTTCACGCAATCTCATGTTAAAACTACCGAACACCATCTATGTTACTGCCTATATTCTTTTATTTTCAACGACTTTTCTAGATTGGCACACTCAACATCGTACACCTTCGGACGTTTTCCCAGGATGTAGTTAATTAGTTAAGCTAAAATTAATCTTTAATACCTTAGTACTCTATAATTTGCATAACCTGTTGCTGTTTATTTGAACTTGTATTTGTGTATTTGGAAAACCCTGACAGTGGGACAGTAGTCTCTTAACGGTTCTCTCCTTTTTCCTTTTGTTAGTTTCTATATTCGTTATCATGATTGTAATAAAGGTGTTTTGTCAACTGTCACTTGGAGCAATAAAAACTGTTGTTATGGTGTTATGGTTTTATGTACGCAGATAGCTGAGAAATAATGGTAGTAGAAAGGAGTGTGTGCAAGTGTGTATAAGTGTGTACAATAAGTATTGTAGAATGAGATAATGAAGAAAGACGTCGACACAGTAAAGTTACTTTAGGACAGGCTTAGGCAGCGCTGAAGGTCTGACAAATGCGAAGATCATGACCATGATAATGTTCGTTCCCTCACGCATAGGTCTATACGAAGATACGCGTGAGGGAACAAGCTCACACTGTGCCACGGGAGTAGTTGTCCGGGGGGTAATTGGTACGGGGGTAATTGGCACGAGGGGGGGGTAATTGTCCGGGATAATTGTCCTGGGGGATAATTGTCCAGGGGCAATTGTACATTGTGTATTGTCCGGTGGACATAGGCGCAACCACCCTATGGGACCCACGGGACGCGTCCCCCCAACTTTTGAGTGGTCCCCTAACTTTATTATTATGGTCTCCCAACTTTTAGGACGTGATTCATTTGGTCCCTCCCAACTTTTAGGACGTGATTGCACCTATGCCGGTGGATAATTGTCCAGGGGGTTATTGCCCTAGAACCAGCCTACTGCGGCATGTGGAAATTGGTGTAGTATAATCGATCCTCTGTTCCATGAACAAAAGCGCTGATCGATCATCTACCGCTAAACAGAGGAGTCACGCGGCGTGATGTCGCAAATAATATTATTAGGCTATTTGCTTGTAAATTGTTAGCGAAAGCGAGCAATGTTGTGTGAATGGCAGTTGGATAGACGCTGATTTTTACAATCGAATGAATCTGCGTTGGCAAAAATTAAATTCGCTTATTCATTGGTAGCCTACCGGAATAAGCTCTTTGATAGAATCGAGATATTTTTTGGCAACTTTTGATGGATAATAAACAGGGCTGTAATCGATGGTATACCAGGGCTGTTTTTAAGGAATTTTTAGAACTGCACAACCCCTTCTTTTTCTTCCCATCCTCCATGGTAAATTACTTCCAATCGGATGACAATGACCTGTTTTGCTAGTTTTAACTGCACATAACTTGTGACTGAAGTGCTTCTACAACTGCAAAAATTCGTTTAGAACTGCGCATTTTGTGTACAACTGCACGTTAAAAAAGCCCTGTGGTATACGCGAGTATACAGTGTGTTTTCACCTCAAAAATTTTTTTATGGCAACGTTTGATGGATAATAAACAGGGCTGTAATCGATGGTATACGCGGGTATACAGCGTGTTTTCACCTCAAAAATATTTTTATGGCAACGTTTGATGGATAATAAACAAGGCTGTAATCGATGGTAGCCTATACGCGGGTATACAGCGTGTTTTCACCTCACAAATATTTTTATGGCAACGTTTGATGGATAATAAACAGGGCTGTTACAGTAGTCGATGGTATACGCGGGTATACAGCGTGTTTTCACCTCAAAAATATTTTTATGGCAACGTTTGATGGATAAAAAACAGGGTTGTAATCGATGGTATAGCCTACGCGGGTATACAGCGTGTTTTCACCTCACAAATATTTGTTCGTAATGTACAGGATACCCTGCAGCCAGGTCTAGCCAACTGTAGCGTGAACTCTAAGTTTGCAAGTACAGTCCTGATTAGAGGTCTATTTATGTAAGTTGACTATCAGAGTCATAATTCGAACTGATTCGAATTTCAGAGAATCACACACTATAATATTATGATATTATCTCAGATTTTTGTTTTGTCCGATGCTGTGAGCGGCTCAATAGTCAACATGCATTCCGAACCATCTTTTCATACATATGATTAATAATAATTAGGGCTGTTATTCGATTAAAATTTTTAATCGAAATTAATCGCGCGATTAATTTTTTTAATCGCAATTAACGGCAAATTAATCGCAATACATTTCCTTCAAATATATTTTTTCTTACTATTTTCTAAGGACCCTGAAGCATAAAATGTTAATGACTGAATGCAGTCTTTCTATTGCAAACATATTTAATAACCTTTAGCTTAGGCCTATTGAATTTCTGCATTTAGTTTATTGTACAGGGCGGGCTGCGTTGCCCGATGTGCAGTTCTGCACGGGAGGGACTAAGTACTAAGTAAGTACAGTTTTGTATGACAGACAGAATTGAAACACTGTTCAGATCAGTCAACTGCTCAAAATCCGTTAATTTTTTTCATTGAGCCATCTTTAATTAAAATGACATAGGCCTAAATGTGAAATTAGACAACCATTTTCTGACTATCAAGAATGATTATTTATTCAGCCAATTGTATAGGCAGACCAGTTTATTTACATTTTACAGTTCAAGGAATGTTCTTATTAATTAACGATAGGCCTTGTAGGTCTACTATTGAACCTCGTTATTTAGTCACAATTTTTCGCAAGAGGTTGCGGTTCTTGCCAAACCTCGATCGTTTCAGTTGTAGTTCTCTAAACATTTAGGGTAACATACCCTATTATGGGCACCTTAAGGACTTTTGCCTGTATTTGATGGTCAAATGAAGGTCAAGTAAAACAATGTTTGTCAAACTAATTTTCAACACTTTAGCAACTAGAAACTCACTGAAATGACATCAAAATGTTGAGATTAACCTACAAAATATTGAAAATACAAAGAGTCCTGGGGTGCCCATATTAAGCACTGGTGTCCTAATGATGGGCACCCATGCCCATATTAAGTTCACGCATATGTAGTCAAAGGCACATGTAAATGTCATATGGTTGCTCTTAACAATAAAATTCCAAATGAAATCTGTTATACACAGTTGTGGTGTACCACTAGCAACAACAGAAACTGTATACCACTAGAAACAACAGAAACTTAATTAAAGACACTTAAACCTATAAACCTAGAAAGAACCCTCATATGGTCATATGGTTTCACTTAACAATAAAATTCCAAAATAAATCTGTTATCCACAGTTGTAGTCTACCACTAGAAACAACAGGAACCTTATACCAATAGAAACAACAGAAACTTTATTAAAGACACTAAAAAAACTTAAACCTATAAACCTAGAAGGAACCCCAACGTTGTTTATTCCACACATGATCGACAAGTGAAGTTGTCGTCATCCAAAATGCCAAATCCTTCAGCACAGGTAAAGTGAAACCAAGAGTAGCACTTGCAGCAGCGTAACCATTCTTCATCTGCCTTGGGGTCATTTGGTTGTTCATATGTGAATTTACACAACATGCAGGGTTCAACTGAAACGTCCACAAACGCTTTTGCACGACCTCTTTTGTTTTCTGCCTTTGCTGATTTCTTTCTTGTGTGTACCACTTTGTCTTTAGCTGTACTTTTTTCTGCTTGATTGTCTTCTGTAAATCCCGAGTTAGAGGGGCAGATGCTTTCATTTGTTTTTCAAGTCGACGTTTTTTATTCATTTCTTTATACTCTGCTTCCTCAATATTTTTGGCTTTAATTGTTCTCAAATCATTCTTGTATGGAGATGTTGTTATGATTTTTGCATGTGCACATTTTCTTTTACGTTTTCCTGAATGAGAGCTATTTTTGGGAGTCGGATACATGTCCTGAAATGTAAACATCGTTGGAGAAGTAGTTGTGGCTGTTGGCTCATCAGGGACAGCACTTGAACCAGCAAGTGTTGGTTTCTCAGACGAGGTTCCTGGATCAGAAACTGTTGGTTCAGTAGATGAAGTGGTTTGTGCAGCAACTATTGATTCACCAGATGAAGTGGTTTGAGCAGAAACTGTTGGTTCAGTAGAAGAAGTGGTTTGAGCAGAAACTGTTGGTTCAGTAGAAGAAGTGGTTTGTATCGATGTTCTTTCTGGCATTCGAATTGACAGTTCTTGGTGTCTTTTCATAAACAACCCCAGCCACTTCTTTCCAGCCGATTTTGTTTCTTCACTAAAATTGTGAAGGACATGATTTTTTCACAAAAGGTATAAACAATGCGTCGAACATCTGCCGTCGACAGACCGTACAGTCTTGACTCCATGTTCAGAATAAGAGTACTAAGGTCCTCTTCCTGCTTTGGTGTTAGAAGTGTGGGACGTCCCAATGCTTTAAAGACTCCTAATCCTGCTTCTGCCTTCTTCACATGCCGCTGCAGGGTTCCCCGTGGAATTCCATGCTGCTTAGCTGCTTTCTTCTTGCTGACTCCTGTCTGAAGAACAGCTGCCACGGCCACTTTAAGCGAATATTCTGACCATTTCCCTCTCTTCTTTGCCTTGTTCTGAATTTATATAACACAAAATGACTTGTAGTATAAGTATGAATGACAATAAGTATTTATTTCCTCAAGTATACTGGCCGAAAAATAGCAATGGACTTAATATGGGCACCTGCCCATATACGGGCACCAAGAATATGTCCTTATTAGGCCGGCACCTATGACACGCTTCCACGTCGGCTATAGAAATATGCATTACATGAATCACCTATTAACGCCCATCAGCGCGATCACAAAACAATTGTCAAAACAGAAAAATTTACCTTTGAAGAATCCATTAGATACACGTCATCTAGTACACGAAAACAGAATTATGGAAATCGTTAACGTTTTCGTGAAATTGAACTTTAATCTACATTAAATTATGTAAAAAAATACACAATCGCAATCCCGATGATTTTTTTTGGTAAATTCAACGATGCACTGCAGTTCTACTGGAATTCCAGAGATGGCGCGACAATAACATTTCATATATACTTTTCGTCGGAGGTGCTCGTATTAGGAGGGTGCCCATAATGGGCTACCTTACCCTATCGTTTGACACTTTGATCCATTGGTCATCTCATGTAGTTCAAACTGACGGGATGAGGAAAGAGGAAACAACCTTAGCCTAATTGAGCAAAGAATTGCTACGATAATACTCTAACTTTTGTTGGAATATTTGCCAAAGAATGTATCACTAGCTTTAAGAATGAGCCTTCCGTTTAAAACGAGTTTTTCTGCCTCTGATTCCATTTTAATCAGATCTAATTAACGCGTGCGATTAATGCGTTAAAATTTTTAATCGCAAATTTTTTAACGCGTTAATCGACTATTGACTATATAGGCCTACTTAACTCAACGTTTCGATGCTTCAATCGATTTTTTTGGGCACAGGGCAGATTTCGAACGAGCGGAATAGGAATATAAATTACATGCACAGTCGATCATGTACGATGTTCCTCCAACGATTCCTGTCCTCCGTCATTCTTAGCATTTCGATTTTTTTGATCGATTTTTTGGGCACAGAGTAGATTTCGAACGAGCGGAATAGGAATATACACACACCACAGCAGATCTCAACTATCAGCAATGGGAACAGTGTAGATGCCCCACTTTCTCATAATATTAAGCCCAGATTTGCATGCGGGAAATTAAATCGATATTTATTTAAATCGAATGAATCGAACGCTTTATGCAGTTCGAAGGTCTACAAAAGAGGTTGGAGCAAAAGAGGTTGGTTTAAGCAAATAAGACAGCTTTCAAAGCTCAACCATGAGGTCTCATTGCAGCGTTGACCATCAGCTGCCTAACCAATTATTTCATTCATTCATTCATTCATTCATTCATTCGGACATTTATATAGCGCTCCTTCAAGAAAAAACTACTCAGAGGCGCTCCCGACTCCAGCGCGCACAAAAAGAACTGTTTTAAGTTTAGTAAGGAAGGATCCCAGTAGAGTCCCAGGGTGTGGGCGTAGCCCAAAAGGAAGACCATTCCAAACCACTGGTCCAACCACAGAAAAGGCTCGATTCTTCATGGTAGTAATACGAGCAAAAGGAACTAAGAGGACTCCCTTATCAGCAGAGCGTAGCTGACGACGTCCTTGGATACCCAATGTAAAGTTGCATAGCTCTCGAAGGTAAATTGGGGCAAGGCCCTGACAACATCGCCATACCATATTTCAGATTGTTAGTTTCTAGTTGGAAGAATAACTTTAGGTTGTTGTCAATTATTGCACTCGTTGCTCAACAGAACATTGCGGCCTTTCTGATGGCATTTTTTTTATCGCAATAATTGTGAAGCTATAATAGCCTTAGGCTAATAGGCCTTCTATCAATCAAATTTCTAGCATCAGCCATTAGGGCTATGACCTGTACAGTGTACAAGCTGTACAATGTAATAAGCTGATGTTCGAGTTCACCTCGACACGGTTCTCAAGACCCAACGATAGGCTATTACTTTATTTATTTATTTTTTCATTTCTATAGCGCCTCTTCAGGTTCACTACTCAGAGGCGCTCCCCTCAACAGCGCGGACACTGCATCGGAGTTTCACGCCGAAGCGCGTGACCCAAGCAATTGTGAGTGACGGACTTGTTCAAGGTCCGTATACACGGCGGCTTGAGGTGGATTCGAACCTGCAACCCTCCGGCTGCAAGACAACGAACATACCCACTATGTCGTATGTTATCCAATGCTGTATTCAGTGAAGGACTTATAATAGACCCAGCAGCCGTATCGACCATCAACCCCGAACAGGTAGCGAATGAATGAATGTTTTGCTCGCAATTTCTCCGGACCATCAATTACGAGGGACAGTAGAATCGCAGATTTTTGAGGTGATCGATCGATCGATTGGTCAGTCAGTCAGTCAACCAACCAACCAACCAAACAATCAATCAATCAATCAATCAGTCAGTCAGTCAATCAGTCGATCAATCAATCAACCAAATAATGAATCGATCAATCAATCAGTCAGTCAGTCAATCAATCAATCAGTCAATCAATCAACCAATCAATCAATCAATCGATCAATCAGTCAATCAATCAGTCAACCAATCAACCTATCAGTCAATCAGTCAATCAATCAATCAGTCAATCAACCAATCAATCAGTCAATCAATCAGTCAACCAATCAACCTATCACTCAATCAGTCAATCAGTGAATCAATCAATCAGTCAATCAACCAATCAATCAATCAGTCAATCAATCAGTCAACCAATCAACCTATCACTCAATCAGTCAATCAATTAATCAGTCAATCACCCAGACGGCATATTATTTGTCACATCGCATCTATTGCAGGGTTTGAAGTGGGGGGACGCGTTGGAACGGCGTTCCCACTGGTTTCAAAATTCATTGATCGCGCTCCCAATGCTCACCATGCTGGAACCCTGGAAGCACATGCGTTCCAATATTGCTCTTCTTCTACGTTCCCACTGCTCACCAAATCAGCGTTCCCACTGCTAACCCAAACAGAGTTCCCACTGCTCACCGAATCAGCGTCCCACTGCTCACCCAATCAGCGTTCCCACTGCTCACCCAATTAGCGTTCCCACTGTTCAACCAAGCCACCTTAACCACTGATCTATTGCATCCTTCCCGTGAACAACTCATACAACTTGAAACTTAAATTATATTTAGGATTTAGGTGTAGCCTATAACTTAGTGTAGACTATTTATAATTAAGTGAAAAGGAAAGTAAGTTAATAGATAATCATTAATCAATGATTATAAATCATTGCTTACCTATTCACTCAATTACCTGAATGACTGAATAAACTCATTTGATAACTAATCTCTTATTCAATTAATAAAATTCAGGGCTGTTTTTAAGGAATCTTTAGAACTGCACAACTCCTTCTTTCCTTTCCCTTCTTCCATGGCAAATTACTTCCAATCGGACTTTTTTTTGCTAGTTTTAACTGTACAGAAGTGTTTGTACACCAACACAAATCCATTTAGAAGTTAGAACTGCACATTTTGTGCACAACTGCACGTTGAAAAAGCCCTGGTAAAATCAGTTATGCAGCGTGTTCGTTATTGAATCTGCGCGAACCAGACTGTCCATCTGTGTACCATAGGTGCAATCACGTCCTAAACGTTGGGGGGGGGACCATAATGAATCATGTCCTAAAAGTTGAGGGGACCATAATAATAAAGTTAGGGGACCACTCAAAAGTTGGGGGGACGCGTCCCGTGGGTCCCATAAGGTGGTTGCGCCTATGCCGTGTACATATAAATTTAGCGATCAATTTCTTGTTACTCTATTATATGGCCTATATCAATTTCTTCCAAATGTAACTTTAAATCAGCAAACCATTTTTATCAATGTGTGAACATACCCGGAAGCTTTTACAGGATTCCACGATCTGGTAACCAAGCGATGACTTGGATGAGCAAGTGAATATTTCACAGGTTGTGTTATCGTAGAGATTGAAGACGACGCATTCTGGATTGTCATCGCATAATCTTTTCTTAAGCATTCATGGGTTGCTTTATTAGTTGAAGGACGGACTACGTCTGGCTGATGGCCAACTGCGCACAGTCGACGACCATCCGAGTCGAACACTCCGGAAAATCTTTGCCATTGCTCAATGCAACAAGCTTTGCATCCCAAGAAGCTGTACCGTTTTTTTTTTATTTGTGAGCAATGCCAAATGTAGATTCCCATGACTCAGTAAGTGATTGATTGACTGATTTAGGCCTAGATTATTTTAGACTTTCACAGATCGAGTTGGCTTAGGTACTTCTATTTCGATATCGTCTCTGCAAAATTTCAGGTAAACTAGAACCCAAAATGCACTCGATTTGGCATCAAATGCTCAAAATTGCGTCGGTTTCTGGGGCCCCGCCACAGACCCCGATGGGGGAGCTTGCGACGCTCTCCAAACCCTCTAATCGTTAGGGGCTTCTTGCCTTTGGCAATCGCAGCTTCGCGCGTTTAGCGCTCGCTATTATTAGGCTACTCCTACTCAGAATTTGCATTAGGTCCCCCCAACTTTTATGACGTAGTTGCACCTATGCACGTAGGCCCTATGGTTTGCTGGTTTAAAGTTATATTTGGAAGCAATTGATACGTTGGCAACCGAACCACCGTTCAAACATATGTCTATACGATTTTCGGTCATTCTTGCAACGTCCGTTTCCAAAGGGCAACAATAACGAACACGCAGTTTTGATCGATTTTTTTTACGTACAATAGATTTCGAACGAGTGGCAAAGCATAGCAGTTGAGCGTGAGCAATGGGTGCAGTTGATTCAGAAACAGACAAGATAGACTTGAATATTAAATCTATTAATGATTCGGTGAATAAGCTGAAAGAAGAATCGACATAGGGGCCGTCCATAAAGTACGTCACGTTCCAGGGGGAGGGGAGGGGTGTAAGAAAGTGTGACAGAGTGTGACAGGGGGAGGGGGGTCAGGCCATGTGTGACGTCACACATTTATTTTTTAAATTCTTTATTTTGTTTTTGTTTTTAGTACCTAAAATCCGGCCCGGCCCGGCCCGGCCAGGCGTGTCTAAAACCCGGCCTGGCGGGATAAAAGTTTATTTCCCGTCACTATCAAAGCGTTTAGGGACACACGTCACTATCAGAGGGATTATGGATAGTATCCTAGGGTTGAGAGGGTTAGGTAAATGGTTATGTTTTTAAATTTTTTGTTCGAAAGTGTGACGTACTTTAGGGGGGGGGGTCCGAGATTTGTGACAGTTTGTGACACCGGGACAAAAATGGTCAAAAATAGCGTGACGTACTTTATGGACGGCCCCATATTAAAAAGTATAAGCTTATAGCCTAGCGTTCATGAATGTCACCTGCTTGACCTGCTACAATAACAGTCAGTTCTTTAGATTGACCTGTTGCCGTATTGGATCAATGCAACGAGAAAACTGTGGCTAAAATAATGCATAATAATAATAATAATAATAATAATAATAATAATAATAATAATAATAATAATAATAATAATGACGACAATTTCTATGACGCCGTAACACAGCACATGCCGTTACAAGGGTGCCTCTACAAACACAAACAAAATCAGTCAGATGTACGCCTTAGAAAGGCCTATTGCTTAAAAGGAAAACACGAAAAATAACAGTAGGCCCCATGTTCAGAAATTCAGAAAACCTGGATATTGTCATTACAAAATGCAATCAATTAGTCTAATTGTTCAACATGGAAATTGGAAGGCTCAAGGCCTATATCTCGGTTTTTTTAATAGTCGTTATTTGTTTTTGGCGGATTTTTCGCCCGATTAATGTTTTTTCTTCTACAATCGCAATCTTCTGCGGGTTCTGTGCGACCAATACATTGTACACTGTATAAGCTTACAGTTCTTAAATTATGTGCTAGTAAATACATTATATTATTTTTGCATTTTTCATTTCGGGGGCTGTTCAAACACCCCAAACACCCCTAGCCACGGCCTTGGAAGGACCAGGTCCTCGCGCTGTTCTACGGACATTATCATAGATCTACAGATGAACATTTTAGAAACATGATTGCGTCGTGATGCAGCAAAATCATGCGAGTTCTCATCGTTAGCAAAATGGCCGACGACCGACGTGCGACTGACAGCAATGAGCTGATCGTCTGATAGACTATTAATATCGATGGATCTGCATGCGCTGGCAAAAATCCAAACCGATTGCTCATGAGATCTCGATCGAATTTCTAATTGCAACTTTTACAGATTATTTAGGTGCTTTCCAAGTCATAATATTAATCGACCAGATTCTAGATTCACGGATTTCACAGAAATCTGCCTATTTTTGTGCCACATTCTCAGATATTTTGTTTTGTTTCATCAATTCATGAAAACGTTCTCTAGCCAACGTGAATAAAACGGATCACACAACTCGATTAACGTTTCGATAACTCTAGTCAACATCGGCGTAACACAATTTTCGAATAATATTATTGGTGAAAATGCATGTATGAACCTTGGGAAAGTTTTTCACTCGCAATTAATAATAATAATAATAATAATAATAATAATAATCTTTTCTTTAATTGAGCGCCTGCAAACACACTGCGCTTTACATGTAGGCCTACAGGTTATGCGGTAATCCTAATTAACATCAAACTTAACTATACTAACTGAACAGACAGCTTTGCAATTACACGGCGCTAATAGCAGCCTACAAAGCATATCCGCCCAACGGGGGTCGAACTCACTAGCTCTCGCGCTCTTGGCCAACGTGTTAACCATTACTCTACCGCCGCTCCTCCCCCCAGTAACAGTGCTCAGTGCTTCGGCGTGAAACTCTGATTCAGTGTCCGCGCTGAAGTCTGGAGCTCTTCTGAGTAATTTTCTTGGAGGGCTATAACAAGTGCGCATACATATGCTACATACATATAACAAGTGCACATACATGCACGAAGCAGAAATAAAAAGCAAAAAGATCAGCTTCTCGCTGCTGTCACACATCATTGGCCGCTTTTGCTAACAATAATTAATTAGTGAATAATTAAAATGTAGAGTTCATTCATTTCTCTAGAACTTCATGGAGCCAGTTTCATCTCTGTCTTATACAGAGAATAATAGTTAGTGTGGCTATACGTGTACCATACGATTCCGAAGAGCTTCGTTGTGTTTCCACCATCTAGATACACGCCATTCAGGCGTGAATAAGGAGGGACCCAAGAGTTGCACCACCAGCCACCGCGAAACTCTTGAGCCAAGTTCTCCATTTTGTCATCGTTATCGACATCCCATGTACTGAACTGTCCACCGTCTTGAGGCGAAAGACTGTCACCTGAACAAGAGGACCAGTTGCCAGAACTTATTTATGTAAGTAGAAGAACGGACGATTTAATCCGATTCTCCTACATACATGTAGGATACGGGAACAAAGTGACAAGACAGAAACACCATTGTAGAGCATGTAAGGCATCACATATAAAAGGCAGCGTCTATCAATCGAATGAAATCTGTTATGATTTCTACGACAATATGGAGAATTATGAAGCGTCAATTTCGGTAGAAACATTAGTCATAATTATATTCATGTGGCGCTTATAATATAAGTTTCATCGAGTATTACGAATGCTAATCGTCGGGTTGTGTAATTATAGTTTACTCTCACTCGGTGAGCATGGTTGGTTCATTGCATGGCATAAAATTATGTTAGATATTTAAGGCTATGCATTGATCCAACTTATATATCGAAGTTGAAATCTGATATAAACTCACATAATACGAGTGCATGTAGCTTATTGTTTTGGCACCGTGGATGCTATAGGCCTACTTCGGTCTCTACCTGTGGTCCATCCGACTGGGTTCTACAAGTCTCTCAGGTCTTTTTTCTTTGTTCGTGGTTGGACTGGGAGCGCCTCTGAGTAGCTTTTTGAAGGGGCGCTATATAAATGTTCTGAATAAAATGAATGAATGAATGAATGAATGAATGAATGAATACTGAGAAGCACATTCGAAGCTAAGCGTAGAGCAGAATTTAACTGGTGTACCGTAGTAGTGTTCATTTACAGACCAATATAAGAGCATTATGGACCACGTATAGAGTACAAGATCCCTTAATTTTGACTATTAAGAACAGTACTGGACTTGTGGCTCTTTACGCGAGTTGCAAGATTACCTTCACACTCGCCTAATATTAAGTGACAAGAATTAGACTTCAGAAGAAGATGTATTCTGTCATGTCATATTAGTGAAATTGATGCAGATACAGATACACGGTCGAAACTACAAGATATCAGTTTCCGTGTAATGTACGCATAGCCTAGGCTAATGCCATTGGAATTTATCGTATCGGTTACATACATGCCAACTAGAAATTGCTAGGAAAAAGAAATCTTTGAGATCGCCCATATATACATGTGATTGTTCATGATGCACTAATTTATTTCAGCCAGCAAAGTTATATGATGTGTAGGCCGTGCACGAAAGAATACCTGCATTGCCACTGTAGCCATCAACACTCAAAGTATAGTTATCACTGGATGAAGCAATGGAAAAGTTCGAGTATTCTGCATATCGTCTATCTCCGTTCCATGCTTCAATTTCAACGCGTAACCTGTAGTTTCTGTTTGCCAGCAAATTGTACAGAATTTTGTTACCTAGAAAGAAACAAGTTTAAATTCAGAATTTTGAGTAAATATTTTAAAGACATTAAATTTTTATATAGACCTAGGCTCAGAGTTTATGACAGTTTTCATTATTAATATACCGTAGACCCTATTACAGTTTAAATTTTTGTCGCTATTTTTGTCGCTATATTGACAACCATAATATTATACAGTGATGTGCAATTATAACATGATAGAATAGCGACCCCGGAATGAAATTGTGAACGAAGGCGCTATGGAGGATATCAAATTAGACCAATGAGAACTTTCAATGCGCTCTGCCTTTAGCGGGGAGGTCTTGGTCTCTCGTGTTAGAACCTTAACCTGCTTAACACGTCAACGTACGACACCCTTCATCAGTTGTAAGATCTGTTGTCGCTATTTTGAAACCATAATTATAAGCTTACATTCCGTACTTCTATCTGGAAAAGTCTCTTGCTAAAGATACGTCTGTAACCATAGAAATAACTCGTCAGCGCATTACAGGCTCCTTAGGGGAGGGTGGCCCAAGACACAGTATTTCCTCATAATCACCTTTGCTGATGACATTACATTACATATTTGCCACTTCTTCCTTCCTTTAAACTGATCCATTAAGCACTATCTGGCAAGCGATTTGCAAGAAAAAAATGCAGACTATGGCTTAAACGAGACAGTGAACTTTTGTTGACCTACAAAGCGTCCAGTTTTGGGCACACCGGTGCCCAAGATGGAACACCCCAGTGCCCAAGATGGGACATTGAAATATCAACTTCTTTTCCCATGTTAAACATTTTTATTTAATTAATCAACTCCAGAAGATTGATGTTTTCACCGAAAACAAGCGGTTTTAGCAAATGCATTGTCATCGTAGGTCTACTGTGATCGTCAAACATAACAAAGCTGTATAGACATATGGGGTGGAGGAAGTTTCACATTGAACCAGCACACGAGAAAATGATCTACAGTATACATCACTTGTTACTGCAGCCATGACCATGACATCTTTAACTGTGTCTAGCCACCAAACACGTTTCAAAATGTGTCCGTACAGTGATGTCTGTATGCGATTACTTAAAATCGCAAAATCGTAAGATTACTAGTTCAAACCGATAATGCTCATCTGCAAGTCGGATATCGTCAACACAGAGACTGAAACTAGTACATACAGGGTACTAGGTAATCGTCCAATCATTGAATCCTACTTAGAAAGAAACGCACATCGCGACTGCGAGAAAAATGAATCTTGGGCACCGTCCCATCTTGGGGCACCCTCCCCTAAGCCCTATTTGTATCACCGTGGCTGCACTGAGAGAGCCTCTGAGTGGGTCTGTTGAAGGGCGCTATATCAGTTCCTGAAACGAACGAGCAATTTGAACTCTCCAGGCATACGTGTCATCGTATTCCTAAAAATACCATAAACACATCTTAATGCCCATGCCTACTATACAAACCTAGCCAAAATTCTCCGGTTAGATTTCCGAAACCATTCGCATAGTCGGTCCAATTTCGCTCGAAATTAACGCTTCCGTCTAAGCGTCTCTGGAATACCTGATAAACAATGTGCATTTTAATGTAGGATTAGCAATTACGAATGTATTGTATGTATAAGCCTTATTCCTAACAAGTGTAGAGATGTGTTTGCAATTGCAGCTGGCAATAGACCGTAGGCCTAATCGTCTATTTCTGACACAGTTAATATATCGTCATCAGCCATTCCGGACGTGGGTCCAGCGCTTTGAAAACACAGTGTTCTGAATAGCTTTATAGGTCTATCACAATGGGATGAAGGGGCAAGGCCGTAGCTAAGGGTGTTTTGGGTGTTTGAACACCAACCCCCAATGAAATAATGCTGCAATGAAATTATGCATTTACCAGCACAATTATGAAGGAAGGACTAAGAGCTAGGATATCATTTTGAGGCTCTTATTTCTAAGTGACAATTTACAATAGATTAAATCATCCTCTACAATTCTTAGTCAGTCGATTCGGTTTCTTGTCGGCTTGCTCAAGGTCGAGTAGACAACCTCCCCCAAATGAAAATTCTGGCTACGGCATTGTGAAGGAGGGGAGTATATATACGACAACCGAATGGCTAGCATCCTTGACGACCTCCAAGAGGTTGAAGGTTCAATCCCCGTCAAGATAGATTTTTTTAGAGATTTTATGCGCCAACCAAGCCTCCTATTATCTACTTGACCAAGATTTCCTGAGACGGCGAGGAAGTTAAGTGGTTCCTTGATTAATAAATTTAATTAAAACACCCGATGGATTGATTTTTATAAGCAGAAGCTAAGAAACTATGTGTCCTGGGCACGACGTTAAACTGCATCCATCCTCCGCTACCGGGAGCCAACAACGTCCCTGTGCCGGTCCTAAGCTCGGACAAAAGGAGGAAGGTTTGCCAGATGGGTGGCTATACGCTGGCAGTAAAAGGCCAAGACGATTGATATCTTCAAAAAACCCATGGCACAAGCACCAGTGGAGAGAGTCGGGGGAGAGCGTGGGACACATAGGGCATTGACCCAGGTTGTCTTTCATGCCTTTCTCCCAATATTCTCTTCAATAAGACAAGGCGGTCTAACTGCTCCAAGATGTTAATGGTATGGATCTGCTGACCGGACCGGTTGAAGCTGGGCAGCATGACGCGAGACAGACTCAGACAGAGAATGTCGTCGGACCCCTACGGGCATTTAGCCCAAGGATTTTGATGATGATGATGATGATGAAGAAGAAAATATAGTTGCTAACACATTCGCGATGATAATTGTAGAAAATGGTCAAAGGTCAGAACTTGATTTTGGGGCCTGGGTGTGCCCAATAAGAACTTTATAATGTGGTCTAGGGGTTGAACCTACAATCCCCCGGCAGTTCTCACCCTGGGTGATCGACTTTGATATGCAGAAGCTAAGAAAATGTAGTCGCTAACACATTAGTAATCATGGCTGCTGCCCAGGTTTACACAAGGTAGACTACAACTGCTCTTGGTTCCAACTAGTTGTGGATGTCTTCAAATCACAACAGCTTCATACGATAAGCTTATACAAAGTTGCAGTTCTGTAAACACATACCGGTATAGAATTGTGTAGATGTATAAGAAGTTAATGAATGAATTTCAGGTTCCGATCGTTAAGCTTTTATTTATGGCTTTTCTTCTGTTGTGTTTAAATCTGGATCTTGATATAGGGTAGCCAATAGGCCTACGTGTGGCGATGCGCTGGAGCATCAACTTCGTACAGGCTTACATTTTACGAATCTTGTACAAGTGATGACGGCTGATATCAGATCAATCACTCGTCCTTTCAAAAGCAATTTTGTTGTAGTTGACTGTTACAAGCGGAACTTCAGTCCTTGCTAAGTCTGATGCCTTTTGGCTCAAGACATAGCCTACCATAAGCAAGGCTTTGATACGAATTACGAATAACATTTTACATTTTTTTTATTGCCCCGAGGTATATACAGGATCCCTCAGAGACTTCACAACCGCCTAATATAAAATCACAGTCTGGAAAGGCCCTATTTTACATTTTTGTTTTAAATGCTTTATTTAAAATGATTTACCAGCCAACTTTCTGAGTTTTTCATTTCGCAGTAGACGCTTGTCTCGTCATCACTGTTACCCACTTTGATGAGATAGACGCCGCTTTCCGTGTGTCCAGCTGCTAGTACGTCCACGCAGTCTCTGAATGGCGGCGGCTGTGTTGTTGGCGGAAGCGACGTTTTGATTTCTGATCAGAAGAAAACGAGTACAGTACCGGTAAACATGTTCGTCAACTCAAGTAGTTCTCAAGGTCAGTATTTTCCTTTTTATTAGCCAATGAAACATATAATGTTTGAATAAAGAATAGACCTACCTGTAGTGACTTCATATTCGTCAATATTCAATATGCTGGTCGCACTAGATGAATCGATAATAGAGTTTCACAATTTTAGAGATTACGGATTAGGCAATGATTTGTCTAGGAGCGTCATTCATTAACATTGCCAAACTCCAGACGCACATCTAAACACTGGGCTACACAGCCAATTGGCGGTTTCCAAAGTCAACTTGTTTGTGACACGACCTAGCCCTAAGAAGTAAAACAAATTTATTCAGAACGTTTCAAATACCTTACCGCATTCAGTTTGGTTACATCTCATCCTGAAATCGGTAATCTAAAATTATAATATCACACATTAATGTAGTATATATGACAGCTATTAGATTTTACTTGCTGCATTCATCACACCTTTTACATTCTTTAAGTGATACAACTCAGACAATTTTCAACTCAAAATAAAATGCTCTGTGCAATTAAATTAGTAGCCTAGGCCAAACTAAATAAGTCGAATAGGTAACAACATGAATATTCGAGAAGACCATTAAGTAATGAATTACATTGCATTGAATTTTATCTGACCATTGATAAAGCGATTCTCGCAGCAAGAACCTTTCACAAGCACTCCCAGTGCGTGCAACTCCGAGAGAAAATGCGGGTCTTGATACGAGAGAAACATGACGAAAGAATATACCAGAGAGGATTGCAGAGCGAATTGGTGGTGGAAGTACATTCCATAAAGGTGGACCAATGCAGCCAAATGATCTGGATTGAGCCAAGGCGGTGCTCTGGATTAAGCCACAGCAATATAGGTTATTCATTCGGTGTGTCAGCAAATCAGTGCAAATGAGACTTTTCAAACAAGTCAAATATACATTAATTATACATGTAGCCTATATTCTACCATGGCAGCTATTTCTTTTTAGACTATGCTTTCCATTGCCTCTGAATGCGAATCAAAATGTTGGATCAAATCATTGCTGAACTTACCCGGAGGCTTTTACAGGATTCCACGATCTGGTAATCAAGTGATGACTTTGATGAGCAAGTGAATATTTCACAGGTTGTGTTATCGTAGAGATTGAAGACGACGCATTCTGGGTTGTCATCACACAATCTTAAGCATTCAAGGGTCATCGTGTTGGTCGAAAGACGGACTTCGTCTGGCTGGCCAACGGCGCACTGACGCCTCCCATCAGCATCGTACACAGCCATGTATTCAGTGCAGTTGCCCAGATCACACGCAGCAGCCACAATGCACAGTAGGAGTACGAGTCCCTTGCTCACCTTCATTCTATCAAACAACATATGAAATCAATCAAGGATATATATATATATATATATATATATATATATGATGACATGAGTCAAAACAGAATATACATATGATGACATGAGTCAATCCAGAATATACATATGACGACATGAGTCAATCCAGAATATACATATGATGACATAAGTCAATCCAGAATATACATATGATGACATGAGTCAATATACAATATATATATATGATGACATGAGTTAATCCAGAATAAACATATGATGACATGAGTCAATCCAGAATATACATACGATGACATGAGTCAATCCAGAATATACACATGATGACATGAGTCAATCCAGAACACACATATGACATGAGTCAAACCAGAATATTATATACATATGACGACATGAGTCAATCCAGAACACACATATGATGACATGAGTCACATGACTGAGTATCATGCAGCTCATCTTTTTAAGTTTGAAATAGATTTAAAATTGCCATGAATCACGTGAAATTCGCTGCTCTACGACCTCCATTAACTTGACAGGTTAGTCCAGTGGTTCCTAACCTTTTTTGACTTAAGGGCCACTTTCTCTAGGTTGGAGGACACGAGGACCCCTTTTTCTTAGTTGAAGGACATTAGGGGGCCACAGGGCCAAAATTTAATTAGGTGAAGGCGTATAAAATTGTTATAATTGGTTCAAAATCGAATGTTTGATGTTATTTATAGATGGCAAAATAAAATAATTTGTAATAGAAAATAATTATGTGTTCCATCCGGTTCAAATTGTCAATTGTTTCATATTTTTGTTATCCCAACAGCTGAGCTTAACCGAGCAATGTGAAGAGTAGATTTGTCTAATTCGATGCTTCATTCTCTGATGATGTCATAACTGTCTAATTAATTGATTTAATTTAATTTTAATTAATATAATTTAATTTTTAAATCGATATGATTGTTTAAGTGGGGCGATGAGGGCCATTTTTAGACCTTGCGGGCCACTTTTGGCCCGCGGGCCACGGGTTGGGAGCCCTGGGTGAGTCGGTATTTGGCTGCGACAGAAAACTTGCATGATTATTCTCATCCTACCGTGGTGGTCTAAAAATAATGTTGTTAGAGAATACTCCAACTTGAGAACCTATCTGGTTGAAGATTGAAAGTAGTAGGTACTTTCAGTCTGCGGATTATTTAAAATTATTGTATTTACTTTGATATATTTTTCAAACTTCTACTTTTGACATCTTAAAATTTACCGGTACTATTTATCACAAGCAAAGCCAGGGTTGGATACAGAAATTTTCGAAGGGTTGGGGGTAACATTTTTGGTCTTGGGACAGAGGAAAAATTTCGTCTTGGTCACCGAAAAATCTGATGACCTTTTTTCAAAAATAAAGAAATTTCTAAATGTGTGGGCCATGGCCGGATTTGCCCCCCCTGGATCCGCCCCTGAGCACAGTTAATGCTGCGAAGAATTTGTCAGAGGTGAGATTAGATTAGCAGTATGCCAGTATGTGTGTGAGATGCAATTTCAATATATTTCACACAATGATGTTGTCTAATCATGATTAAGTTTATCACACGCATGGTTGTTCGGCACAGTTCCAACATTCAATGGGCTAATAAGCCTATCCCGTGTACCATTGTATCCATGAGAGAATTATCCGAGGAATACCACAATTAAAAAACAATGGAGTCATAATTTATATTTCAGTCAGTGGCGTAGCCAGAAATTTGTGATAGGGGGTTGGGGTTTTATGACCTGGCCAGTTGCCCTTCCTGACACCAACCCAACAGTGTTACAGTAAATAACAAGGGAATAAAGTAACTCATTTTGACCGCATAATTTCAATGTCAATAAGCATCTAAAATAAATGAAATGTTTTGAAAACATATGCGCCGATGACGAAACATTAACCAATAGCGAAAATTATCATTTCCAACAATCAATGTTAGCCTACAATTTTCACATTTGCCTATAATTTTTACATTTCATCCTTTACAACGTATAAAACGAAGGAATGGACTATATGCGAATCAGAACCTAACATCAAGCGACAGAACAGTCTTACTTGTTTGCTTGCGACGATTAGGTTGTTGAATGTCTGCGTAGAAGTAAGTAGCTTATAAGATGCGACACAACTAAGTTAAGGTCTTTCCCGCTAATGTCAAATTTTCCTTATTGTAGCCACTTATCCCAGGCTTCCACCAATTGGACGCGTCTATTATTATCACGTGTAACCGGTGGTATAGGACGTCATGACCGTCGTAGGTTTTCGTTAGCAACCGAGCCACGTTTTCATACAAATACCTATACACAGCTTCAAGCCATATTCCTGCAACATCCGTTGCAAAAGGACAACAATTACAGGCTAAACCTATACTCGATGTTTCGATCGATTTTGGTAGGCTTTGGCAGTGGTTCCCAAACTTTTTGGACTTTAGGGCCACTTTTTCTAAGTTGGAGGACACGAGGGCCACTTTTTGGTTGAAGGACATCAGGGGACCATAAGGCTAAAATTTAATTGACCTAAAGCATAAAACATTTTTATTATTGAATGCAATTTGAATCAAAATGAATGTTTGATGTTATTTATAGACGTAAAAATAAAATAATTTGTAGCCTAAAAGAAAATAATTATATGTTCTAGAGCAGCCTGGATCTAGTTTACAGAGGAGGGACAGTAGAAATCTGTCAATTGTTTTGTATATTTTTGCTAATTCTTTGAGAGATGATGAGGGCCATTTTCTTAGGTCTGACGAACCACTTTGGGCCCGAGGGCCACCGGTTGGGAACCACTGGGTTATGGAGTAGATTCGAACGAGTGGAAAAATATTATCCCAACAGCTGAGCTTAACCGAGCAATGTGAAGAGTAGATTTGTCTAATTCGATGCTTCATTCTCTGATGATGCCATACAGGCAATAATTGTCTAAGTAATTAATTAATTAATTAATTTAATTTAATTTTAATTAATATAATTTAATTATTAAATCGATTTGTTTGTTTAAATGAGGCGATGACCAAGCAGCGTGTTGGCCTAATCTAGGCATCTGCATGATAATTAATTAATTATTGCTTTTGTTGCTGTTTAGGCCGGTGCACGGTCAAAAGCGCGCAGGACAAAAGCGCGCAGACAAATGCGCGCAACAGGAACAATGAAATCGAAATTGACAAAACCGCTAAAAAAGTCACTCTGCCCCTCGGCGTTTTATCATTCATCCAGCTTCTATTTAATATATAAAATACCTTCTTCATCCCGCTTCCATTTCTCAAGCGTTGTAAAATTCATCCAGCTTCTATTTAATATATAAAATACCTTCATCCCGCTTCCATTTCTCAAGCGTTTTATTATTCATCAAGCTTCTGTGTAATATATTAAATACCTTCATCCCGCTTCGATCTCTAAAGCTATTAAGCTAAAAAAAACGATAAAACGCTTAAGAAATCCAAGCTGGGTGAAGGTTTTATAGATCTTAAATAGAAGCTGGATGAATGATAAAACGCTTAAGAAATGGAAGCGGGATGAAGGTAGTTTATACTTATAAATTAGGCTGACCAGATATTGGAAACTAAAAACCGGGACACTTCAATCATAAAATAAATTTGTGATGTTGCCAATATTTAATATAATATAACTTGCACAAATAGGCTATTTTATGCTTATTGTATTGGTATAAGACTATAGACCTAAGTCTATAAGACTAAGTGAAAGGTTTAATTAAAATCATGCCTTTAAATTTGAAATTAAATTCGAAATTGATCAAATCAGTTACTCAAATTTGGCACCTGAATGTATGCTTTTTGATAGTTTTTTGTCTGCTAATATTCTGTCATAAAATCCAACACATGTTTCTTCCATATTCACTTTCATTGATGTCTGGCCTGCCGCCGTGAAATAGTTGACTTAGGCCTATAGATATTGCAGAATGCAGTACTACCATCATCAGTCGCACCGCTGGACAAGAATGAAAACTCGGCCTTCAGATCATCGTTTAAAGAACATTTTTGTTTTGACATTTTACAATTTTATTTTAGTAATTTAATTTCAAATCTTAGAACTTAGATTTTAAATAAAAAATTATTATTTTTGAAAATGTGTTTTATCAGAATAATGAGAATATTATCACTACGACATAATCGACAATAATATAAAAAATTCTGACGTTTTGAACCGGAAGAGGTATTATGCATGGTAATAAATAAAAGTGAGATTAAAAATGAATTTACTCGCCAGATGCCAGTAGTAAAATCAAGGAGACGTTGATAAAGTAAGTAAGCATATCCTTTATTTGATCACTTGACAAACGCAAATGAAATCCATCATAAATATATAAAATCGGAAAGTCGGGTAAGTTTTTAAAATCCGGGGCATATTTAGAGTTTGTCCTACCTTTCCCGAAAAACCGGGACATATTTAGAGTTTGGCCTACCTTTCCCGGCAGCCGGGACAGCTGGCAGAAAACCGGGACTGTCCCGGGAAAACCGGGACGTCTGGTCACACTATTATAAATAGAAGCTGGATGAATAATTTCGTCGGTATATTTTTCATTGTTCCTGTTGCGCGCATTTGTCGCTGCGCGCTTTTATCTTGCGCGCATTTGTCGCTGCGCTCATTTGTCTGCGCGCATTTGTCTGCGCGCTTTTGTCCTGCGCGATTTTGTCGGCGTGCCGTTTAGGCCTACATTACGGTATTGTATTGCATGAACTGTTATAATACGCCGTGATACTATTAAGGCATACTATCAAGGCCGTAGCCAGGATTTGATTGCGGGGGGTGTTTCTTCAGTTTCCCGTCCAAAAAAACTGATGACCTTTTTTAAGTCACCCGGTGTGGCATGAAATCTTGTCCGGCATGAAATTGTGTCCGGCTCCGCCCACTTCCGTTGTCAAGACAGTATTTCATACGGCATACGCATGAGGTCTTGTCCGGCATGAAATCTTGTCCGGCATGAAATGGACACGACTCGGCCTACTTTCTTTGTCGAAACAGTATTTCCTACTATTACAATATAAATTATCCGCGTAAAAGTATCTTACTATTATAAAATCAATAATATAATTTTATATATGGAACGAGAAATCAAGATGTAAACAGTTGAAATATTGTTTTAATGTGCAATGCTTGTTGCTGCGACCACGATGACGCTAGTTCTATATTTAGAAAGGAAATTCCCATCGCGTAACGTGGCGAACTGGCGATGAGTCGAGACCTGTGTAAATGAGTAAGATCGCTTTGAGAGCATAGAAAGGAGTTCTAAAACCTTTAAAAATTAGACTTTCCATTTATCCCTTGGTTTTCAGTTCTATTTTTTGCACCTAGTTGTTACAGCTGTAAACTTCTATGTGTGTATGTATAGTTCGCACGCTGTTGATCAATTGGGCTGCTGATAATTGAAATATGTATTCCAAATATCAAGTAGGCCAACTGATATTAGGCATATGCTTGATTAGCTTGAAATCCTGCACTGCATGGCTACCTATCGCTACACGCATCCACTGCCTACAATCTTTACAAGATCGATCGTCTTTCAGATTTCCAAAGCAATGGTAGGTTCGAAAAATCTCTATAAGGACTCTAAAACAATACGTAAAAGCCGTTAACCGCATCCTCATATTGATGATTAGGCCTATAATGTTCCGCTGATTTTTTCATCTTTAAATTGTTCCCAGAATAAGGGTCCCTAGGGTAGGCTACTGCTCTTGCCCAACATCGGCCGTTTGCTGTGGTTGGTCCTTCCATATGAAATGATTTTTTCGCACTAACCACCGTTGAAAGAGCCTTCATCCATCTTCCATTTCTTAAACATTATTTTCGTCAATCCAGCTTCTATTTCTTAAGCATTATTTTCATCAATCCAACTCCTATTTTATAAATAAAAGAGCCTTCATCCAGCTTCCATTTCTTAAACATTATTTTCGTCAATCCATCTTCTAGTTCGTAAGCATTATTTTCATCAATCCAACTCTTATTTCATCAACAAAAGAACCTTCATCCAGCTTCCATTTCTTAAACATTATTTTCGTCAATCCTCTTCTCTTTCCTAAGCATTATTTTCATCAATCCGACTCCTACTTCAACCATTAAAAAACTTTCATCCAGCTTCCATTTCTTAAACATTATTTTCGTCAATCCAGCTTCTATTTCACATGTAAAAGAACCATCATCCAGCCTTCATTTCATGATCGTTCTTTTCTTAACGACCTGTTAAATTCTTCTTTTAATCATTTCGCTTCAATCCAGTGGGCTTCGATTGCTCGTCGCCTCATTAGCACACAATTTATTCACCCTTTTCGGTTCCCTTCGGTCTTTTAAAACGCGCCCTTTGACTGCCTTTTCATTGTATTCGTTTGCGCCCCGTTGATTGCGCCCTTTTGATCACTCTTACAATATTTGTCTTTTCGCCCTATTCATCGTGCGATCTAAAAGCAATGCGCTCTCTTGATTTTCGTCCATTTGATTGCGCCCTTTTGATTGCGCCCTTTTGAAATTCGCCCTGTTGATAGGATACCACGTATAACAGATCTCGAGATAGGCCATGTTAGCCCAGGCCATCTGTCTGAAGTGTGATTATAGCCCACTCATTTTCTAACTTCATACACAATCACTTTCAATTAGCCGTTAAAGTAGAATCTATTTCTTCCAAGTTTAGGAAAAGCTAATTTTACTTAGAACCCATAATTTTGGATGATACAGGATTTCGACACGTAAGCCTTAGTTTTAATAATATTATAGTTAGGCCAGCTAGACTGTGCCTCGTATCATTGGCCTTGGTAGGCTGAATAATTATCTTGTCTATTTTGTGTCTTCCCGGACAAGATCTCATGGCGCTATTAATACTGTTGCTTGACAGTTGCTATCTGATGTCATGGGTCACGTGAACCAATGACAAGGCTTTCCGGACATTATTTCATGCCGGACAAGATTTCATGCCACACCGGCCGCTCAATGCTCAGAAAATATCAACAATTCATTCATTTTTTACATTTTTCATTTCGAGCGTGTGTTCATGGTTTTATTTCATGGTTTTTACATCATGTGCTAGTAAAATAATGTATTCTTTAATTTTTCCATTTTCCATTTCGGGGGTGTTCAAGCACCCAAAAACACCCCTATGCACTGAGATCGTTGAGACGTCACAATCACATATATTTGCCTCGTTTTAGATTCTGAAAATGAACTTCAATAATTATTATGGTAGATCTGTGTAATAATCGAAGTGACGTCACAATAGGCCTTGTTTATCATCATCATGATGCATGCCCTCCTGGGGCGTTGCATGATGCGGCAACAAACTCCGAATATTGTTGCTACATCATTTTCGTAGGCTGAGAGTTCCTCGGTTGAGTCGCCACTCCAACGCGAGTAGACCAGATCCAGGCAGGCTCATCATCCCGGCGTTGACTACCTCAGTCATCCGTCTTCACTCCATGACCCTGGAGCAGGGGCGTTGACTACCTCAGTCATCCGTCTTCACTCCATGACCCTGGAGCAGGGGGGTTGTTTTAGGCTAGCCCAAAGCCGGATGCAGTTTAACGTCATACCCAGGACCTTGTTTATACTCTTCTATAATAGTAAGTCTATGTCATAAACATGCAATAGGTTTTGTTTATTCTCAAAATGAACTGCTTTAATAGTAGGCCTGTAGCCCTGTATCGTGATCTAAGTGACGTCACCATGAACCGAGTTTTATATTCTCAAGCTGAACGTATAATAGATTTGTTTATATTATTTTCAGAACGATGTTGCGTTAAAACAGCCTCAGTTTTGTATTATGAAAATGAAATAATAAAATTATGACAGACTGGTAGATCAGGGACGTCATTTCAGTTTTTTCAGGGGGGGGCAAAATTTAGCTAGCTTATTCTTCGTATTTAGCCTAGGCCTATATAATATTATATATATATATATATATAAACTGCAAGCTATCGCGAGCCGGTGTTGCACGATGTCTAGATTGTCTGCGTAATTATAATAATATTCTTTACTGAACCCCCCTGTGGGGCGCGGTGGTGCAATGGTGGCGTCGTCGCCTTGGAGCCGGAAGGTTCGAGGTTCGAATCCACCTCGCCGCGTAAGGACCTTGGGCAAGTCCTTCACTCACAATTGCTCAGCGCTTCGGCGTGAAACTCCGATGCAGTGTCCGCTCTGCATTCGGGAGCGCCTCTGAGTAGAGAGAGCTTGAAGGGGCGCTATAACAAGTGCACATACAAACAAACAAACAAAAATTAATCGGGTTAACAATCTGACAGAACGCATCCGGTTACATTATAGCCTACAGTTATGCAATGACATAAAATAATCTCTCTCTCTCCCTCTCTCCCTCTCTCCCTCCCTCTCTCCCTCCCTCTCTCCCTCCCTCTCTCCCTCCCTCCCTCTCTCTCTCTCCCTCATTCCCTCCCTCCCTCCCTCCCTCCCTCCCTCCCTCCCTCCCTCCCTCTCTCTCTCTCTCTCTCTCTCTCTCTCTCTCTCTCTCTCTCTCTCTCTCTCTCTCTCTCTCTCTCTCTCTCTCTCTCTCTCTCTCTCTCTCTCTGTTATAGGCAGTTGTAGTCGTTTGCACTTGCACTGTTTATCTCGTTCAATGATTCAATCAATCAATAGGTCTATTTATATAGCGCCCTTCAAGATTCATACTCAATACTCAGAGGCAGTCCCGATTCAGGCCATGCGAGAAAAACAGAGTGACTTGTACTTACCATCACGCCTTTATACAGCTGCAAGCGACTAGGCCTACTGTGACTTGGAAACAAGCAGAAAAGAACTTAAAAGGCAAAGCAGAGCACTCTCTGTAGGCTATGATTTATCAATTTAACTTATTTGACATTCACTAATAATCCTCTATAGACATTTCAATATCAGGTCTCGAAATGAACCGATCTTGGTTCTGTGACTAACATACTATATAACTCTTCTTAGGTGTCTATACTCCCACTCCCAAAGCTCACGCAGAATACTATGTAGCCTACTGACGCACACATAATATATAATATAATTATGTGTATATATATTATAATACCCAACACGTTATATATCCAGCTGCCTTAATTTTCTTATCCCCTAACACTTAATGCGTCCAGTCTGATAAATTAGTCGTCACATTCCTCCTCAGACCACCGGCTCTACTCCGGCTTCGGCATATCTGTCAACGACATCTGTTTTCAGTGGAATCGGGCCAGAGTAGGCTAAGGTTTCCAGTATCGGTGTCCACAATGCTCGCTATATATCATACTGCGAGACTTAGAAGTCACCTAGCTTGCTGCTGACCCTCCATTTAGAGTCAAAGTCAGCCTTTCGCCGGATTAAGATGTACAGTATGGACCTAGGTATAGATAGGGAGGAAGCTCCATCCTTTTCATCATCAGGATTTACGGCCCTGACTTGTACATTGTTGACCTCTATATGGGTGCTCTGCAATTTTAGATATTTTCAAATTTAGCACACGAGATCCATTCAATCTCTTGGGAGTTTCTATCACTCTAGGAAACCACTGTGTGCAAAGTTCTGACATTAATTACAAAGTGCACAGATATACACATAAAAAATAATTTTTTTCTCAAATTCAGGGGGGGCAAATGCCCCCCCTGCCCCCCCCAAATGACGTCCCTGTGGTAGATCTGTATCATAATCGAAATGACGCCACAACAGGCCTACTTTCGTTTTCTTGGTGAACTTGTTTAATAGTAGAATTGTATCAAAATCGAAGTGACGTCATAAAAGGCCCAGTTTTACATTCGCAAAATTAACACTATTCTGAAAGTTATGTATAATAATCGAAGTGACGTCACATTAGGCGATGCTTATATTCTTAAAACGTAGTTCTAAAATGGTACATTTGAATCATTATCGAAGTGACGTCACAATAGGCCAAGTTTTTTATTCTTGAAGTGAACTTTTGTAATAGTAAAATTGCATCATAATCAGAGTGACGTTACAACGGGCATAGTTTTGTATTCTCAAAATTAATTAAATTATATGAAAGTAGATCTGTATCCTGATCGAAGTGACGTCACAATAGGCCTAATATCGCTTCCACAGTGAACGTATTTAATTGTAGAATTGTATCATAATCGAAGTGATGTCACAAAAGGGCCCTTTTTATATTCTAAAAATTAACATCTACATGGAGGCCCTATAAACAGGCCTATAATAGTAGATCTGTATCATACTCATTCAGGGCAGGAAACAAGGGGGCCATTGAGAGATTTGCATAAGACGTGGCCCCTCCCGCTATCAGGTTTAAAGAAGCTGTAAATCAACGCAACGGGAACAGGAAGGTGAGAGAGAAAAAGTAGCACGAGACTAAAGTCATCAGATTTAAAATAACCGGAGTTGCCACGGGTCTTTTAGAAGTTTTTTGGGGAAAGAAAAAAAGAGTTTTCCGGCGGAAGACCATCGAAATTTTTTGACGACTCAAGACCAAAACATTTGGGCCCCCACGTCCAAAATTTATGTATTTGCTCATTCTACTCAGATCGAAAACGTAGCCTACGTCAGAGTACGTCTATAGTTAACTTTCACAGTTCCACTAAAACGAAATCGCCAGCTGCCAAAAGGGTCGTTATAGCTGCACGTAGCCTACTTGTGTGCAAAAACTGAATTACATCATTATTATCATGTAGGTTACTTTGAGACTTCAAGAAATAGTAACTAAAATAATTATTTATTAGTCGAGTCGAATCCATGAAACAACGATCGACTCGACTTCGGAAAACGAACGATCGACTTGACTTGCAAGTCGATCGAGTCGACGATTTTTCGATCGACTCGACTTGGCAAGACTCACGATCGACTCGATCGATCGACTCGATCGACTGCAGGGCATAGCTGGGTGTGCTGCAGTGTGTACCTGGATATTTGCATTACGCGTTATAAGCTTATAGGTCTAGGCTACTACTTGCTTTTTACATGTTTAACGACACTGCCATATATCAAAGATGATTATTTAGTGTAGGCATAGAACTCCTTGTTTAACTGGGACGGCGCTGGCAGAGAACAACCAGCGGAAAAGTTTATGCTATCCGTTGATTGTAGGATCATAATAGCCTACTATGTGGAAATTGGTGTAGTATTATTGACCCTCTGTTCTATGAACAAAAGATCTGATCTACCGCTAAACAGAGGAGTCGCGCGGCGTGATGTCGCAAATATTATTATAAGGCTATTTGCTTCCAAATTGTTAGCGAAAGCGAGCAATGTTGACGTGAATGGAAGTTGTATGGACCCTAATTTTTACAATCGAATGAATCTACGTTGGCAAAAATAAATTCGCTTATTCATTGATACCGGAATAAGCTCTTTGATAGAATCGAGATATTTTATGGCAACGTTTGATGGATAGGCTAATAGGCAGGGCTGCAATCGATGGTACACGCGTGTAGGCCTATACGCTATAGGCTACAGCGTGTTCTCGCCTCACAAATATTTGTTCGCAATGTGCAGGATAACCTGCAGATACACCGTGACCTAGCCAACTGTAGCGTTAACTCTAAGTTTGCAAGTACAGACCTGATTAGAGGCCTATTTATGTAAGCTTACTCTCAGAGTCATAATTCAGAGATCATGAGTGGCCGAGTGGGTTGGTAGCCCGCCCGCCACGCTGGCGGCCCGGGTTCGATTCCCGGTCGGTCGGTCGGTTTGGCAGAGATTAATTTCTCGGATCTTTACGGCGGGTGGCTCGGTCGCAATATAAACGTGGAGTGAGAGGTTGCACTCTGCCTCCGACACTAATCATCTTCGATATGAAAAAGTGTCGTTAAGCCCGAAGTACTAGAGTCATAAATCTAATTCGACCTGATTCGAATTTCAGAGAAGGCATACATTCACACACTATATAATAATTATTATCTCAGATTTTTTGTCCAATGCTGTGAGCGGTTCAATAGTCAACATGCATTCGGAACAGCTATGAAGAGAGGTTGGAAAGGTGTGGGCAACAACACCGGAGAGACGGAGAAGCAAAGGAGACCTAATTGAAGCATACAAGGTCATTGCTTATAACCATCTTTTCATAATATTATAATTATATGGGCATAAACAATTTTCTGTCATTCCTGCAACACCCGTAATAAAAAAAGCAACAACTGGCTATACTTAGCCTACTCAACGTTTCGATTGATTTTTTTGCACAGAGTAGATTTTGAACGAGCGGAATAGGACTATAATACATAGCCGATCTCAACCAAGGGCAATTCCAGGAGGCCAATCCAGCCATGCCTCCCTCATGTAGAAAATTCTTTCTTTCTACCAGCCATTTTGGCGTGGAAAGTGGACGTGCCTCCATCAGTTCGGCATACCTTTAAAAAGTAGTCTATGATGACTAAAAAAACCGGGGGAAATGGTATGATTTTTCTGGGAAATGGGTTCTTTTTGCCCGAAATTTTTTGAATGACTAAAAAAAGGTTGTCAACTTTCAGGCGGATGAAATGGTATATTTTCCGTGAGAATCTGACAAACGACTGTAAAAAGGTCATCAGATTTTCCGGCGACTAAAGATGAAATTTATCCTTGCCCAACACCGAAAAGTTAGCTCCCCCTCCTTCGAAACGTTCTGGATCCGCCACTGATCTCAACTATGAGCAATGGGAACAGTAGGCCTGGGTGCCACTTTCTCATAATATTTAGCCTATATTTATATGGGGGAAATTAAATCGATGTTTATTGAAATCGAACAATTTATGCAATCTCAGGACTTTGTTGGTATGGAAGAAAAGAGGTTGGTTTAAGCAAATAAGGAAGTTTTCAACCCTTAACAATGAGGTCTCATTCCGCCGCTGATCATCACAATTGCCTAACCAATTATTTCAGATTGTTAGTTTCTAGTTGGAAGGATAGCTTTCGGTCATTGTCAACTATTGCAATCGTTGCTCCACAGAACCTAATTGCGGTCTCTTCTGATGGTAGTGGGGTTTTTTTTCGCAATAATTAATGTGGAGCTGTAGGCCTTCTATCAATCAGATTTCTAGCATCAGCCATTATCACCTGTAGGCTACAGTGTACAAGCTGTACAGTGTAATAAACTGTAGAGAACTATTATAATAGGCCTTCTATCAATCAGATTTCTAGCATCAGCCATTATCACCTGTAGGCTACAGTGTACAAGCTGTACAGTGTAATAAACTGTAGAGAACTATTATAATAGGCCTTCTATCAATCAGATTTCTAGCATCAGCCATTATCACCTGTAGGCTACAGTGTACAAGCTGTACAGTGTAATAAACTGTAGAGAACTATTATAATAGGCCTTCTATCAATCAGATTTCTAGCATCAGCCATTATCACCCGTAGGCTACAGTGTACAAGCTGTACAGTGTAATAAACTGTAGAGAACTATTATAATAGGCCTTCTATCAATCAGATTTCTAGCATCAGCCATTATCACCTGTAGGCTACAGTGTACAAGCTGTACAGTGTAATAAACTGTAGAGAACTATTATAATAGGCCTTCTATCAATCAGATTTCTAGCATCAGCCATTATCACCTGTAGGCTACAGTGTACAAGCTGTACAGTGTAATAAACTGTAGAGAACTATTATAATAGGCCTTCTATCAATCAGATTTCTAGCATCAGCCATTATCACCTGTAGGCTACAGTGTACAAGCTGTACAGTGTAATAAACTGTAGAGAACTATTATAATAGGCCTTCTATCAATCAGATTTCTAGCATCAGCCATTATCACCTGTAGGCTACAGTGTACAAGCTGTACAGTGTAATAAACTGTAGAGAACTATTATAATAGGCCTTCTATCAATCAGATTTCTAGCATCAGCCATTATCACCTGTAGGCTACAGTGTACAAGCTGTACAGTGTAATAAACTGTAGAGAACTATTATAATAGGCCTTCTATCAATCAGATTTCTAGCATCAGCCATTATCACCTGTAGGCTACAGTGTACAAGCTGTACAGTGTAATAAACTGTAGAGAACTATTATAATAGGCCTTCTATCAATCAGATTTCTAGCATCAGCCATTATCACCTGTAGGCTACAGTGTACAAGCTGTACAGTGTAATAAACTGTAGAGAACTATTATAATAGGCCTTCTATCAATCAGATTTCTAGCATCAGCCATTATCACCTGTAGGCTACAGTGTACAAGCTGTACAGTGTAATAAACTGTAGAGAACTATTATAATAGGCCTTCTATCAATCAGATTTCTAGCATCAGCCATTATCACCTGTAGGCTACAGTGTACAAGCTGTACAGTGTAATAAACTGTAGAGAACTATTATAATAGGCCTTCTATCAATCAGATTTCTAGCATCAGCCATTATCACCTGTAGGCTACAGTGTACAAGCTGTACAGTGTAATAAACTGTAGAGAACTATTATAATAGGCCTTCTATCAATCAGATTTCTAGCATCAGCCATTATCACCTGTAGGCTACAGTGTACAAGCTGTACAGTGTAATAAACTGTAGAGAACTATTATAATAGGCCTTCTATCAATCAGATTTCTAGCATCAGCCATTATCACCTGTAGGCTACAGTGTACAAGCTGTACAGTGTAATAAACTGTAGAGAACTATTATAATAGGCCTTCTATCAATCAGATTTCTAGCATCAGCCATTATCACCTGTAGGCTACAGTGTACAAGCTGTACAGTGTAATAAACTGTAGAGAACTATTATAATAGGCCTTCTATCAATCAGATTTCTAGCATCAGCCATTATCACCTGTAGGCTACAGTGTACAAGCTGTACAGTGTAATAAACTGTAGAGAACTATTATAATAGGCCTTCTATCAATCAGATTTCTAGCATCAGCCATTATCACCTGTAGGCTACAGTGTACAAGCTGTACAGTGTAATAAGCTGATGTTCGAGTGCACCTCGACACGGTTCTCAAGACCCAACGAAAGGCTGCTATCTTATTTATTTATTTTCCATTTCAATAGCGCCTCTTCAAGCTCACTACTCAGAGGCGCTCCCGTCAACAGTGCGCGTGACCCGAGCAATTGCGAGTGAAGGACTTGCTCAAGGTCCGTATACACGGCGGCTTGAGGTGGATTCGAACCTGCAACCCTCCGGCTGCAAGACAACGAACATACCCACTATGTCGTATGTTATCCAATGCTGTATTCAGTGAAGGAATTATAATAGACCCAGCAGCCGTATCGACCATCAACCGCGAAAAAGTAGCGAATGAATGAATGCTTTGCTCGCAACTTCCCCAGACCATCAATTACGAGGGACAGTAGTAGAATCACAGATTTGATGCGACTTGTGCCTACACACCATAGCACGTGAAACAATGTCTGAACTGATGCGGAATAATGGATGCAAGATATATGCGGAATTGACATGGTCTGGACAACCCTGGAGTCAAACCGACTATATAGTTCTAGCTAGAATGGTTCTGAGGTATATCTTTGAATAGGACCATGCCCTCAACCAGCTATGAATAATGTGCTTGTCGTTGTTGCGGTTGATGATTGTGATCAAATAAATGGCCTCAATTGATCTCTGACATTTCTGGCCAATTAATCAAAATGGTTATATATTTCGTAGATCAGTCTACACATGTAGGACGACCATAGAATTCGTTCTCAGTCATGTTCATAGCATAGTGCCACCTAGCGGCGAGCAATTAATTGTTGTTTATATTATATGATTTATGTCTGCAGTAAGTTACACAAAGTAGGGGTTCTGCAGCCATAGGCTAGAAGTCTATGGCTACAGAAACAGAGAACAATGTTATGCGCTAAAGGAGGACGTACAAGCAGAGTGAAAGTCACTAATTATTATTGGCGACAGTGCTATACCGTAACCTATTCGTTAAAATATATATTCTAATTATCAGTTCATATCGGGCAGATCCGCGTATAAGTCGATCCATGCACGCAGGCATCAATAATATTGTTACACAACGCATAGAGTTTTATCAGTTGTTTACTTAGGCATAATTATACACCCAGCAGCCGAAGGATTGATTCCATGGGCTCTGTAGCCTACATGGGATTGTTTAAACCTCAAAATATCACTGAAGTATACGCTGTTTTGGTCATGGTAGACCCACATATGAATTTAACCGAACGTATTGAATGCATGTGCTGTAGACTGTAGTCTCACCAAACTATATATATATATATTTAATATGTATATATATTAAATATATATGCTATTTCACGTTCTGAACCGTACAGTCGCTGACACTGATAAACCTAGGCCTACGCCTTGATTAATGTTCATAGGGTATCAAGTGTAGAAGAACCTATAGATGGGTCCGCAGTACTTCCAAATAGACATAATTATAGATATATATATACTTAATCCTCGAAGGCCGCTATATTAAAAGTAGGCCTACACTGTAGTCTTGCCCAGGGCTGTAGCCTACTGGTAAATTTTGAGGTGAGTAGCCTACACGCTGAACGGGAGAAAATTCAACTTTTTGGGTGCGGAATTTCTGATGACCTTTTTTAGTCATCCGCCCCAAAATTTCCTCTATTTTCCCGTCCGAAAATTCTGTCTTTCTCTCCAAATTACTTGAAAAATACACCTAAATATCCTTTGCCTTTTTCATGCGCATACACACGCGCTCTTTGTGATGTGAGTATACTCTGTATATCCGCGTGTAGGCCTACCCTTGATTACAGCCCTGGTCTTGTGGCATTCTCGTCGGCCAGTTTCGCACAACTCGCTGCCAGAAAACGTAATTCTAAGCTGCTCTTTGTAATCAGAATGCTATTGGTATTCAACCCCACCTCTCCCACAATTCTGAGGTGCTTAAGGTCCGTGCAAATTAGGGCCTATACGAGAATGGGTGCAGTAGGTTCATTATTCCGTGGTCCTGAAGGCCGGGCGTGTCGTGAGAGCGGAGTTTGGTGAGTCCGTATGAGGGCCGGGTCAGAAATTTGTCGTGATGCTGGAGGAGGGTTGTTTCAAAGAGTCGGAACAGTTTTATCACTCGAAACCGATAACATTGCTTTTTTTATCACAGATCTTATGCGCAGTCCTCCACTCCAGTAGGCCAGACTCTCGCGACGTTTCAACTCTAAACATCATCTATTCCTATAACCGCTTGTCTAACACTTCGCCTTACTCTCCGGATCTTAACCCTCCGCCTATTTTTGTTTTGATGGAACGCTCATGGGCGGGGTTTATCAGAGGCTAGGGGTTAAGCCCCCACCACCCAAAAAGCCCCATACTCATTTTTTACCGTGTAAATCATATCTATTCTCGGGTTTAGCCCCTCCCCCGAAGAAGGCGCATACTCAGACATTTGTTCGGGGAAAACGGTTCTGTTCATGAACGCAAAACTTGCGAATGACAAAAAAGGTCATCAAATTTTTTGGCCGGGAAAATTTGTTTTTTCGGCGAGATTTCAGACCGAGGCAGGGCCGGATTTGAACAGAGCGAGGCCCTAAGCACTTTCAATTATGAGGCCCCACTTAAAAATAAAAACAGACAAAATGCATATTGCATAATTGCTAGATCTAAGTATATTCCTAATGCATATTGCGCCAGTGTTTGTTATTATATTCGTTTAATTGGCAACAAAACTGATAGACACACCGCTATCAAGTACAAAAAAATAGTTCAACAAATGAAACACATTATTATAGGCTACCTAAAATTGTTTACGTCCTTTGTCCATAACAATTGAATCCATCTTAGGATGTGTGTAGAAAATTACATAAATAATTGCAAAAAGTGAATGATTTTATGCTTTTATACTAGGTTGATGAGATTAGATCATTTGACATAATTAATGGACATAGGTGAATTCCTAAAAGTTCCTATACAAAACACGTGATATGTAGTGTTTTTGATCCATGTTTGATCAACTACTGTTAGTCTCTAACGAGTCGAATTGCAATTGATGCACTCGTTTTATTCCAGTTTTTTTATGGTATAGGCCTACATACTAAAAATATGAAGTTTTACATAATCTTTTTCCTGCATTTCTGCATCGCATAATCTGCGATAATGTCATCAAAAGGAATTTTGCGCATTTGTTCGCTTTCTATGCAAAGCAAGCTCAATGAGCTGAGTTTGTTCTGGTGCATTGTGAAAAAAACCCGGTGTGACACATTCTAGTCTTAGTTATTGTATTTTTTGCTTTTGTCACATTATAAGTTCGACGCGAACTTTGAAAGGAATCACTGGCATTTTTGCATTCTTCGGGGCCCTTTGCAACCCAATACGCAATATCATCTTTTGATAGTTCAGTCCACAGACCTGCATCGCAACATCGATTGCCACAATCGAGCATTGCAAGCGATTGGGTAGCAGTGGAAGTGACATCTTGTAGGCCTACATGTTGCGGCGCCGGCATTTGCTCGATTTCAACTTCGGCAGCCTCTGCGAGAATTATGTCAGAGACTGATTCAATGTTTACTTCCGGTTGCACATGTTCTGCTTCTCGCGTATCAGATCGGAAAAAAGCATCAACTTTAGGCAAATTTGTTTCACTGATCTTCAATGCCTTCTGCTTCTTCCTTTTTTCAGCACCACTTACGAACGTCCGTTTCATTTTCTATAGTTTACTATATAATTGAATCGTGAAAATTACCAGTACAGAAATTTGAAACAAGATAAAATTGAATACTTTTAACATCGCTCAAACATTCAACTAACGTGTTTTCCTCACTTTCCGCCATAAACAATAATAATATATCGGTTGACGCAGGTTATTACGGTGTATGACGCAAGCGTTCAACTTAATTATTAAAGAACTGAGACTAAGAGCAAATGTTTTCGATCTTACGCATAGCTAGGCTAACCACATCAATTCCTAGTAAAAAAGTTGATTGATAATAAGTGAACTAAAGTAAAAATTCAGTGGCTTATAATTTAGAAGTTCACTTTTGGAGGCCCCCCCAAATTCCGGAGGCCCTAAGCCGGTGCTTAGTGGGCTTACATGTAAATCCGGCCCTGGACCGAGGACTACTAAAAAAAGATCATCATCGGCCGCTCGTTCTGGACAGAGTCTCAGCCCCAACAAATTTAGTCCCTCCAAGAACGGAAACCAAAATCCGCCCATGGGAAGGCCTATGAATAAGCTGATTTGTTCGGCTTAGTTTTTGTGGACGCATAGAAGTTTCGAGTGTATTACTATAATTAGCTCATTGGTTCCTGCATAGTAAGTTATCATCCAGAGGTCCTTGTAGGCAATGTAACTGGAGAAACATGCAAACAGAACCACACATAGGCTATTATATCCTACATCCAGCCTTGTAACAGCCACATGCGTTATCCGATACACGCGCCATCTGGCTGGTGGATTCAGTGGAGCTAAGGACTACGGTTCAAAGTCCTCTTGTAGGATTAATAACGCTCTGCTAGCCTGCAGTGCCTTTCACGTACAATGTAGTGTAGGTTTACACTGGTCAGATTTCTGCTAAAGTCCCACAGGCTCCATGCAAGTACAGCACGGCCAGACTCTGTCAGAGCAAGCCATAACTGTGGCGTGTGAAAACATCCTGCACTCTTTTAACACACTGCTGCAAACGGCGCTCCGTTCGGGCCATCTGGCAAAAAAGTTAAAAATCGTTATAACGACATTTTTTGTTACCAGATGACCCGGACGGAGCACCGTAGCTGCAGCAGTTCAGTCGTATCAGTTATTATTATGCTTTAGGATAAATCTACAAATAGAATTGATGAGCAAAATAATAGGCTACTTTAGACCAAAAATAACAGACTGTGCATGTGGCAATTTTTAGTAGAGAAGAGCGACTATTATATAAATAAGGTAGCCTGTATCAGGCTGCAGTGCCTAAAGTGTGGAAAAATAAGTGCCTGGACGCCCTTTACCTCTCCAAAAGAAGTGCCTGGACGCCCCTTACATTTCCAGTCTATGCTCGCCAATAAGTGGCTGGACGGCGTTCAGATTTTAAAACAAGTGCATGGACGCCGTCCATGACCGTCCAGGCACACTTTAAGCCCTGTCAGGCTGTATGAATGTAACTGGCCAGAAATTTCTCACAGAAGAGTATAGCCTAACCTAAGTCTAACAGTGTGGAGCACTAAGCGGATACTGTTGATTAGCCTCACTAATAGGCGTAATCATCTGTGGGTTGGACTCCAGTCTCAATCGCAATTGGGGCGTGTGGGGGCTAGTGACTCAATGTGGAGAGAACGTGGAATCCAGTATAGATTTGTTACAGCTAGTCTGTAAGAGGCAATACAATACATTACAATAAAATACAACGCAATGCAAGGCAATACAATACAATGTAATACAATACAATAAAAAAATTGCAATTTTGTAGAACTTTAGGTCACTCTCTCGCGTAGCACGTCTTCCAGTCGTGTATTGGAGACTTTGGAGTGACTGTGGGGGGGATTCAAATTCCAAATTGTAACCTATACATCGTGAACATCAATTATACGTTTACTAGTCAGCTGCTGATGTCGAACATAAACAGACGTGAGATGCGGATCTAGCGGAGCATTTATTCTGATTATTAATCACTATAATTATTGTAACTTGTTTCATGTGTTCCATTTATATGCTAAGTGAGGCGCGGTAGCAGATCGGTTAAACTTAAAGTGGTCGGTCTGTAACGCAGAGAGTACGGGTTCGATCCCCATCCTCAGCAGTTACTGTTTAGGGACCTTGAGCAAGTCCTTCACTCACAATAATGCTCTGCAAGGCAGTTGCAGTTGCACCGTCGAGGTGTGGGCACTTCTAAACTTTGTAAGGAGAACAGTATCAGATTTCTGTTGTATTGCATTGTAAGCAACAGTGGATTGCACTACACAGTGGCGTAGACATGGGGGTTACGGGGGTTAAAATCCTCCCATTGGCCTAGGGAAACAGTTTTTTAAAGATTATTCATCCAATTAAATAAGAAAAAGAAAACAATTGCTGTAGTAACAATTGTTTTTCTTACTTTATCCCTTTTTTTTACTTTATTCTCTTTTTATTTACTGTAATTCTGTTGGGTTGGTGTCAGAAAGGGCATCCTGCAGGCCAGGTGTCAGAAAGGGCATCCTGCAGGCCATAGAAACCTCAAACCCACCCCCATCATAAATTCCTGGCTACGCCTCTGGCACTAAAGTATCCACTGGTCGTCATCCAATATGCGCAATTAGCCTATTATCTACATAACTGCAATTAATTGATTCATTATTCGCCTGCTCTGTAGATTTGTTAATTCTGTCACGTAAAGACCTGCTATTGTGAGTACTGTCATTCAGATGTCAACTTAAGACCTGTTAGCATCTCTGTTATTCATTTTAATAATTTCTAATGCTAGGATTTACATGTATTGTTAGTGTCATTTAGGTCTACATTTAAGATTTGCTATTGTCGTTGGCAACTTCAGTTAGAGACTTGTTAACGTCGTTCACGACAGCCTTGAGGAACTTTGGACGACTATAGTGTAATGAGCTATTCTTATATATACCGGTACTGTAGAGTGTAGATGTCTTAGACGTATACAATAGTAGTCTTAATGTCCTGTATAAAAATAAACACATTGCTACAGAACATAAACATGTGTTTGAATGATGCCGAGTTGCCCAGCGACATCACAGCACCCCACTCTAATTTTCGCATGTTCATACTCCCCCACCCCATCGGGTGGGTGTCACGAAATAGAGTTTCCCTAAAAATCGAATCCCCCAGATGAAGAGGAGAAGTTGAAAAAGTCACTTCTGCGTGTTTATTTTTGCAAATTAACTTCCATTTGCTTTGTTTTGAGCAGTTCCACTATAACAGGTGCCTTAAATTTATTCCTACTATAGCCAACTATTATTGCTATGTCAGTTTCTGTGTTACAGGAACAAAAAGTTCGAGGCTCGAGACCAGGAGGAACTTCTGACAATGAACGAGCTGAACAGCATGACCATGTTCGACATTGAGCAAATGCTGTTCGTGACGGCTGTTCTTCGTTTGTTCTGCGTTTAGGACACTTTGAACATTTAAAACAGTTATAAGAACGTCTATAGTTCTATACTCTAGAGTTAGGTCTACTAACTAAATTCGAGTTGACTTGTTTCAACATTGCTTAGGACACTTACAAAATCAGAGTCGTTTAAAATTTTATCAGGCCTACATCATAAATTTGTCAATTATGCACCTTTTTCAATAATTATACGCCGAGGGATAGAATGGTTTATCCATCCGGATACTCTATACCAGGTATATTCCATCAGAGGATAGACTTCATCCCTCCGGATAGCTTTAGGTGGGATAAAATATTCTGCCACACCGGCCTGTCACTGAAAAGATATTGATGCTATGGGTCAGGTCGCTATTGTTGCTTGCGAATTCCAGTTCTCGCGAATTCCAGTTCTCACTGTTGTTGCATCTTACTTCAACCTGTAGATTCTATCGACTCATCTGACAATCATACATTTCTGAACTTCTAGTGCACCGAATTATTGTCGATACCCATTTCTGTCCCAAAATGTCCTTCTCCACTCGTCAATAATCCTCTGCTCTTTGGGCTTTTGAAGTATCGGCCTATTGTCAGACCATCCTCTCTCTCCCCCCCCTTCTATAGCCGTCTCCTTACCTGTCAAACTTAACCGGTCTCTCTACCTGTCAAATATTTGGCAGGCGTGGGATGTTTTGCAAGTGCTCAGGCAGCGTTTAATCTAGACAGTTCCAACAGGAAGTCCTCCAGAACAATGACATCACACACACAAAAATTGAAGAGCTGAATTTTGTACATCTATATTGCATTATAATAATAATTCTAATATAATATTATCATGGGTTTTAAGTGGTTCAGAAGACACTGGGTCTGTGTTAGAACTTGGAACCACTGCAAAGTTGACCTGGAACATCTAATAGCCCAAATTTCCTAGCGCTCTTTTAAACGCCGTGACCATGTCCACCGACACAGTGCTGTCATCCAAGCCGTTCCACATATCCACAACTCTAGCACTGAAGAATTTCTTTCCCATTGTTCATTTCGGCTTCTTAAACAATTTTCACCTATGACCCCGAGTTGCTTTGTTTGCTGCTAATTCAAAGAACTTCTCCCAACCTAGTGATTCCTTTCCAGTAATGATCTTGTATGCTTCAATTAGGTCTCCTCTACTCTTCATTCTCTCCAGTGTTGTAAGCCCACACCTTTCCAACCTCTCAATCAATCAATCAAAGTTTTTATTCTGCAACCAAAGTATACATGACAGGTTTACACATCTTGTTCAGTGGTGGTTAGAAAAAGGGGAGGCCCTAAAGGGATAAAATAATCCCGCTATCTAGGGACACCAACTAATATATTATGCTGACGATGTGAGGTGCACGCCATGACGAAATCTTTGCAAAATCAACATATTGATTGACAAAAGTGACAAAGCACAATCAAACAGCTTATGCTAGAAAACGGAAAAGAAAACCCAACAAAATAAAGGGAAACTAAAAAGCTCAACGCTGTTGAGTCACAAGCAATTATGAAAAAAGAACAAAAGCTTAACTATCAAGCAGAGACCTACTGCAATGCATAGCCTACATTGAACGAAGAGTACTTTATCTTTATTAGGTACAATGTACATGTACCTTCTATTAGAAAGGCGCCAAATTTCTTCTTAAAAGCCCAAATACTGGGGCTTAGGCCTAATCGTATTGAGCTCTTCATAGCTCAAATCTTTGTAACCCCATCGTCTTCGTATAGCTCTTCTCTGCATTAGGCATATACACAAACATTTTAACCATAATGGGATGAAAGTGTTGTAAAAATAATGGAGTGCTATCCATTAAACGAATGACGAACTAAACGATATATAGGCCTGTTGAAATCTTGGCGCCGCCACTGCTAGGTAGCTATATATATATATATATATATATATATATATATATATATATATATATATATAATATTAATGATTTATGCCTCTTCAAATTAAATATTGCTGAGAATCAACGTCAATCAGTTTAAATTACAAATTAACAACAGAAAAAAATCATATTTTCTATGTAAATATAAAATTGTAGATAATGCCTGTGTCACGAAATAGAGTATCCCCCGTATTAATTGTATCCCCCCTAAATTAAAAAAAGTCGAAAAAACCGCTTCCGCGTGTAGTTTTTTTGCAAATTAATTTTTATCTGCTTTGTTTTGAACAATGACACTAACAGGTATGTTTATTCCGACTAGATAATTTGTTTTGCCCTGTTTTTAGAGCACTTAAAACATTTAAAACCCTTAAGAACACTCAGAGTCACTAAATAAATTCGAGTTGCCTTTATCTGAGCATTACCTAGGACACTTAAAACAATAAGAGTCACTCTAAATTTTGATTACAGCATAAATATTTTTATTATGCGCATTTTTCAAAAAAGGGGATAGAATAGTTTATCCCACCGGATAGTATAGACCGGTTAATTCCATCCGGGGGGGATAGATTAATTGATCTCCCCGGATAGCTTTCAGGGGGATACTCCGTTTCATGACACCTGCACTTATTATCACTCCAGTTTGTTTCGATTTTTTCTCTCATTAAGTCTTAAGACAGTTTTACGGCCCGTGACTACTCTGCAAATAGAGGTCTAGCATTTATCTCGTCAGTCTCGCCTAGCTTTAGCAAAGCAACATCCTGTTGACCTCAATGGTCGAAATCTGATAAGAGAAATGCAACTTACACTCTGTATGTACACATAGAAGGCAAAGCATGGATGTGCCCAGTTACAACACTGACACCTGTTTAACCTCAACATAGCACATTGTACAAACTTTCCGAGCTATAGCCTACTCAAATGTTCGTCATCAGACAACGTATAGCCTATATACTGTTGCCAACCAGAGCAACAGTATGTAACCTCTGCAAAGAGACCATTAGCAAATGCAAGTCGATTACTAATGTCTTAACCCTTATAGGGTCACGATTTTTCTCAACCGATTTTGGTCACCGGGGGGTAAAAAATACCCCCATTATGATTCGCATGATTTCTATGACAAACTCCGATTTTCAAGTATGAAACTAAAAGGAGTTATTTATGGAAGGTTTGCGGAATCCACTGGAACCAAAGTAACATGCAGCACTGCAGGAAAATCAAAATGGCGGACAAAATGGCGGTCAGAATCTTAAATGGTTATAAGTGAAGTTATAAATGCAATGGAAGCATGATTCCAGAGTCTAAATCAACAATTTCGCGGTCAAGGAATGCAATGGAACCAATGTCACATATGTGGCACTGCACGAAAATCAAAATGGCGGACAAAATGGCGGCCAGAATATTAAAATGGCTATTAGTGAAGTCACATGTGCAATGGAAACATGATCTCAGGGCCTAAATCAACATTTTCGAGGTCAAGGAATGCGATGGAACCAATTCCACTCATATGGCACTGCAAGAAAACCACAACTGGGATAAAATGGCGGCCAGATTCTTGAATTGGCTATCAGTAAAATTCTGTATCTAATGAAAATATGATTTAATAATTTCTTGGTCAAATAATTTCATGTAAGCCACATTCTATATGTAGCATTGAGCCTATTATGCAATGAAATTATCATATGTAGTCGGAATTTTTAGTAGCCTATGATTACACTGCAGTTTAACTATTGCTGGCATTATATATGTGCCATATTCATACTTCAATGTTTCATAACTTGATCTGTCAATAGTTTCAATGTTTCATGACTTGACAGATAAAGGGCATACAGTCTTTTCAGGTCTTTTTGCTGTCAATGCAATTTGCTTTCAAGTGTAGGCCTACATGACAAGATCGCACTTTGACAGCAGTAGGGCTTTATGCTACACTTGTTAACTTCGCGTGATTTGCTGTAGACAATTTCATTTATCCATCCTAATTTTATGAAACCAAAATGATTTCTATCTTAATGTCCAGATACTGATCCTTTGTTCGTGGTTGAGCTGGGAGCGCCTCTGAGTAGTTTCTTGAAGGGGCGCTATTTAAATGCTTTGAATGAATGAATGAATAAATGAAAAGGAGACATTTTAACAGCAAGACACTCATGTGTAAAGCATGCGTAGGCCTAATGCTATGCTTAAAAATTGCTGAGTAAAATAGCTAGGACGTGGTGCATTTTCGTACTTTGTAGCTGATTTGGGTGCATGAATAATTTATGAAACTGGATGCATTCTGTGCATGAAACATATTTAGGAAAAGTCACAGAAGCGAATTCTTCAACTATTTTCAGGGAGTAAAATTTCCGTGAAAAACCGAGATGGGTTTTTTTTACCCCCCGGTGACCCTATTAGGGTTAAGGTCTATACGCTATCTATACAGGATGTCTCAAGAACGTCTTGTGGATTTGACCAGTTTAAGTATCGAGAGAAATATTGTGAAACAATTGACGTTGATACGGAAATAAGAGACTTGGTAGAGGAGCACGCAAGGATGCTTGGTTTTATGCTGAGCGATTATTTCCTTTAGAAATGGATCTAAATCTTTAAACATTCCTTCTTTAACCTCTTAGCCATTTTGCCCATTATTTTCTTGTATTCCACACTTTGACTGCAGTATTTGAACCATGCTGTGCTCGTGTCAACAAGTAAGTGTTGGCTAACTAACGAACAGCAGCAGTAGAAGTATAGGCCTAGTGATAGTAGTAGTAGTCTAACTCTAACGATGATTTCAAGTTTTATAATAAATCTCTTCTTTGTTCATTGATTCCACCATCAGATTATCCCAGTATCTCAAGACCCTACATATATATTATATTATATATATACCTTGTTAAGCAGTATTAATATCTAAATGGAACAATTGATAAATCTTATTTTGATCGAACAGATGCAAACCTATCCGAATGAATAGATGTTTTTTCGTAACTAACATTTTCTAAAACGTTGTCGCAGATCATTATCTAAAATTAATGACCCAACTAATAAATCCTCTTCTGATCTAAAATTACAGCAGATTTAAACCTGTCCGCACGAATAGTCGTTTTTCGTATCTAACAGTCTTCGAAGACGTTAATTTATCCGCAACAATATTATATTCCCAAAGCGTTTACCACTCCTTCCATGTCTAGTATTTTTCCAAAACGTTACCGTTCCAGTCAAGCATTGTAATCTTTTCCGGGAGATGAACAAACTTTTCGTCCCATCTGTCCAACAGTTTGCAGTAGTCCTCCCTGCCTTTTGAACCAACGTGCAGTCCAACCTCGCGACGATTAATGCAGAGACAAGATGAGGTATCGCCGTTGTAGGCTTTCAGGTTGTTATAAAGAGTGAACAGTTTCTCTGTGTGGGCAAAATAAATGAACCATTGTTCCCACATCGAATCGGCTGAACCAGACTTTTCAAAGCTCTTGTACCAGGATGTGGTAACCGAGCCTGGAACATACGGATGAAAGTCAGGTTTTGTTATATGGGCGTGATACCAGTCCTGGAAGTTCCTCCAGACGGATGGCTTTGGAGAAAATCCCCACGTACCAATGCACTTGTACATAAAGGCAGTGTCATTCTTGGGAGCGCTCAGTGCCTTGAATGAACCATCGTGAGATTTCTGCTCGTCACTCGTAAGAGAACTTCCGCCGAAGTCGTTTCTTGAATCATAGAAGCGATGAACAGCTTTAATCCAACGATAACTGTACTTTGAGATACTGATGTCATCCTCTAAGATCAGCACCAGTTCCTTGGATTCGGGGTCTCTTGGTCTCCACGTATCAATCCATTGTCCGTAGATACCGGCGTGAGCATTCTGTATATGAACTCGAGTTGGTCCATGTCGCCACTTAAAGAAACGCGCTGTTTCAACGGTTTTGTTGTGTACTTGACCCGTCTTGCTTCTGTCGATCCAGATTTCTAAGGCTGCTTTGTCTCCGTCCAGCTCAATTTCGTCGATAGTCCTTAACAACTTCGTCAGAGACTCCGCCCTATTATACGTAATGACAATTATCCTGAAGTCCACTTCGTCATCGTATACACAAGGGATACCAGTTGAGCATTCTTGGTTTCCAGCGTCAGTCGGAGTATTTTCTTGGTTTCCAGCGTCATTGGATTTGAGATACGAAGTATTTTGTTGAATTTTGAAGTACATCAGTAAACACAGCGCAATTAAAATGATGACTAAAGAGATGTTTCGAATCTTTGCAGAACTGCAAATCGGAAGCATTGTTATAATGAAGATGGAGAAGCACACTTCTGATGGAATGTATTATAAAGGACAAATGAACAGGCGATCTAGAAAAACCACTGAAACCAGAACACAGCATACGACTCATTATAATTCAATGAATATTGCATGATAATTTGTTTCCTTATTTGGGCGATTGAATATTGATGAACCAATTGAGCGACATTATGATCATATTAACTAGCCCTATGACGCACACCTGTGGTCCATTGGAATTTGGACCCCAGAGGTGCAACTATACCTTGAATATCCCTATTGATAAGAATAGTAAAAATCTGAAATAATTCAAATTTCTCAACAATTCGTCCACCTACATGTACGAAATATTTGAAGACTGTGACATCCTTGGTTCAATGGGGAAAAATTCAGCAAGACACCTAGGACATATATAGCATACCTAGGGTCCAACGGACCCCAGGTTTTAGCATTGAAAGGTCCATGGTGCATCGACTATAGCATAATGGGAACAGGACATACCCCGGCCCATTACTCCAGCCATTACCCCTGCAACTACCCCCACCATTGCCCCACGACCATTACCCGAGTGGGACATTACCCCCGTCCCCGCCAATAACCCCCGGTCGTCTGTTTGCATTTAGGTCAAGTGTATGCATGTATGTATGTATGTATGTATGTATGTATGTGTGCATGTATGTATGTGTGCATGTATGTATGTATGCATGTATGTATGTGTGCATGTATGTATGTATGTATGTATGTATGTAGTATGTATGTGTGCATGTATGTGTGCATATATGTCAGTATGTATGTATACATGTATGTATGCATGTACAGATGTATGCATGCATGTATGCATGTTTGCTTGTATGCATGTATGCATGCATGCATGCATACCTGCATAGCCTACATGTATTTTTACCGTGTAAATGGCATATTTTCTCGCGTTTAGCCCCCCCTTAAGAAGGCGCAGATTTAGACATTTTTTCGGGGGAAATGGTTCTGTTCATTCACGATGCGGTTGACACCCATGCCTCTTACTGGAAGCACAAGTGAAGACCTTGGCGCATGAACCAGGTTTATACAACTTTATAATTTGCGGCGAAACGATTTTGAATATTTTTATATTTTCGAAAGCCGTACGTTTAGTGCAGGAAATGGATAACGAGTAAATTTCAAAAGTATAAAGTCATCAATTAGCAATAATTGGTTATAAACTCATTATTCTCATGCCCTGTTGTCGCGAACAATAATTACAGGCCTACTGAATGGCTTGAATGTTAAAAACAAAACCGATTATGCCTAAACTGCAACTTCCTTGTATAGCGCAGTAAACTAGCGTAGAATTGGAAATCAAATAATTATGTAGATTAAGTTTTGCTATTGCCTGGATTGATAAACATGAGCCAACTGCGACAGACCAATGCAACTTCCGCTGTACAGAAATTGTTTCGATTTTTTTTTAAATAATCACATCATTAAGTCCAAAAAATCGAGAGGTCAACCTACGAACAGGACTTAAAGTGAGCCGGTGTCACGAAATAGAGTATCCCCCGTATTAATTGTATCCCCCAAATTAAAAAAAGTCGAAAAAACCGCTTCTGCATGTATTTTTCTTTACAAATTAATTTTCATCTGCTTTGTTTTGAACAATGACACTAACAGGTATGTTTATGCCTACTAGATAATTTGTTTTGCCCTGTTTTTAGAGCACTTAAAACATTTAAAACACTTAAGAACACTCAGAGTCACTAAATAAATTCGAGTTGACTTTATCTGAGCATTGCTTTGGACACTTAAAACAATTAGAGTCACTTTAAATGTTGATTACAGCATAAATTTTTTTATTATGCGCATTTTTCAAAAAAGGGGATAGAATGGTTTATCTCCCCAGTTAGTATAGACCGGTTAATTCCATCCGGGAGGATAGATTGATTCATCCCCCCGGATAGCTTTCAGGGGGGATACTCCGTTCTCCGTTTCGTGTCACCGGCATTGATTTTCGTGACCTGCTGTTGCCGGTGACACGAAACGGAGTATCCCCCCTGAAAGTTATCCGGGGGGATGAATTAATCTATCCCCCCCCGGATGGAATAAACCGGTCTATACTATCCTGAAAGATAAACCAGTCTATCCCCTTTTTTGAAAAATGCGCATAATAAAAAAAGTATGCCGTAATCAAAATTTAAAGTGACTCTAATTGTTTTAAGTGTCCTAGGCAATGCTCAGATAAAGGCAACTCGAATTTATTTAGTGACTCTGAGTGTTCTTAAGTGTTTTAAATATTTTAAGTGCTCTAAAAACAGGACAAAACAAATTATCTAGTAGGAATAAACATACATGTTAGTGTCATTGTTCAAAACAAAGCAGATGAAAATTAATTTGGAAGAAAAATACACGCGGAAGCGTTTTTTCCGACTTTTTTAATTTGGGGGATACAATTAATACGGGGTATACTCTATTTCGTGACACCGGCATTGATTTTCGTGACCTGCTGTTGCCGGGTCTTCGCCGGGTCGCATGTCTAACATTTAAGCCTATAGGCTAGGCTACATTTATCAAAAACTTATTAAAAACTGAAATTTTTTACATCTGTATACAACGAATATAAGAAAAGGTAATCAGATTTTAAAAGAACTATTCATGAAATTTAATCGGATCTTCAAGATAAAGACTAAAAAGGGTCATTATATAAAGAAAAATAAATAAAGGGATCGTCGGGAAACAATTTTCGGACAACGGGTTTCGCCTCAGACACGACAACTTTCTCAAACCACTTTCAACCTCGCCTACAAAGCAGTAGCAAATGCACTAATAGAATAAGCTGAATCGATATGTCGTGTGCGCATGCGCAGCGGGACAGGTCAAGCATGCAAGTATTATTGCAAACACGCAACACGTGTGACTTAGGCTAAGTTTACACAATTTTCCAAGGTTTCCGGCCAAAATGTCTTAGTAGACCTACATCAGCAGTCTAACGTTTAAACCACCTGTAGAACAACAATTATACTCTCCAACAGTTATAATAGACCACTTCCTGTAGGAGTGACCTGACCTATGTTGAGATGCTGAAACGTCTTAACAAGACCACTTCCTGTGCGACTGACCTGACCTAGATTGAGATGTCTAAGCGGATTATTCAAACATCAGAGACATAATTATAACAGAAACGGATATGACTTACTAGTTCAGACAAATTTATACGGGACGAATTTGCAAATAGGACCTAAAAATTACCAAACAGCTGCAAAGTAATAAATTATAGGTCAATATTTGACCGCTGTCTGCCACGTTTCAGCATCAATGAATAATGGCCTATACAATTATAACTGCATTGAGACCATGCATTCGAGAAGGTATATAGATCTATAGGCAATTTAACTGGTTTATCGTTGTTCACTGTTCCCACTCTGTGACAGTACCAGTCCAAAGTGTGGATAAAGAAGGAGGGCGACACTAATAAATCATCTTTCTCACGACACAGCTAGTTCATTCATTCATTCAGAGCATTTATATAGCGCCCCTTAAAGAAACTACTCAGAGGCGCTCGAGTGTCGTTAAACAGTGCAACAAGCGTGCACGAATCAGGCATATACTATATTCATAACCACTATTCGCACTCTGATAGCGCCAATCCCAAGCTTGGATAAGAGAGGAGGGCGATATTGATATGGGGGCGCGGACATTCCCCCCCTGTGGACAAAACCCCCGGACAAACCCCCGGACAATTCCCCCCCCTAGGGTAAGACAATTCCCTCCCTGGTAGAACATATTGCGTATAAGTGGTTGTACTGTAAAACGTCGGTGCTAAGTACGCAAGTTAAATTGATGAAAAGAATTCTCGCTAAATAGAAGCCGGATTGGTACAAAATAAATTTTACTTAAATGGAAGCTGGAATGATGAAAATATTCTTTCTTAAATTGGAGCTGGATTGATGAAAATATTCTTGCCTAAATTGGAGCTGGATTGATGAAAATACTCTTGCTTAAATTGGAGCTGGATTGATGAAAATATTCTTGCTTAAATTGGAGCTGGATTGATGAAAATATTCTTGCTTAAATTGTAGCTGGATTGATGAAAATATTAATCTTGCTTAAATTGGAGCTGGATTGATGAAAATATTCTTGCTTAAATTGGAGCTGGATTGATGAAAATATTCTTGCTTAAATTGGAGCTGGATTGATGAAAATATTCTTGCTTAAATTGGATCTGGATTGATGAAAATAATCTTGCTTAAATTGGAGCTGGATTGGTGAAAATATTCTTGCTTAAATTGGAGCTGGATTGATGAAAATATTCTTGCTTAAATTGAAGCTGGATTGATAAAAAATTGTTATTTAAATAGAAGTTGGATGAAACGAATTTATTCCTACAGAAATAGGTTATTTTCGCAGCAAGGGGGGAATTGTCCGGGGGGGTTAATGTCCTAGGCAAAACCGGGGGGGGAATTGTCCGGGGGGGTTTTGTCCGGGGGGGGTTTGTCCAGGGGGGAAATGTCCTACCTCATTGATATGACAGTGTACAATTAAACAGCACGAAGCGATTTTAGCTGTGGCTACGATATCTTTTGCAATAACTGGGTTAGTGAATCCATTTATTGCAGGCTGTCTGTTCAGTCAGTATAGTTAAGATTTATGTATTCTGTAATCTGTGTTCCTGTAAATTGTTTCAACTGCATAGGCTACGGCTCAACTTTCTTCCTGCCGACCAGAAGTCGTTCGATGACCTCTGTGGTCACGCTGATTCCTCCCTCTTCTCTTTTGTACTCTACAACCCAAGCCACGTCCTTGGTCCTCTATTACCCATTAAAAATGCTACCTATACTCACTCCGTCCTCGTACTCATAACCGTGAGATTCCTCATGCAGACGCACTAACCAGATGTGGCTTTATAACACGGATGCTATTCAAGTGATAATATATTATTTTCATGTCTAGCCAAAGTTCTCTCCTGTATAGTTCATAACGTGTCTATTATGTAGTTGTATTATAATATGTTTATTGAATTGCATATTTCTATTTGTCGTGATTGTAAATGCATTAATTATTCAGTTCTTGTCCATTGTTCCCGCAGTGCGTTTGCAGGCGGTCCAACAAAGTATATACTTACTTACTTGTACACTGTAATCGGTAGCGTTCTGTCTACCGGATTGTTGAATAAACGAAAATTATTAGCCTATTATTTCTCTGAATAAGTCGCGAAATGATAGCACACCATTGCGATAATTCTCAAGGTAGGTGGTAGACCTACGCAGAGTTACCGTATCTGATCTGCCCACCTACTCCACTAAATTTCGCAAATGCCAATGGTGAAATTTAGAGCATAAATCTATAGCACAAATGTACAAGTCGCTTTGAAAATTTCTGATCAACTGGTCCGATTTTTTGGGCAAGTCTACTAACCTGGTTGTTCCTACGAAAATAATCAATTATTTTCACTCTCTCCATGGACTCATCGTTGCCTGTGTCACGAAATAGAGTATCCCCCGTATTAATTGTATCCCCCAAATTAAAAAAGTCGAAAAAACCGTTTCCGCGTGTATTGTTTTTTGCAAATTAATTTCCATCTGCTTTGTTTTGCACAATGACACCAACAGGTATGTTTATTCCTACTAGATAATTTGTTTTGCCCCGTTTTTAGAGCACTTAAAACATTTAAAACACTTAAGAACACTCAGAGTCACTAAATATTCGAGTTGCCTTTGTCTGAGCATTGCTTAGGACACTTAGAACAATTAGAGTCACTTTAAATTTTGATTACAGCTTAAATTGTTTTATTAGGCGCATTTTTCAAAAAAGAGGATAGAATGGTTTATCCTCCCGGATAGTACATACCGGTTAATTCCATCCGGGGGGATAGATTACTTCATCCCCCCGGATAGCTTTCAGGGGGGATACTCCGTTTCGTGTCACCTGCGTTCGTCGGTTAAACGTCTTTCAGCGGAACCTCGATGCAAAACAGTTATGGGCTCGCGTGAACTCCATTCCTTTGCACCCACCCGATCTCTCTTCGAAGCTCAATTTCACTTCCTTCCTCCAAAAAGCGGCTAAAAACTTAGCCTACTACTTCTCCTTGGCTCTCAAACATATCGATCTCTAACTGCATCTTTCTCTGGCGGCTGACTATCCACGCGTCAGATTAACATTTCGGTGTGACCTTGCGCGCGTTACATAATTATTTATGTAATAGTGGTAGTGGTAGTGGTAGTGGTAGTGGTAGTAGTAGTAGTAGTAGTAGTAGTAGTAGTAGTAGTAGTAGTAGTAGTAGTAGTAGTAGTAGTAGTAGTAGTAGTAGTAGTGGTAGTAGTAGTAGTAGTAGTAGTAGAAATAATAGTAGAAATAATAGTAGAAATAATAATAATACCACTAATAATAATAATAATAGTAATAATAGTACCGTAACAAAGATGATTAGCGATGCCCTCCTTCTTTATCCAAACTTTGGACTGGCACTAGCAGAACGCAAACAGTGGCTGAGTTTCTCTAGCCGTTGTGTCCGGTTGCTAGTCGTGAGCATGTGGACCACTTCACATAGCCATAGGCAAGCGGACGCTGAATCACTCGAGCACCGAGGCTCCCCGACCGCTTTGTTCGTTTGCTTTGGCGTGCGGACGTGTGGAATTGGGGCATGGGGAAGGCATGGATAAATGCCGATAAATAAAGGGACGGATCAAAGTAGGTCATTTCCTGCGCATGTCATTTATGGACGGCTCCCAAACGCCAGAAACGCTCAGCCTGGAATTGTTATTAAATACATAATAATAGGCATAATAATTTTTTTGCATTCTGCTAATAACCAAGTGATGAAGATAGAATAAAGGCATTTGAAATGAAAGGTATAAGAAAAATCCTCGGAATATCATGGACTGAGAGAAAAACAAATGAATGGGTTCTGGAGACGGCTGGCGTAGAAAGGAGTCTACTGGAGTCAATTAAAGGAAGGAAGTTGTCATACTTCGGGCACATCATGAGGAAACATGGAGACTGCTTGGAGAAGGAGATTATGCAAGGCACGGTTCCAGGAGCAAGATCAAGAGGAAGACCTAGGAAGAGGTGGTGGGTCAACATGTGTGAATGGACGGGATTATCAACAGAGCAATTGCTGAGAGCAACCGAAGACAGGAGAGGATGGAGAAGAACTGTCCAAAATGCGACCAACCCTCGTGTCGAGGATGGTTGAAGGCAAGGCAAGGCAATAACCAAGCCTGAAGTCGAGCTGGAGCAATATGATTAGGCCTATTTATTATTACATTAGGTGGCATAATTATTTTCACGATCGGCCATGAAGGTCGAGTAGGTTACAGAGGAGACTAAGAAGGCTGTAGGCGAATCCGGGCGACGCCTTGCATGCAGTGTCTGTCGCCCATAATATTGGTTTGGCTAAATACTCGCACTGCCATGTCAAGGATGATTTGTGTCGTCCTCCTCCTTTATCCAAACTTGGGACTGGCACTGGCAGAGTGCAACCAGTGGCCAAATAATTATATGCATGTGAAGCTGGTCTTATAGGTCAAGGGCGAGTGGGTGCATATGCAGCAGACACGTGACTCTTGGCCATTATTTGTAGACCACAGCCATCCGAACGGACAAATGTGTATCGATCCAGCTCTGTGTACACATTGGTGAGTAACGAGAAGTGGGCAGACAGACAGTTGATAATGCCCAATGACCTGTGGGCCGCTGACCAGCAGGAAGCTGTGTCCAGCTGTGAACCCGTCTGGTGTCGCTCCTTAGCCGGTGACCCGAAACGGAGTATCCCCCCTGAAAGCTATCCGAGGGGATGAATTAATCTATCCCCCCGGATAGAATTAACCGATCTATGCTATCCTGGGGGATAAACCATTCTATCCCCTTTTTTGAAAAATGCGCATAATAAAAAATTTATGTTGTAATCAAAATTTAATGTGACTCTAATTGTTTTAAGTGTCCTAAGCAATGCTCAGATAAAAGCAACTCGAATTTATTTAGTGACTCTGAGTGTTCTTAAGTGTTTTAAATGTTTTAAGTGCTCTAAAAACAGAGCAAAACAGATTATCTAGTAGGAATAAACATACCTGTTAGCGTCATTGTTGAAAACAAAGCAGATGAAAATTAATTTGAAAAAAATACACGCGAAGCGGTTTTTTCGACTCTTTTTAATTTGGGGGATACAATTAATACGGGGGATACTCTATTCCGTGACACCGGCTGACCGTGTGCGTGCGTACAGCACTAAGCTTCCAACTGTGTGGCTGTCCGTATGTGACGTGCGCACGGAGGGGGAGGTGGGTCACGGGACTTGGGCGATTTGCGCAAGGGTGCGGGTGGGTGCGTAGGCGACGTGTGCGTACGTGTGGGTATGGATGGGGGTAAGGCCCAAAGGGGTCTCGTACAAATGTACGTATTCAAAAGAAATGCCTAATTATATGGCGTTCCATAGCCCTTCTATGACTCTACATAATCCTATAATAGTCATCCGATGGAACATGACTACATCAAAAATTATATTCGGTTCATATATAAACAGTAAACGAAAACAGTTAAAAATAATCTAGCTAGCAAATATGATGCTTGACAAAAATAAATAGTAGCCTACGGTAAAATACATTTTTCACAGATGACTTGGCTAAAATAATAGCCTTTGTAGGGAGTGTGGGAGGGTGGGGAACGGACATTAGCCCCCTGAACATTAGCCCCGGACATGATCCCCCCGGACATCTTCCCCATCGATTTTTCGTAGGACATCCCCCGGACATTATCCCCCCTTTCATGTGCAAATCGTAGAATAATGCCGCAACCGGTAAGACTTCTCACTGGCAATAACATGCATATGAAAGTTCTTAATGTCATTTAACTACCTCTGAGCCTCGCAGCCTTATAAACGTCGTTTCCATTCAAAATTATATTCAATACAGTAGATAAATGAACGAATGTGATTCGTATACAGTCAGTAGCCCTACGAAGGTTTGTTAACGCCGTTTACTTAGGTCCAATTTGTGTCAGTAGGTCTAGATTTAGATTTGAAATCAACGAATGGGAATCGAGATAAACTAATGTGCGATGCATAGATATTAACTTAACATAGGCTTATTGTTATATTTTGTGGATAATTTTTAGGTAATTATATCATAGGCTGGGGGGATAATGTCCTACCCCGGAGGGGAATATGTCCGGGGGATCATGTCCGGGGGATAATGTCCAGGGGGCTAATGTCCTACACCCCCCCCCTTCGGGGTAGGACACTATCCACCTCTGTCTATGATACCATCACCTAAAAATGATGCAAAAAATATAGGAATAGGCCTATCCTATAATCGGCGATTATCCCTATATTCAGACGTAGGCTACAGTTGAAAATTGTTAGAATAGTCAAGGCTTATATTTGTATACTATAGGCCTATATTATATACATGAAAATTATACATAAAGAAATCTACAAGAATAGGTTAGAGCAGAGGTTCCCAAACTTCTCTGGCTCGGGACCCACTTGGGAATATTTTTTTCTGTCTCGGGACCCACTAAAGTGACTAAACAAAATTAGGTACAGAGTACTAAACTAACACTAACTAAGGATTGCTTCATAAATCGGGATTAAGATATGCTGATTTACATCGAGCATTTAGAAATTACCACATTTAAAACAGTAAAATTTAACTTAAGGAAAAATTTCCAAACAAATCACACACTGAATCATCGCCTGAATCAGTTGAAATAAATCCGAATTTCATATATGAATCATAATATTTACGTTTTCGGCGGACATGCCTTCTTCGTACTCGGAAGTCGATTATCAAGAGTTGAATTAACATCATCGTCCGACTCCGACTCTGAGCTATGACCACTCACACATGACAAAGATTCTCGTTTTCGTTTCAAAAATTTATCCATGTTTTTTCGCAAAGTTTTAAAAATTGAAAATAAAATTTGTGAAATTTAAATACACGTTGCCTATTTTTGAATGGCAGACTTTTTATTAATCATGCTAAGTCTCGTTGCTAAGTCTCGTGCACTGTTTCCTGTTCACATACACGCACAAGTAGAAGCTAGTTATAGCCCAACCATAGTCAAATGTTGTTTCACTAGTTATAACGGAATAATAAAGTATGACGTTTGAGGGTTACTGGAATAAATACTGAAATTAACAGAGAAATAAGAAGAACTTTCGCGACCCACTTGCCAAAGCTCTGCGACCCACTTTTGGGTCGCGACCCACAGTTTGGGAAACGCTGGGTTAGAGTAGACCTAGGCTATAATTATACTTGCATATGGGCATTAAGACTATAGGTCGAAATATATATACCCTTAAGAATATATTTTTAATTTATTACACAAGTCGTCAAATGTTCCTGATATATGCAGTTCATGGGAATGGTCATTGGATGTTGAGAACATTTGCAAGTCTCTAACTTAAGTCGCAAGCAGCATTAAAAGGTCGTAATTGTGTACCTAGCTGACACTAACAGCTCCTTGTGTTAGAAATGAATAACTAAATGACGCTAACAAGTCTTTAGTTTGCATCTGAATGGCAGTACTAGTAGCCTCAGTCTTATCGGTGCCGGTGACACGAAACGGAGTATCCCCCCTGAAAGCTATCCGGGGGGATGAATTAATCTATCCCCCCGGATGGAATTAACCGGTCTATACTATCCGGGGAGATAAACCATTCTATCCCCTTTTCGGAAAAATGAGCATAATAAAACAAATTATGCTGTAATCAAAATTTAAAGTGACTCTAATTGTTTTAAGTGTCCTAAGCAATGCTCAGATAAAGGCAACTCGATTTTATTTAGTGACTCTGAGTGTTTTTAAGTGTTTTAAATGTTTTAAGTGCTCTAAAAACAGGGCAAAACAAATTATCTAGTAGGAATAAACATACCTGTTAGTGTCATTGTTCAAAACAAAGCAGATGAAAATTAATTTGCAAAAGAAAATACACGCGGAAGCGGTTTTTTCGGCTTTTTCAATTTGGGGGGATACAATTAATATGGGGGATACTCTATTTCGTGACACCGGCATTAATAAGTTGACACAGCGATCAAAACCAGGGCAGTTGAGTTTCATAAATTACATAGTCTAATGAAACAGACTAATTGCACAGAAGGGAGATTTTGTCCGGGGGGAGTAAATGTCCTACGCAAAATGGAGGGGTTGCCCGGGGGATAATGTCCGGGGAGTTTTTGTCCGGTGTCCGGCGGGATAATGTCCGGGGGGGGATAATGTCCGGGGGGATAATGTCCTACAATTACTTATCAGGCCACCTGTAGGATATTGATATGTCTATGTGTACATATATAATTATATATGTGCCTGGACATTATCCCCCTCGGACAAACCTATTTATATATCTGCCACATAAACAATACAGCCTCTTCAACATTTTCATGTTGCTAATGACCTAATTTTTGCATCAGTATGGCTTGGTTTCGTCCTACTAATCTGTTCCAAACTCCGCCACAATTCGCACTCTAACAGTGCCAATCCCAAGCCTGGACAAAGGAGGAGGGCGACACTAATCAGCTGTGTTATGGCGCGGAGTCGTTATTAAATAGAGCGCAACAGGCTAATCTGATCTTTTATCGCAATGAATTCTATACGCCAATTTCCAGTGGCGTAGCCAGGAATATTTCCTGGGGTTGGGGTTTTATGGCCTGGCCGGATGCCTTTTCTGACACCAACCCAACAGTATTACAGTAAATAATAAGGGAATCAAGTAACAAAGGGAATAAAGTAAGAAAAACAATTGTTACTACAAGCAATTGTCTTGTTTTTCTCATTTAAGTGTACAGATAATCTTTAAAAAAACTTTTTCTCAGGTCATTGGAGGTTTTAACCCCCGAAACCCCCTGTCTACGCCACTGCCTATTTCATATATTGTCCCTCAGTTTTATTCATCATAGGGTCTACAAGGAATGTAGTCAACTCTTGCTGCGCAGCGAGCGGTGCAGACTCATTGGGTCACGTCTCCATACCACAGGCAAAACAGTGTAGCCTACTAAGTTAGTCAATGCGAGAAGGCCGAAGTTTGACAAATAAACCGTATCTTTACCCCGACGTCAAGTCGTCAACTGACAATTACTATCACAGTGTAACACATTCAGATGACAGAGAAGAACCTACATTGCTATGGAGAAGCTGCATGAACATAACACTAGGCTATATACAGGCCCGACCTCAGGACAAGGAGAGCGAGGCAGTCACCTTGGGCCCCGGGTTCCCGTGCAGCTCGCTATTATTATTTTTTACTTTGTTCAGATTGACCATAAATAACAGACCGCAGATATAGGTCTATGCTTGCAGGCAATTTGCCGCGTGAATGTGATAGTGTGAAAGAACGAGACTACACTAAGGCGAGTTAGCCTATAGCTACTCAGCATTAACATGGCAGGTTTTTTAAAAAAAAAGCAAAAGTTATTATAGGCGGATTCCTTGAAATTGAAAATGCCTTTAAGATTTCTCCGTTTAAACGTCAAGTCACCAAAGAAAACTTAGATCGCGGACAACATCAAACCACGAACTTTTCAGTGGCGGCGCCAGGATTTCAGTTTTTTTTGGAAGGGATTGAAGCCTCCCGGAGGAAATTTTCCATTTTCATCGGTCAAAATTTCTGACGACCTTTCTTAGTCGTCCGGTCGAAAATAGTGGAAATATTTCAGTTTTGCATATAAAAAAATCTGGATGGCTTTTTAGGGGGGTTAGCCTTTTATAGGGGAATTAGCCCCATAGGCTCTCCCCTAGCACCGCCACTGGAACTTTTATTTAAAATATTGAAGCGACAACCTGGAGTAAATGACAGAAACCAACTACCGACTTATCTCATTTTATTTTAACTATACTGCCAAATATTTACTGTGTTCTGGAAAAAAATAATTCTACATAAGACCTATTGATAGGTCTACAACAGCAGCTAAAAATCGCTATCACATTAACGCAGCGATATTGAAATGATTTACCAACTTGACGGTGACAATTTCTTACTCTATTTCCATTTGTTTATCATATAATTAGGCTACTTTTGTTGAAGAAATAGGCTATGCCACCAAAAAGATAATTATTTTGATTTTGACAGAAAATATAAACTGGGAAGCAACAGATAAACACAAGGCCAAAACATATCATAACTTCCATGCGATCAGCAATAGGCCTAGGCCTACTTCAAGAACGACTCACTAACTATTTTGTCAATCACTGCGGCTTTCTCATCCATCAAATCCGGGAGGACTTGCGAAACGTTTTGGAAGATTGAATTTACGTCTTTGTCTATAATGACTGACATAGTTTCAATTAGAAGGATTCTAAAATATTTCAATTTTTGGCATAAAATCATAGATGCCAGATACTCCAGTAATTAAATGAAACGTAGAAGAGGTTTAATTATTGCTTTCATAGTAAACTGCTACCAGGTAGTGTTAACCCTAATCCTACCGGGTGGGATCTTTTTGAACCCCACGCAAATGATTATTGTTATAATTTTTGAACCATTGAATATTTTTTCAATCAATTTTAGGAATTTGTCACATTACTATATAGCATTAGAAAGAAGATATTGGGAATAAGTGGAATGGTGAAACCTACATGTACATGATATCCGCAAAAGACTACGCCATGGGGTCCGTTTGGAATTTCTTAATGTGCAACATCAATTTGCACAGGAAAATGCCCGACTTTCACAAAGGCAAATGAGCAGTTCTGGCGCTTGGGACACTTGGCAAGTGATTTCAGTTTTTGTCCAATCAATTTTCACCTGTTGCGTAAGTTACTTTCCGTTCCCCCACACTCTTAGCTTTTAAGTTTTCCCTTCATAGTAACAACAGTCCATTGCAGGAAATTGCTTGTTTAGTCGTTATTTTTGGTAGCCTAAGTTGTGCCTCTTGACCAATTTCTTAGCATATGCTGTAATCTAGCATTCAACCGAGTCACTACTAGCATGTCTTATGTTATTCACATGCGAAGGTAATCATTTCCCCCCAATACAACCTCCCTCTGTGTGACACGCCAAACAGATGGTGCTTTTAGATGAGCATTTTCACCAGTAGGCTACTGAGCCACTGTGATTCTGCAGCACAACGGAAGTGACTAGGCAGAGGTGTCAGCCTTGTCGGCGTGAATCAGACCGCAGTCAATCGCCGTTGCTTTACCTGTCACATTCCTGTTTGCCCAACGCACTGTGTACAGCCGTCTGTATGTGATAGTTGCACGTGAAACCTGCATAAGACTGATGAAAGTAACTAAAGTGTTTATGGGGCATAGAAAAGGAAGGGTAAAACTGTTACTTGGTGTTAAAAAGTTATTTTCTCCAACTTTTTATTTATTTCATTAGAGCATTTACAGTATTTGTCAGTCGGGCTATAAAAAGCGTTTCTGAACATCAAATAATAAATAAGTTGACCTTATACAGCAATAACAAAGATAGGGTCCCATCCGGTACGCATGGTCGGAGTTTATCAGAGGCTATGGGCTAAGCCCCACCCCCCAAGAAGATCCAGAGTCATTTTTTAGCGTGTAAATGGTATATTTTCTCGTGCTTAGCAAGAGCTGGGTAAATGCAAACCAAAAAATTAAGAATTACGGATTTTTCACAGCGGTGCAAATTGTAGCTGTTAAAATATAGGCGTTAATTAGGGTGAGAATTGTCGAGGGGGTTATGGGGTTCAACAGTGGTTAAGGTGGTTTGGGTGAGCAGTGGGAACGCCGTTCCCACCCACTTTAGACCCTGGGGTTCAACCACCCAATCTTTCTTCGGATCAAAATAATATTATAGTAAAGTCCTCATCGCCCACCCCAAGTCTACACAGATCAACGTTATTTTTCTACAATTCTCATACTCGTGTTAATTTGATGGGAATCAACTGCCCCTCTTGGCCCTGTGTGCGGGCGCTCATTGTATTTTTATTCCTTAAATAGGCCTACATATTGTAGTGCAAATGCCGTATTGATAGGAAATAAACTCTGCAAATTTTGCTTGGGGACTCGCTGCTGCCTTGGGCCCCGCACACCATAAGGCCGGGCCTGACTATATACAATTATATACGACTAGACAACAACAACGTCATTCCATTAATCTTGCATAACAGCCTCATATGCATAAGTATATGATTTTAGATCATTGCCATTTCAAAATCATTGCACCTGACTTCTGATATCACCACCGCATGCATGCTGCATAGGCTATTAGGCGTCATGCAAAGGCCTATAATAGTAGGTCTAACTCACAAATAATGAACCTAATGTTTTGAAACATTAGACAGTATCTAGTGCTTTGCCGAGATTGTTTACCATCTGCTTTTTCTGCGTAAGATCTGAATGCTTTGATATGGTTAGATTCGACTGCTTAATAGTCTTGTTATTGTTAGATTCGACTGCTTAATAGTCTTGATATTGTTCGATTCGGCTGCTGTCAGCTTACTGACCAATGACTCAATACTATATCATCAGCGGTTTGACAGCGGGGCAATCGATTTCCAGAACACACAACGCGATAATTTCTTTTCGACATAAATCTTTGACAATAAATATAATTGATACTGTGAACTGGTTATGCACTTAGAACCAAACGGACCGAGCTAAAAACGTGCATAGAATATAAATAATAAATTTGCATAAATTAAACATGGGTTGTTTCCTTTTTAGCTGCAGACCTGCCATAATCGATTGTTCTGGAAGATATAAATGTCCGAGGGGGTATAAAGTCCAGGGGGATAATGTCCGTTTCCCGCCCTAGTAGGCCTACAGGCAGACTCTGAAGACCCAAGAATGTTGTTCCCCGTTTCTTGTCTTGCTACTGCACAAGAAATTTCAAAGGAACCTTTATAACTGCACGAGTGCGCGGCCTCTTCTTTCCCTTTCTATATCGTCCCAGGTAAACTACTCCAAATCGGATGGCAATGACGTTTTAAAAAACTATTTCTAGCTGCACAGAACGGCTGTCAAAAGACAATTGGCCTAAATTTAAGATTAGAAGCATCTTCAAGAAGACAGCTCTTTAATATACAGTTATCTAGACATGCCAGAGCAATCAGACTTATCAGCATGAACAAAGTTAATAGATAGACCTATAGCCTATAGGCTTGCACACTTATACGCAATGCATGCAGATAAGGCCTATTTGATTACTAGAATCTACTCCATTTATTACATAATATTTTTTTCGACCGGTAGTAGAACTTATCTTCAGGGTGAGAATTGCCGGGGGGGGTTTCAACCCCCCAGTCTTTCTTAGGGCCCCATAGTAAAATCTGTTTTTCACACCCAAATTTCAAGTGGGTGTGTCCAACCCCCCAGTTATTTTTCCACAATTCTTACACTGCTTATCTTAAGCTCATATAGGCCCCATTATAGTCTGCCAAGTTTTAAGTAGTTCCAGAACACTATCTTGGGGTGGTGGTCGAGGCACAAAGTTGCAGAAATCAGCATGTCATCTCTCAAGCAGCATTAGAACGGAATGACAGTAGGCCTACACATAGGACGCACTATATGCTATTGAGTGTCAGTGGTTTGTGAGATGTTTTGTAGATTTTAATCTGTCGATGTCCAAAATTCAATGCTCAACCAACAACGTTAGTTCTAATTGATCGCAGAACTTTTAAAAAATCGTTCGACTTGCCGAGTTATAGTGTGCAAAATAAGAACTTTATGCATGCGAAGTGAATCTTTACAACAAATTCCGGGACAATTTGAGATACGTCAGGGACGCGGGATGCACAGGGCCGATTCCGGGACTGTCCCGGCGAATCCGGGACGGTTGGCAGCCCTAAACTAGAAGTTGGCTGATGACAGTTATCGTGGACATTGATATTAAAATGCAATGTGTATCAAACGATGAAGTGATGGTCCTAGGTTATAATTATCACAGTATAAATTATATAAATACCGTGGGTTATGTTGTGCAATGTGCAAGTACCAAAACCCGCAATATAGGGCTTTTTAAACGTGCAGTTGTACACAATATGTGCAGTTGTAGAAGCACTTCTGTACAGTTAGCCTAATATAGAAAAAAGGCACTGTGCTCCGTTTGGAAATAATTGACCATGGATGATGGGAAAGGGAAGAAGGAGCTGTGCAGTTCTAAAAATTCCTTTAAAACAGCCCTGCCGCAATACCCAGTAGGCCTGTCGGTAAATTACCGAGAGAAAAAATAAATTTCCACGAGCAACAACCATTCACAGCTTGAATAATTATTAGGTCTTAAAACCCACAGATATCTTAACGAAAAGACATACCGGTTGAGGTTCTTCCAACTTCTTCTTCGCATTCACCAATTTCCTGAATCCATTCGATAATCTTCCGTCGGTTTATGAAATGCGACGCTGACTACATATTTTCATTCACATTTACATGAAACTATTTCAATATACAGGTTTAAGGCATAAGCTGTTTAATGAAAACACACGTAGCTAGGCCTACTTTGCGAGAATAGTTCACCGCTAACGACTGTAGGATATGGTCGAAAATAGGAATGAAACCATTGGTCCATAATAAATTATAGTCTGCCTGCCCGCGCTTCACCGGCACGTGCTTTGACGGTGGACTTCTTTCAAGTGGCAAGTGGATGTTAATCATGCTATAGTCGCTCTATGCGATCAGTCGATAACAGGATCGACAATGGGAAATGGGCAGCGAATTATTGTGCGTTTTTCGCGACAAATGTTTCACGGGTACAATAAAAATTTCACGACAAAAGACTCACGACAAAAGACACGACAAAAGGTTAACCCATTGTTCGAGTAGGCCTAACCGAGTTTTAACATCGAAACCGAAGTAGAATGAAAACTGGATTGATGAAAATCATTCCTGCCAAATTAGCCTAGGCCTGTTATAGATGTTGGATTGATGAAAATAATCTTTAGGCCTACTCAAATAAAAGTTGAGCTGCTGAAAAGATTTCTTGTATAAATAAATAAATATTTTGCTGCTGAAATGGATTCTCGGCAAAAGATGTTGGATTTATGAAAAGAAAGCTTGCTTTGGATTTAGAAATTTTTACTAGGCCTATAATAAATTATAGAAGTCGGATTGATAAAAGAATTCTTAGCAAACAGACAGACGTCTGCCTGGTTAAAAACATCATTGACTGAATCCAACTTCCATTTAAGCAAGCATTTTTGATCAATCCAACAACTATTAAACCTTTTAGGAACCTTTGCTGTGTACCTCATGACGCCAGCCTGATGTCAGGGATACATCATTTATTGTAGTTTGAACGGAGAATTCTATAGAAAGTTCTATGTCCTGTCCAAAATCTGAGATCATTTCAAGTGGCGACTGTATGACAGCTAGTGCATGTCCCGTTAAGTAGGCCTATAGGTAGCTTCTGTGCATTCCACGAGAATAACCTTATTCTAATGCAAACATTTGCACTTTTCTATAGCGATCGCAGCCTATTTGGTCTCGATTCTGCTCATTCTTCACTGCTTCACGTTTCCTCCACAAATTTAAAGTGGTAGGGAATTCCTTCCCTTCGCTCCTTCTGCTTGAAGCCATGACTGTGTACAAGGAACACGCTGTGGAGTGTGGACAGTGGAGGCCTCTAGGCTAGCAGCATTGGCGCCATTGCGATGTTAATCATGAATCATAGCCTTTGTGTTAGACAGCCAAATGCTTTCATGTTTCTAAAAAAGTATTTCATTGTCGGACCAAAAAGTGGTGGTGACTGTCACCACCACTTTTAAAAGTGGTGGTGACTTGACACCACTGTCACAGTAGAACGTTACGCCTATGCATACAATTTTTCCTTCAACATTATTAGTCATTTCATTTGCATTATAATCATTCCACAACAAATGTCAATATAGCTAATAATTATTATCAATAAATTTTAGCTGTTGCTTTTGAGTTATTTGCTGCGGCTTCAGGCAGTTCAGGGACTAAAATTAATATGCTGCTATATGCATAGGCCTATGCGGCCCGTGGTGCCAAAAAGGTTGGATAGCTGCAGCACTGCTGTGATGATGTAATCAAGGCTGTTTGCATACCTATGAGACTAATAGGCTATGCAAAATACTCAATCAGATAAGTATTGTATATTTTATATTTATATCTATCTCCCCTTTTATTTTTAGTATATAGGCTAGGTTATACAATATACATGTACTGTAGATCTCAACGCGCGTTTTCTTCAAAAGACGAGGCGTGAAAGATAATTAATCTATATAAATAAATAAAGAGAAGATTCTGTCTGTCTGTCTGTGTGTCTGTCTGTTTGTCTGTCTGTCTGTGTGTCTGTCTGTCTGTGTGTCTGTGTGTCTGTGTGTCTGTCTGTCTGTCTGTCTTTTTGACCGAGATGCATTGCCACAGTGTTGAGTTTTTCACTCCGAACCTTCACTACAGTGTAGGTCTCGGCATGAGACACACCAATGAGGGGTTGGCGATTTTCTACAACCATGGGGGTCAGGGTGGGGCGAAACCCCAAAACTTTGCAATATTCATTCCGTCGCCATAGTTCCACAGCTATTCACCTGAAACGTTCCAGCTACACCGAATGCTACCAACATACACCTCGCCCCGCAGGGGCCGGATGGGGTCAGGGTATTATTGGGGTGAGAAAAAAAATCTCCCGTAAAACGCAGCTATTGATTTGAAACTTTGTACCTAGAGAGAGGGCCATTAGGACCACCCAGTGGAGGGGCTGGCGAATATCTCCCACCATGGGGGCCTGGGTGGGGCCAAACCGCCCCCCAAAAATTCGATAAAACACAGCTATTGATCTGAAAATTTCTACCTAGACAGATCGCCATCAGAACCACCGGGGTTGGCGAATCTCCAACGCCATGGGGTCAGGGTGGGGGCGAAAACCCTAATTTTTCCTGTTTCACCGGGATGCATTTCCACAGTTTGTCACCTTTTCAATCCAAACCTTCGCTACTCTGTCGGGGTGGGGTGGGATAGAGTGGGGTGGGATGGGGTGGGTTGGGGTGGAGTGTGGGTGGGGTTGGGGGTGGGGATGGGGTGGGGTAGTTTTGGGTTGGGGTGGGATGGTGTGACGTGAGTTCGGGTGGGATGGGGTGGGTTGGGGTGGAGTGGGGTGAGGTGGGTGGGGGTGGTGGGGTGGGTGGGATGGGTAGCGGGCGGTTGGGGAGCCGGCAGTGAGGGTCGGAAAGTAAGGAATTGACCGGGAGCGGGGCGAATCCAAAATTTCCCTGGAAACGCCGGGTACCCCAACTAGGCCTAGTGTAATAATAATACTAATAATTGTGGCGCTTTCACTACTGTTGCGTAGGACGAAGCCTGATTTCCTAGCCATTGAACAAGCAAAATTTTATGAAATCCCGAGGGATCTGACGCACCTCCGGTGGAAAAAAATTAATAGTAGTTCCAGAATATTAATCTTTCTATAGCTTTTAAAAATCTGGGGGATCATATATGCCTCGGGTAAAAAAAATAACTCTAATAATAGCAATAATAATAATAATAGTAGCAGTAGTAGTAATAATAATAGTAATAATAATAATATTAATTATAGTAGTAATAATAATAATTATTATAATTATAGTAATAATAATAATAATAATAATAACAATAGTTATAATAATAATCCTGTATACTTCGGGGCAAAAAAAATTATAATAGTAATAATAATAATTATTATAATTATAGTAATAATAATAATAATAATAATAATAATAATAATAACAATAGTTATAATAATAATCCTGTATACTTCGGGGCAAAAAAATTATAATAGTTATAATAATAATAATAATAATAATAATAATAATAATAATAATAAAAATAATAATAATAATAATAATAATAATAATAATAATAATAATGATGATGATGATGATGATGATGATGATGATGATGATGATGATGATAATAATAATAATAATAATAATAATAATAATCCTGTAAACCTCGGGGCAAATAATAATAATAATTATAATAACAATAGTGATAATAATAATAATGATAATAATAATAATAATAATAATAATAATAATAATAATAATAATAACAATACTACTACTACTGCTACTGCTGCTGCTGCTGCTGCTGCTGCTGCTGCTGCTGCTACTACTACTACTACTACTAATAATAATAATAATAATAATAATAGCCTAATCTTCGTTTATTTTTCAAACTGACACAGCGCAGTATGATTAACCTACATGAAACAATCTTAACATCAATTACAATTACAATCAATGCAAACTTCTAACAGAACAGACAGCCTATAATACAATATGTTAAATGTAGGCCTAATATGTTAATTCAGCGATATCACCATGTTCGGGTGAGTCATGACTGTAGAAGGCGGTAATTGTTATTACGCCACAGGAGAAACTATTTGAATTGCAATGAGATCAATGATTCAGTAGAACTCTATGTAACTAGGTTCATTATAGAGTTGGACTTAATGGCTATAATATATAATTATGACCTAGCTATAGGTTTGATTATGGACACGATTTCCATCTTTGTGAAACACGGGAATCTATTCAGAGTTGTTTGGTCTCGAGGCATGCAGTGTCTGAGTTGGGTGTAGTACATTAGCCCCCTGAACATTATCCCCCTGACATTATCCCTCCGGACAAAAGTCCCCGGACATTATCCCCCGGGGTAGGACATTATCCCCGAAGTCTATGGTATCACTACCCAAATATTATGCAGGAAATATAACAATAGACCTATGTTAAGTGAATATCTATACACTAGCTGGGGTGCCCGGCGCTGCCCGAGAAATTTAGAATTCGACTCGCTCCAGGCCACAACCTCCACCCAACTCCACCACACCCCACCACACTCCGACCTCCACCGGTACGCCACCTGTGAAATATGCGGTTTTCGGGAAAATTTCCTCCCCCACGGCTTTGTCCGGAGGGATAATGTCCGCGGAGATAATGTCCAGGGGGTTAATGTCCAGGGGACTAATGTCCAGAGGGCTAATGTCCGTTCCCCGTCTCAGTCTGGAGTCGTATCGAGACAGATTCTTGATGTCTCGGTGTAAGAACCTAATGTTTAGATCATGCGGTCATTCTTGACTTTATGAAAGTGGCTTGAAGCGGTTCTCCACATACATAGCTCATGACCTTCACTGGCTTCCGATTTGCCCAAATCAGATATAAGGTCTCGCTCCTAGTTACTAAGTCCCTGCAGGGTTTAGCGCCTAAATACCTCTGCGACTTAATGTGCAAGTCTCTTTCTGTAAGTCTCTTTCACGCCCTCTCTTTCTTCGCTCTGCTGACCGCCTTGATCCATTTGTACCTATCGATCACGAACATCATTAACCAAGCATCGGGCTTTTGCTATTGTGGGTCCCTCAATGCGGAATCACCTTCCCTCTGAAATTCATGGCAGGATTCTGGTAGGAAATTTACCTGCGCATCTTTTCGCTGCTTGAAGACTTTTCTCTTGTCATAGGCCTGTCACGCTGAGAGCGCTTCTGAGTAGCTCTGCTTGAGAAGCGCTTCACAAACGTTATACCGGTATTAGATTATGCGACTATGTAACTAGTAGCAGAAGTTTGAAAAAGTGGTAGACCTAAGCTTATTTCACAGATAATTAATTTATAAAGCGAAATTTAGACTTTATTCTTGATTTCCATCAGTGAAAGAATAATAAAAATGTTTTATAAAAAGCGTGAAATTGTCAAGTTTGTGTTCAAGCAAATTGTAATCACGGACAGACGAAAGAAATGGTTGGTCACTTGACTGGTGGGATGTTGGGAACAACCACTAGCTCAACGCGAGTCTAATATATAATGTAATAAATTTTGGAAAATTGTTGGCTTAAAATTTAGAATGGCTAAGAAGATTTCCAGGATCCATAGGATAAAATATGCCCTGGAGCCGAAGGTTCCAGATTAGAATCCACCTCAAGCCACCGCGTTGGCACCTTGATTAAGTCCTTCACTTGCAATAATGCTCGTGCGCTTTGGCGTGAAACTCCGATGAAATGTTCGCGCTGTAGTCGGGAGCACCTCTGAGTAGGTATCTTAAGGGGCGTTATAGCAAATGCGAGAAAATGAATGGATTTGATTTCTTTGTACTATTCAGATGATCAGCAGTTGATTGCTTCTGGCAGTATACCTAGAGTCAAGGAAAATTTTCGGTCTTGGGACAGGGAACAAATTTTCGTCTTAGTCGCCAAAAAATCTGATGACCTTTTTTTGGTCGTATGGACCTCGTGTGCGGACTTCCGTGGGTGTGGGGAGGGCCTGCAGAATCACTCATGGGGTGGAGGGGACCACGTCAACTTTCCGAGCCAGAATAGCTGCATGGTCAAAAATAAAGAAATTTTTAAATGGGGGGCATGGCCGGATTTCCTCTGGCATAGGTGCAATCACGTCCTAAAAGTTGGGGGGCCAAATGAATCACGTCCTAAAAGTTTGGGGAACCATAATGATAAAGTTAGGGACCACTCAAAAGTTGGGGGAACGCGTCCCGTGGGTCCCATAGGGTGGTTGCGCCTATGCCCTCTGGATACCCTGCCTAGAGTTGAACAGGTGAAAGAAATCATGTTTCGTGATTTGGTGGAAGTCATTTTATTCTGTCAACAGTGTTAAACTGTCTTGAACTGTCTTGGACCCTGTTCAATGGTCTCGGTCTCTGTCTAGGTCCCCATCTAAGCCTACTCTATTTCTGTGTGCCCGCTGTCTTGGGCTCGGCATCGCAGTCGATAAGTCTCGCATGTAAAGTCTGAATATAGCCCTAATCCTATTCTAAATGTTTGGCTTATGGGACATCTGTGAATATGTCTCGTCCAATATTTGCTTTTCTAATGCTACAATAAATAGGTATGGATATTTTTCCCACCACGTAGACCTGGCTCCAATGATACTGTCTGTCTATCATCGCAAAAGCCACATTTATTTTATGCCGGTTTGAGGTGAGAAAGGGAAGAATAAGCTGCCAACATTTGGAGGACATTGTGTCAATGCCAATGAAGATAGTCGTGGTAAAAGAGAAAGAGATTGAAACCAAAATATATAGCAGTAGAAGCTGTAAACGAGCTATATAGAAAGTAATGTAAATCTTCTGAATCGCTGCAAGGTAATGGCCCAATTACCTACATTGATTAATAATAACTTTGAAAATTCGTTTATTCAACAATCCGCTTGACAGACCGCAACCGGTTACCATGGGCGGAGTTTGGTTTCCGTTTTTTTAGGGGGGGGCTAAAACTTGGTCCAGAAGGCGAGGCGCCGGAATTTTTTTCGTTTCGGCCGAAAAAGTTGATGACTCTTTTTTAGTCGTCTAGTTCAAATCTCGTGGAGATGACTGTATTTCCCGGCCGAAAAAGTTGATGACCTTTTTTTAGTCATTAATTGGAAGTGCCTGGGGGTGGGCTAAGCCCGAAAAAATAGACAATTTACACGGTTAAAAAGCTTGACTAATAGGGCTTCTTGGGGGAGGCTTAGCCTCTCCTAGCCTCTGATAAACTCCGCCCATGCCGGTTACAGTGCACAATTATGCAGTTGAATTTTTTTTACAAGAACTCAAATCACAGAACACAATAAATCTGAACTATACTAACGGAACAGACAGCCTGCAATAATTAATCGGCGCTGATAGAAGCCTATAGAAAGCACGTCCGCCCTATACGGGTCGGGAACTCGTTACCTCTCGCTCTCTACGCCAGCGGGCTATCCATTGCGCTAACCACCCCTGCCCACCCCCACCCCGTCAGAGCGTAGGCTGCGTGTCGCGAGCCTCATTGTTAGAGAGCGCACGGATCTCGGTTCGCCTCTCGATGCACAGTACCGTAGCTCATTTCAGAGATTCAAATCAGCGGTTGGGACGTGCAGCGAATTCAAATGGTGTGGCGCCCGTTGAAACGGTGGTGAAGGACCTCAGACATCTCAACCGATCCATTGATCGGAGAATGAACAGGGACCTACAGGGTGGGGGGCAAGATCAATCCACACACAGCTGCCTATAAGTGAGCGGACCAACCTTTGTATTCAATAATTCAAAGAACCTTTGGGTCGGGGGTCATGATTAAACAGTCGGTGTGCAAACATTTGTATATCAAACAGCATCGACAGTAAACTTATACAGGCTATCTGCTGCGTTGGTCTACAATCTACATGTCCTGGGTGGTCATGTATGAAGATTACAGTATACACTCCTTGATCTTTCCACTGAGCTGGTGGAAGAATTTTTGTATAGCCTACAGCACCAACACAACGGTGTATTTGATATTCCCTTCCAACTAATGGGCAGAAGTGTGCACAAATACCTACACATAATTATACCTACCCACATAGCCTATCTAGCCACATACCTACACACATACCATGATACCTACATAGACAGTCACACACACACGCACACCCCAACCCTACCACACACAAGCACACACACACACACACACACACACACACACACACACACACACACACACACACACACACACACACACACACACACACACACACACACACACACACACACACACACACACACACACACACACACACACACACACACACACACACACACACACACACACACACACACACACACACACACACACACACACACACACACACACACACACACACACACACACACACACACACACACACACACACACACACACACACACACACACACACACACGCAAACACACACGCATGCACATACACACACACCGCAATGTATGAAACGGCAGACGATAATAATATTTATTAATACCAATGTCGCAGGTATTTATTATCGTCAGTTTGCTCAGTAAATAGTATATAATTGATCGCACGAGGGTGCGAAGTGAAGTTTGAGGCTAAAACTTCAAACCGAAGATCATTCAACGAAGTGGAGGAGGGAGTGATCTTCGTTCAAGCACATACCTTCCAACGTACATGGCTCGAACCAATCGGCTGAGAGGCCCCAATGACGAAGAAGGAAGAACCGACAGATTTTAAGCCAGCGTTGCAACCGATGCTAAGGGATGCTTGCAATATTATTAATAACTCCTCATTTCTTAGTCTATCAAACAACTCCGCCACTGGGGCACCAGCTTATTCACGTTGAGTCAAAAGGGTTGTCCGCAAGAAAAATTCATGGTTGTCCGTGTCGAGTTACCATAGGATCAGAAACTTGACCTACTGCTTTGTGCAATCATAAATTATAAGGATAATAATTATTATTATAATAATTATTATCATAATTTATAAGGATAATAATTATTATAATAATTATTATCATAATTTATAAGGATAATAATTATTATAATAATTATTATCATAATTTATAAGGATAATAATTATTATAATAATTATTATCATAATTTATAAGGATAATAATTATTATGAGGGTGAGCAGCTAATCTGACAACTGATTTGTCTTGTCACCTGATCAGTGATCATTCCACTGACTGTATAACACCGATACAGTCGACGTATACATACATTAAAATGTGGGGACGCCAGGAGCGGATCCAGCGGGGCCAATCCGGCCATGGCCCCCATTTAGAAATTTCTTTATTTTTTACCAGCTATTCTGGTTCGGAAGGTTGACGTGGTCCCCCATGAGCAATTCCGCAGGCCCTCCCCACACACACGCCAGACCCACAAAGTCCGCACACGAGGCCCGTACGGCTAAAAACAATGACAAAAAAGGTTATCAGATTTTTCGACGACCAAGACGAAAAATGTTTCCTGCCCATGACCGAAAATTTTGACCCCCCCTTGAGAATTCCTGTATCCACCGTAGGGAGACGCATGGGCAGAGCCGTAAATGGTCTGGAGCGCTTCTGAGTAGATTGCCTTGAAGGTGTGCTGTATACAAAGTATAGTTGTAATCATTGTAATAATTCACCTCTTAATTAATAGCAATTGTCGGCCGTTCCATCTTTTTTGTTTCACAAGTACGTAGGTGTCCCTATTAGCGGGGTCAGTGATCCCTTCAGGACCCATCCTTGTGGCCATTTTCATTTGAATATGTTACATGTAATTTGTGTCCCATCTGACCAAAACCAGGCGTAAGTCGCAACACACGCTTCTGAGATAATGACCAAAATGTGAAAAAAACGAATTTTTCAATTTTTAGTTTTTGACAGAAAATAATGAATAAATATGTTTTATGCACATTAAAACCACAAATTTTGCTAAAAATATTATTTTTAATGATTTTTTTTATATAATTTTGTGGTTTTTATTGTTCAAATAATTCGATTACTTTTCCCGCCATTTTCCACTTTCCCGCCATTGGTAGCCATATTCGGTATGTGGCTAACAAAATAAATTAGGTATCTGTGAAAAGCCCAGACTTTCCTCTAGCCTACTATGCAATCTGTTAATTTGTTGCAAATTATATTTAAATATGAACATGGTTCTTAAGAATCTTGCATTTCTAAGTTATAGACAACTTTAAACGCAGTTTTGTCAGAATTGTAATTTAGACGGTCGAACCATATTTTTACTCATAACTTTGGACAGAAACATGGCAGAGCAATAGGATTTGTGTCATTTTAAAGAAGAGACTTTATTCTTTTAGAAGATATATGACACTCATTTTGTACAAAACCCGACTTACACCTGGTTTTGGTCAGATGGGTCACATTTTGTCTGGCTGTAAAAAGTGATTGGTTACAAAATAAAATGATTTGATTTGATTTGATTTGCATAGGCCTAATAATAAAAATTATTATTATAGACCTATAACCATAAGGTGGGTAAAAATATTTTTATTTATATGTATAACTTCCTACATGTATTATATAATCCACATGTAGCAATAATATAATAATATCATATTGTCGTTTTTGTCATCCTTTGCGCGTCGATTTTGTTAACAGCCAAAATTCTTTTCACTGAAAACTCTGGCTCCCGCGACTGAATAGACCTATAGCTTATGTGGGCGCTGATCGAAGAAATCTCGAAATTGCGATTGCGATTACAAATACAAACTCCAACCAAAACATATATACAGCTTCTTTTTGTGGAAGAAAAAATGATAGATATCTGATCATAGTGACATAGCCCTAATGCTGGTGCAGCTGGTTATGACTTTTCTGATGCACAGATTTAGGCAATGGCTAATTGTTTATAGGCTATGTCAAAAGCTGCCTTAATAGAGAAAGCAGTTTGCATAATTATGCACTATTTTGTCGTACTTACCAAAGCACAAATTGACAAAATCCTGTTCGAAGTGATTAGGAAAGCGAAAAATTAGACTGTTGAAATTACTTAACGCACCGCACTTTATTCGTGAATTTAACTTGTTTAAAATTAGTTGTAATCCTCTTTAGGCCTACAGTCGAATATGCTGTAGGCCTATAATGTGGTCTTGAGATGAGATGATATCCGTATTTATCCTCTCATATCTGCGAGCCCGCACTCCAAAAATGATTTGCCTATATACTTTGCATACATGTTAGGCTATAATTGTAAGGATGAATCATGAATGTAATGTGTTGTATTGTACATGTACATGAGAAGTTATAAAGCGCCTCTTACAGTACTATACATGTAGCTATTCAGAGGTGCTCTCGGTCCCGAGGAAATAAGAAAGACTTCAGCAGCGACTTCAGTGCTGAAGGTGTTACCCACAATGAGATCTTACTACGGATATAGGGAGGATCGAGGTCATTACAGGTAGAAGGGTCTACAATGGCAAGGCTCGGTGTTGGGTCATAGTCAGTGTTTAATCTAGTCCCCCTCCTCTGGGGGGGATTGGGGTTTCTGGGGGGAGACATTTGAACGTCCGAAGGACGCTCGTGATGCACGTAGCACCGAGACTGGGAGGGGAGGGGTATGGGGAGGGGATACGCCCCTCCCCATCAGAAACTTTTTGAATTTCCACATTGCAATGGCAGCATTTTAAGGTGTCGTCTTAACAAAATAGCTGTACTTTTTCAGTGACCCATTAGAAAAATTTTGAATTTCCACATTGCAATGGCAGCATTTAAGGGGTCATCTTAACAAAATAGCTGTACTGTTTCAGTGACCCATTAGAAAAATTTTGGATTTCCACATTGCAATGGCAGCATTTAAGGGGTCATCTTAACAAAATAGCTGTACTGTTTCAGTGACCCATTAGAAACTTTTTGAATTTCCACATTGCAATGGCAGCATTTTAAGGTGTCGTCTTAACAAAATAGCTGTACTGTTTCAGTGACCCATTAGAAAAATTTTGGATTTCCACATTGCAATGGCAGCATTTTAAGGTGTCGTCTTAACAAAATAGCTGTACTTTTTCACTGAACCATTAGAATTTTTTTGGGATTTCCACATTGCAATGGCAGCATTTTAAGAGGTCATCTTAACAAAATAGCTCTAGGCCTACAGGGACCCATTAGAAACTTTCTGAATTTCCACATTACAATGGCATCATTTTAAGGTGTCGTCGTAACAAAATAGCTGTACTTTTTCAGTAACCCATTAGAAAATTTTTGGATTTTCACATTGCAATGGCAGCATTTTAAGGGGTCATCTTAACAAAAATAGCTGTACCGTTTCAGTGAGACATTAGAAACTTTTTGAATTTCCACATTGCAATGGCAGCATTTTAAGGGGTCATCTTAACACGTTGACCGCCACGACTATTATTACCGCTACGCCAAGCCAAAGTCACATTATCAACATACTAGCTGGAGCATCCGGCGTTGCTCGGGAAATTTAGGATTCGACCCGTTCCGGCCACAACCCCACCACACCAAACCCACCACCACACTCCGACATCCACCGGTAGGCCATTCGAGAAATATGAGTCTTCGGGGGAAAATCACCCAAATTTCCCCCACCCCTTCTTCACCTCCCCCACAACACGCCACCACTAACTCCGACCTCCATCAGTTCGCCACTCGAGAAAACTTGGTTTTGGGGGAAAAAATTCCTCCCAAAATTTCCCCTCACACCCCACTCCACACCACGCCCCCACTAACTCCGAACCCACCGGTACGCCACCCGTGAAATTTTGATTTTCCGAGAAAAAATTCCCCCTTCCTCAAATTTCCAGAGTCCACCCAAAATCGGACCTCCACCGGTACGCCATCCGTGAAATTTTGGTTTTCGTGAAAAAAATTGCCCCCCAAAATTTTCCCAAAAAATTCTTCCCCCCCAAAAATTTTCCGAGTCCACCCAAAATCGGACGTCCACCGAAAACCGTACCGCCATCCGTCCAATTTTGGTTTTCGGGGAAAAAAATTTCCACCCCCAAAATTTCCCCCAAAAATTCCTCCCCCCAAAATTTTCCGAGTCCACCCAAAATCGGACTTCCACCGAAAACCGTACCGCCACCCGTGAAATTTTTTTTCGGGAAAAAATTCCCCCCAAATTTCTCCCCCCCCAATTTTCTGAGTCCGCCCAAAATCGAACCCGCCGCATTCTATCCTCCACCCCCCACCCCACCTCACCTCGCAAAGTGCTCAACTTATGAAAACCATGGAAAATAATGTTTCACTTTGTTTTCACTCAGACCCCACTGCCCCCAACCCGGCCCCAAATCACCTATCCCTACCTCAACTCCGCCCCACCATACCCCACATGACCCAGCCCATCTGGGAAAAGGGCGGAAATTTATTTTCCCCCATTTTAGATGTATTATTGAAACGCGTTATGATTAAATAACAACAGTTCTCTGAAGTACGAGTATACTCGTACGTGGCGTGTGCGTAATCTTTTGAAGTACGAGTTAACTCGTACTTGGCGGCCAATGTGTTAACAAAATAGCTGTACTTTTTCAGTGACCCATTAGAGACTTTTTGAATTTTCGCATTGCAATGGCAGCATTTTAAGGTGACGTCTTGACAAAATAGCTGTACTTTTTCTGTGACTTATTAGAAACTTTTTGAATTTCCACATTGCAATATCAGCATTTTAAGGTGACGTCTTGAGAAAATAGCTGTGCTTTTTCAGTGACTAATTAGAAACTTTTTGAATTTCCACATTGCAATGGCTGCATTTTAAGGTGTCACCTTAACATGATAGTATCATATATTATAGTAGTAAAATAATGTCATTATAATCATATATAAATAATATCACGGTATATTATAACACTTCATGTAAAACAATGATGAAAGCAGTAACTAAAAACCAATATCATTTCGTCAAATTTTTCTGGGGGGGAAATGTCAATCCTGGGGGGGGAACTTCCCCCCCCAGAGACGTCTAGATTAAACACTGGGTCATAGTACTCCTTGCCCGAGGAACTACAGGAGATTAAGTCGATCAGCAGACCGGTTAGGGCGGGAAGGGACTGCGGAGAGTGGTTTGTGCATTAAGCCACAAAGGTATTTAAGAGCTTGTCCATTTTGAGTTTACCTGTAGGCCTATGTATGCTATTATATGTGTATCTATGTCACATAATAAATTCCTCCCGCTTTGTATTAATGAAGACGGAGATTCAATGGGCACATTTATAACTCTTGTAGCTATTAATCCCACAAGGCAAGTTTTCAAGTATCCACGATTCGAGCAATGTGCAGTCGCATACAGCTTGCCGACCCTAACATTGCGACACATTTGAGAGAATTGTGGGTTGATGGGTTGAGAATTCCTTCGCTCCCCAGGTTAAAAAGTGGGGAGGGAATTCCCTCCCTTCCCTCCGCTGGATTTACGGCCCTGCACATGGGGGGGGCGCAAGCGAAATAAGAATCTTATTCGAGTTTCTCATTAATTTTTATTGACGAAGTGAACGGCGATTTCTGCATTGCTTGATATTCTGCGACGGCCAACCACTGGACAGTGAAAATCGAATATGATACTAGGGTTTAAAGTGTGGCTGCAGGACGGTCATGGACGGCGTCCATGCACTTAGTCTAATTTAAAATCAGAAAGCCGTCCTGCCACTTATTGGCCAGCACAGCCTGGCAATTCCTTTGGAAAGGTAAGGGGCGTTCAGGCACTTGTTTTTTTTCACACTTTAAGCTCTGCGAATATCTAACTGTGAGGAGCTCCCATTTCACTTTGTCATGGACAGTGGCGTAGACAAGGGAGGTTTCGGGGGCTAAACCCCCATTGGCCTAGGAAAAAAGTGGTTTTTTAAAGGTTATCTAATCACTTAAATAAGAAAGAAAAAAACAGTAATTTGCTTGTAGTAATTATTGTTTTTCTTACCTTGTTCCCGTTGTTACTTTGTTCGCTTTTTATTTACTGTAATACTGTTGGGTTGGTGTCAGAAAGGTCATCCGGCCAGGCCATAAAGTAAACCCCACCCCCATCATAAATTCCTGGCTACGCCACAGAGGCAATGAATATAGGCCGATGGCATTCGCATTCCTGGATAAAGCGGGGTCTCTCAATTGCGATGCATCGCCTATTTATTAAGGCATGCTAAACATAATTCGGCCGAATCTCCCCCACTGGCTGCACTCTGCCAGTGCCAGTCCCAAGCCTAGATAAAGGAGAAGGGAGACACTAATCAATATCATCTTTGATACGGCAGTGTCGTCAAAAATGTAACAAGCGAAGCATATTCGGCCAAACATGGGTCTAAACATGCCAAAAATAAATTCACATATCCTATAAGTTGGTCCTTTATTATATCTACTAGTAGAGGTGAGTAAGAGACTGAGAACATATTATTCAAAACTACTCACTTTAATATAGTCAACTTTCACAGTGTGCCCTTATTAGAATCTCCATTATTCAGGCATGCGGTTCATCTCAATATCAGTTAGAAATGCTAACATGACCTATTAGTTTTTTTTATCTGCTTATCATTCTGAACACTTATTACACATGAATGGAACTCAAGTGCTGTATGACGCATTATAAAAAGACATCATTTCATTTTTCACACGGTAGGCGTATACAAGGAGGACCTAGCAGCAATGGAATCGACTTGGAAGGAGCAGAGGAAGCCGCAAGCAACCGCACGGAATGGAGAAATCTTGTCGCCCAGTGTTCTGGAAGGAACGGAAGGAACTGAGAGAGAGAGAGACAGAGAGAGAGAGAGAGAGAGAGAGAGAGAGAGGAGAGAGAGAGAGAGAGAGAGAGAGAGAGACAGAGAGAGAGAGAGACAGAGAGAGAGACAGAGAGAGAGACAGAGAGAGGGAGGGAGGGAGGGAGGGAGGGGGAGGGGGAGGGAGAGGGAGGAGATGAGAGAGAGATGAGAGATCGCGAGAGAGAGAAGAGAGAGAGAGAGAGAGAGAGAGAGAGAGAGAGAGAGAGAGAGAGAAGAGAGAGAGGAGAGAGATGAGAGAGAGAGAGAGAGAGAGAGAGAGAGGAGAGAGAGAGAGAAGAGAGAGAGACGAGAGAGAGACGAGACGCATACAGTAGTCTATACACGCTCTAGCAGTAGCTAGTCCTACAAATTAGCCTACTACTGGTAAAACCACGAAAATATAATTATGTTAGACTTGTTAATTAGCAATGTTGAATGTTTTGTGAAATATTTGTAATATTCTTTTTACCACAAGTCAGTCTAATATTGTTAAACCGTAAAATGTGTATAATACTCCATCACATAAAATACTACCGACCAAAAACTCCTTTCACACACGACATTATGCCTCCCTCAACCTTGAACTCTGTTATCATCCTACCTTCTGATCACCTTGAACTATCAACATCCATTAGGAAATCCTTGTCCTTGCCCTGCATAACCATCGCGTAACCCAGAGGGCGGATCCAGGGGGGCAATCCGGCCATGCCCATTGCCCACCCCATTTAGAAATTTATTTATTTTTGACCAGCTATTATGGCTCGGAAAGTTGACGTGGCCACCACCAGATGAGTAGTTTTGTAGGCCACCCCCCACGAGTTCCGTATACAGGGGCTTAAGAACACTGTATGCATACAAATAAAAGAAGGTCATCAGTTACTTTGGCCAATAATATGGTATTTTATTTCTTTTTTTCATCATTTTTCTTGGGAATTGGACAAATGACTAAAAAGGTCATCAGATTTTTTTCCGGTGAGAAAGATGGAGAAAAATATTTCTTCTGTCCCAACACCGAAAATTTTGGTCCCCCTTCGAAAATGTCTGTATCCGCCTCTGGCGTGACCCAATAGAATTTTGCATTCAGCCTAATTAACCAGCGTATACTTGCGTGTTCGTGTGCGTGTATGTGTGTGTGTTTGTGTGTTTGTGTGTTTGTGTGTGTGTGTGTGTGTGTGTGTGTGAAAGAGAGAGAGAGTGTGTGTGCTTGTATGTGTGTGTGTTTGTGTGTGTGTGTGTGTGTGTGTGAAAGAGAGAGTGTGTGTGCTTGTATGTGTGTGTGTGTTTGTGTGTGTGTGTGTGTGTGAAAGAGAGAGATAGTGTGTGTGCTTGTATGTGTGTGTGTGTGTGCTTGTATGTGTGTGTGTGTGTGCTTGTGTGTGTATTTTGCTATTCTTGATGCAGACTTGGTCTACACCTCAACTGGTATCAACGGATATGAGCTTAGCTTAGCCTACAATTGATCTTATGTCTTGTTTTTATGCCGACAAGGCCTGCCGTTGATCGATACCTCTGGCGAGCATCGTAGTTGTTTGCTATTGTTAGCTGGTGTCAGGTGTAAGATGTGATTTTCATACTTAAGTGACCCATTATAATAGTAAAAGTGAGTTTAAAATCTGATGATGTATTTGGGTCACGATGCTCAATAGATTGAAGCAAAGCCTTCCTCAAGAAATACCTTAGCTTGTTACATGTTAAACGACACTGCCATATCATAGCTGATTAGTGTCGCCCTCCGCCTTTATCCAGGCTTGGGACTGGCACTGGCAGAGAACAACCAGTGGCGGAGTTCCAGAAATACCTTCCCCGGTGTAGGTCTTGTAGCCTCTACGCAGTCTGAACTGTAGCCTCTAGGCTAGGGTGACCACACGTCCCGGTTTTCCGGGACATGTCCCGGTTTTTTGTGGTGCGTCCCGGTGTCCCGACGACTTAAGCAAAAGAGCTAAATTGTCCCGGTTTTTTAAAAGTTGAAAACTTGGTTATTGAAAATGTCACATTTTGTAAATGACAGAACAAAGTGTAGTTTGTAACCCAGAAAGAAGTCGCAACGAAAGAGAAGTTGTCAATTTTTAAGGAGCATTATATTACATCTTTAGTATAAGCTAGTGAGTTTAACTAATAGATTTTCAGCCTAACGAGGTTTTCTTAAGACAATTTCAGTGGCGGCGACACCAGATCTATAATAGGCCTATCGATTTCTGCAGGTCGCGTCATATTGTATGGTCGTCAGCACTGAAATAGTATAGCAATTTCTTTCAGATGACGACTTGGAATGCTGCCACTGAAATGTTGAGATTTAACAAAATTCTGATGGTGAGTGGCGCATAGCCTCTCCAAACCCTTTCTCTGGTCGTTTTGCCACCACCACCTCCCCCAGAAATCTCAAATCTTCCTCTGGAGTAGATTACACACTGAGCGCCAATTGAGAAAGTGGTCTCAATAATTATTATGAAAGAGTGACAACACGCATTGCACTGACGACTAGAGCAGGTTGTAGATTTTCTACACTGAAGTCTATGCTCATCGTTAAATTTAACTGTGATCACACCTGCATCGATATGTCTGAAAAGTGTTCCCCATTTACCTCATTTACTTAACTAAAAATTTATATCTTCCGATAAATATCAGTAAGTTTGAACGTCGTCAAAATACACATATACTATGACTCTATGACAGGGGCGAATACAGACATTTTTGAAGGGAGGCCAAAATATTTGGTCTTTTGGTCAAAAACACTTTGGTTGGTCCTTTGTCGAAAAATATGATGACTTTTTTTAGTCATGTGCCACTTTTTTCTCTTTCACCTTCCTGTTCCCGCTGTATTGATTAAAAGGCTCTTGAAACCTGAAGGGGCACGTCCTATTCAAATTTTTCAATGGGTGCCATGGCTGGATTGGCACCACCTGCATCCGCCTCTGCACTACAAGCAACAATAGCCTACTATATATAGTTACTGTTGACTGGTGTATTCTATAGGACAAGGCCTTCGTATGCGCCTATAATTATGGTCATGCAGTTAAGGAATTACAATATTGACAATATTTCCAAAAGTGTCCCGGTTTTTGATAGCCAGAAAATGGTCACCCTACTCTAGGCTATAGTATGGGGGCTCTTAATAAAGCGACTGTACGTGATACACAGGCCACAGGTAAGATCCTTCCACTCAGAAACTTTGGACTACTACCTGTGTATTATGTAGATGGGGTCCGTCTTGGTTGTCTGAATCGCGAAGAGACGGATTTACCGGTAGATCGCTCTCCTTTCACCCATGACTGTGTGTGGATCAACGTTTGTTTGAAACAGTACCTGAATTGTTCGTCTCTCTCTGTCGCTCTATCGCTTGTTCTCCCTCCTTTCTCTCTGTCTCTGTCTCTGTCTCTGTCTCTGTCTCTGTTGCAGTCTGTCTCTGTCTCTTTCTAGAAAGTCATATGTTATCTGTACACACTGTATACATACATGTATATACAACCGCAGCTGCAGCCATCGCCTTCACGGCATGCTGGAAATTAGCTATTGGACAGCTAGCCTACTGGAAATTAAGCCAGAGTTTGCGTGGGCTACTAAGACAGCTATTATAATATTGTCCCATAGTCAAGGCCGTAGCTACGGGGGTGTTTTGGGTGTTTGAGCAACCCCAGAAATGGAAAATGTTAAAAATAATATAATGCATTTACGAGCACATGATGTAAAAACCATGAAATAAAACCATGAAAACACCCCCCCGAAATATACCGGATGACTAAAAAAGGTCATCAGTTTTTTGGGGAAGCAAAATTGGTGAGTGAAACACCCCCCGAAATCAAATCCTGGCTACGGCCTTGCCCATAGTGTCCAGTATGAGTGCAAGTTCAAGTTTATAAGCCTAATACAGTTGACATGCACTGTATCCATGAACTCATGTCCTTGACCAGATGGTCCCGATAGCAGTGGCGGCGCCAAGGGGCTATAGGTGGCTAGGCCCTCCCTAAAAAGGCCATCCGGTGGATAAAAATGGAAAATTTCCATGAGATTTCGACCAAATTACTAAAAAAAGGTCGTCAGAAATTTTGGCGGATGAAAATGGAAGATTTCCTCCGCGAGGATTCAGCCCCCCCCAAAAAACTGAAATCCTGGCGCCGCCACTGCTCGATAGCCATACATATACATGTACATGTATGCAAGTGGCCCTCACGTTTATGTTAGAATAGCATGTAGAGTCTAAACGAGAACCTCTGCTAGAAAAAGAACTTCCGAACGATTCAGGACAAAGTGGTTAAACGAATATTTAAAGTTTAAAATGCAGTTTAAGATGTAGCAAAGTCAATTTTTTCCGTTTCCGTTTCCATAGTTTTTTTATTTTTAAAATTTGTTTTCCAATGAAACAACGTTTTTCCGTTTTTTATTCTGTGTCCATCGTTTTTTACATCTATGTTATAAACCCAATGAGCAACTTAGAAGCATTGGTATTTGCTATGTGGGCTTAACGCCATGGCATGAAAATAATTATGGTTGACGTTACATTGAGCGGGCACGCAGCGCAAAGATATACACAAGCTTCTTTGTATGCCAACTTTGCCTTTCGAGATTTCTAAGTTAATCTAAGGCTTAGCCTACAGCAACTGTCCGTATTCGTTTACGTTCAGCAAATATAGAAATCGTCTACAGCACATAACAAGACGTGCGTTGAACGCCATCTATTCATCTAGGGGCGCGGTTTTAGTTTCAGAAATATTTACTCTAAGGCAAAAGCACGATTTAAAATACAATCGCTAGCTTACTTCCATTCGGTTTGCGTTTCTCACGATCAAATAGATGACGATCACAATTGCCACCATGTTGGCAATATAAAAATCACTGTGAGTATGAGACTGTAAATTCGCAAAACAAGTCAGACGAGTTTTCCCTAGTTTTGATGACGATCATAAGTAGCGTATAGCCTACAGTAGCATTATAAATAGCATAATGCTATGTGCCAGGGGTTATTTTAAGGAAATTTCTCAACTGCACATAATTATCAGAATAGCATCATACATCGGGCAGATTGGTCATTATTGAAACTAAGGCCTAATTCTTCTTCTTCTTCTTCTTCTTCTTCTTCTTCTTCTTCTTCTTCTTCTTCTTCTTCTTCTTATTATTATTATTATTATTATTATTATTATTATTATTATTATTATTATTATTATTATTATTATTATAATTTTTTTTTTTTTTTTTTTTGCCCCGAGGTACTTATGATCCCTCAGGGACTTACACCCTAATGCTAAGATAAAAACTTCTGGAACGGCACCTAGTCGTCGCTGAAATCCAGTGCGGGAAACGAGCCGCGGAATGCCACCGCATTAAATCGCTGGATTTAATTATTTATTTACTGGATTTATTTTATTATTATTATTATTATTATTATTATTATTATTATTATTATTATTATTATTATTATTATTATTATTATTATTATTATTATTATTATAATTATTATTATTATCATTATTATTATTATTATTAGGCCTAATTTTTTTAATATTATTATTATTATATTATTAATATTATTATTATCATTAGGCCTATCATGTAACTGGCTAAGCTTATAAACCTACTTTTCCAAAGAGTAAGACTACATTTTAAATTTTTCGATAGAACATTGGCAGAATCACGAACTTTATGCCGCAGTTTGTCTGAGCATAGCCTGCATAAGAACACTCAGTTGTACGAAGAAGCCAACATTTCGACGTTATTATCATTTGGGAAGACAGAAGTACCAGAGTGTGATCCAGCAGCATACGTTGGCTCATCTGCAATGCCATATGACTATAATGGTTTAGATATGAAAGAACTCAGAGAAAAATCTTTGGAAATTAGACCGGTGCAAACCACCAACACTTTACGTCATTTTCGACGAAACGGCCGCCACTATACGTAAGCTGTACAGCTTGCTGTAAGTTTCAAGATTTGGTGAAAAGACTTTCAGTTAAAAGCCAGGTGCCACCTATTGCTCTGGAGTGTGGAGTATGTGCGTTACTTATTACCAACTCACTAGCTGTGTCTTAAAATCCTGGCTACGGCCTTGTCTCTTCCACTGTCTTTGGTCTACCTCAATTGTTCATGCCTTCGTCTGTAGGCCTAACTGAATCGACTTATTGTCAGTGGTTAAAGTGGTTTGGATGAGCAGTGGGAACGCCAACTGTGAGCAGTGGGAACGCTGATGAAGTTTTATTGGGAACTTCCATGTTTTCAGGGTTCCATGCAAGGTGAGCAGTGGGAACGCAAGAGAGAAATTTGAGAGCAGTTGGAACACCGTTCCCACCAACTTTAAACCCTGCTTATTGTGACTTTCTATTGGTTGCCATTGGCCTCCAAAAGTTCGTCTCTCCCTCTTCAATCTGTTCTAATAATTGCTACGGCCAGACTAATAGTCCGACTTCCTCGCTCATCCCACATTTCTGCTTTTACGTTTGACCACCCTCATTGGTTTCCTTTACTGCTCGGATCCAACCCAAGGTTCTGATACTAATTTACCGGTCTTATACTGGTTGAGCTACCAAGTATCAATGTGACCTCATTCGCCTGCCGTCTCGGTCCCCACTGTCTCGGTCCCCAGTGCAATATACAAAGAGAAAGAAGTGGTCTTAAGAAGTGGTCTTCGCCCGCTGCGCTCTTATGACTCCCGTCCCATCAGCGAGGACCATCATGGCGAAAGCGCGACTGTCTCGGTCCCCACTGTAAAAAAATGAATCTGGGTCTTCTTGGGGGTCTTCAAGCCCCTGATAAACTCCACCCATGCCCCCGAGATTGCCATTGCTAATATTCTGATCGACCAAAATTATTATCACCATCCAATTACGATCAGCATCAGTTTAGCCGTGCAGATTATTTCGTTCCTTGGAGTTCACGAGATGGCGATGGTGAAGCGATCATTTCTACGACGTTTGATTCCTTTCAATTTGCCTTGGCGCAGGCAGCACCGTGCCACTGCAACCGTCTCTGTTTACATTCACTGATGGACAAGATAATTTACATGCATCTTAGACTAGGGCGCCCGTTAAAAATTAAATTCCGAATTTCCTGTGTGGTACCCTCTCATTTTGTTGTCTATCATGAGAGAAGTTCCAGGTAATTTTTTTAGAATTTTAGATGCATGTTTAGAGGGAGCTCAACGTATGTGAAGTTAGCAAAATACTTTCCGACAGCATTTTTTTCTCACTTATTTCACAAATATTTAATCACTCAAACCTTTTCCTATGCAGTATCTACACAACACTGTCAAATGTTAATCATAACTGAACTATTCAGAATATTAAAAACGAAACTGCCATAGCAAAGTCCATGCAGCAGAGTTTTTCATTTCTTGAAGCAGTCAGTCACTAGTTATCAGTGTCCTTTGTAGTTGTATCATCGCCGACAAGCAGTGACTTTCTGGCTTCTGGGAACTTGGCTCTGTGGCTTGAGACAACAGCAGCAGATATTGCTTCTGTTCCTCACTTGTTGTAATGGAGGTGTTGAAGTCCTGTATCAGCTTGACAGCTCGCTCTGCTCGGTCATTTACCACTGCCAGGCTGTTAACATATTTCTTGTTTAGCTGGAAATCTTCAAGGATCTGCCACTTGTCTGGATCTTCCTGTTCGAGGAAATCAGCATTCAGTCCAAGTATGTGAAAGAAAGACATGGTACTGCTTGTAACAAAGTCATCAAGTTCCTTTTCAAGAATGGCACTTGGCTCCATCTGGATTCGTTTAGGTGGATTTTCGGAACCTTGCTTCTTTAGAGCGCTGATCATTTTCCTTTTGGTGTTGCTGTTTACAGCATCATCAAAGAATGCAAGGGCAATTAGTTCTTCATTCAGGTACCATAAATGTCTCAGGAATGATTTGACTGCCACACCCGAAATGCCCTTGTTGATCATCTCGTACTTCTTCGCTAACTTCAGAAAGTGAAGATCATTGGCTGGTGCAGTTGCTGGACTTGGGCATAATGTCCAAGCTTTTGTGTGCAGCAGGCAGCAAAACAGGCTCATATCTCTCAATGCGGTTTCTTCACGAGCTGTTAATCTGAATTGCTTCTTGAACATCCAAATTTTTACACAGTACAGCAACTTGGCCATCCATCATGCTCTGTGCATAGCTCCAGGGGCCATAAATCGAACACCCCGTGGTGGAGTATCGCCGAGAAAGACTACCGTCAAATCTAAAAGTTCACGGTAATCATCACGCGTGTTCTGACCGGACAGAAGAACTTGCTTTGCAAAAGTGACAACATCGTCCTTCAATCCGACAAGTTTCGTAAGGACTTCAAAACAGATAGGGTCATCAATTGCAGTCTGATATTGGCTTCTGTCAATTTGAGGCCAGGTGTCATGAAAACGCTTGAATAATACAATGTCAGGTCCAGATGATGGACCAAAACAGTGTTTGAACACATCTCCGACTACAATTTCGTGCACATGGTGTCGGCATGCCAGGTTCAATAGATTCCTGCTAAGTTTTGTTTCTATCAAACCACAAGCTCCACGTTGTCTGCCAGTATTGGATGCTGTAGTATCGAAGCACATGGCCTTGACCTGATTTTCTACTCTCCACTCTTGCAGAATTGTGGCAACAGCATCACTAGTTGCTTCACCAGTACCATTCAGAAGCTTTGGCACGCCAAGAAGCTGCTCCACATGCAAACCTGATACCAAAACTGGTAACCGGTCAACCCGCTCACTACCTACAATATCCGGTAACATCTTGCCATCCCAATGTACGACTAGAGGCACGGATGGTTCGAAAAGCGCTTTTCCAGCTTGAGCGGTATGTTGACGAAACTTTAGTCTTGCTGTTCTGATGGATTCAGGATTGACTTTGAAATTAGAAATGTCATGTCCAAGGCTCCTTGCAGTCTCAGCAAGAATAAATGTTGCAGTACGGTTGCTGACATTGGCTCGATCAAGTGCAGCACTTAACTCTGCTGTAACAATAGGCACCGACCCTCGCTTGATAATTCTACGTGAGCAGCATGGTGCTAAATTAGACTCGACTTCAGCAGCTGCAGTGGTCAATTCATCTTCAATGTCATCATCTGCCCGAACTGTGATATTCTCCCTTTTTCTTTCATCTTCTTTACTTCTCAGGTTATCCTCACGCTTCAGTCTCTTTACCTTTCTGTCCTCTCTGCTAGCCAATGCTGCGTCCACACTACCCATATAGCCTATGCGTGGACCACGTTGGTCTTCCAAGAAAAACCTGTCTTCAGCAATGGTGATCATTGACATGGCATCTGCATGTGCTACATCAAAAAGCTTTTCCAAATCTCCAGTCAGAGTAGTTTCATTGGCTATCTGGGTCTCAGTTCTGCGATGCATGTTCTTCCTCAGTTTATGCCATCTATAAAACATGTCTTCCAGCTTTTCAATGGCATTGCGTTCAAGTGTTGTTGGAATACGGGCCATTGACCATAAGCGAAGAACGTCACGCACAGCAAACCTTGAACTGTCTCTGACTGTCTTAGCAAGAATCTTGTGCTGATGGAAAAACACGGATAGCACCTGACGGTAGGTTGGAAGCTTCATTCCATGTATTTCTTCTGATGCCGGACCAATCAGCCAAATGTCAGTGGAACTACGTGTGACTGTTAAAAGCCGGGAAGCAGCTATTTCTGTCATGCTTTCTATTGGCAATTGACTGATCTAAGATGTAAATCCAACAGACTAACAGCAAAGGTAAGCGATATCAGTGATTCAGAAATAGTTTCTATAATGTGACACATTAAATACAACTGCATCATTCAAACAATGCACACCCTGCTTAACAAAAGGTTTGCTTAGTTATTTTTACCAAAAAGATTGCAGCCAAATGAAAGTGATAGTGCAGAATATTAATTGCACAATTAACAGATATGCTAGATTTACACTGCTTGTAAATACACTAGGCCTACTGCAATGGACATTGGCCATTATAAGCAAAAACCTTAAAAAAATATCCGTTTGTTAAAAATTGAATTTTTATCACTTTTAAATATAATTTCTTCACAACTTGGTGATTATTGTGGTTTTAAAACAGTCCTACACACCTAGTCATTTTTAAAATTACCTGTAGATCAAAAACTTAGCAACCAAGGGACCAATGCCCGCAGGTGCCCGTTTGTTGTTGGATTACAAAGAAAAGGACTCGTTTCTATACCTGATGTAGCTGAAAGAATCAGATGATAAAATATGTTCACTGATAGAGTAGCAGTAATATTAAATCACATTAATCAGGCTGAATAAATTAATAGCACAGTAAAAAGCATGCATAATGTGAAGCAACATGCAGTACACAAAGAAAATGGAAGAAGTACGAAAGATTGCGATACAGCAGAAACTTTAGTCATGTGGAGCAACCAATAAATATTAACATAAAATTCTGAAATTTCACACTGTTATTGTACTGACTAGGTGTAACAACTTCAGAGGGTACCGCATAGAAAATTACGAATTTCAAATTTTTTCATTAGCTTAACGGGCGCCCTAAATTCTTAGACTATAAAATTATCAAATTATGCATTTTTCAATTCAATTCCGTTTGTTTATTGATCATCTCATATGAAAACTGATCATCAATGGTACATTCAGAATGAGCACATGCAGTGATTAGTTATAGATGGAAATTGTGACATAATATTTCTATGCAGTAGGCTACATGTAGGCCTAGATGTATATGTAATCTAATTTTTATATAATTATAGCGTCTGTCTTATGGCCTAGTCCCTGAGGGTAAGATCCTTCACCACCGTTCGCCCGTTTGAATGGACGCCACGCCATTTAGGTCCCCGTGGACGGACCGTGCTAGCCCGAGATTTTGAACCTCTGAAATAGCCACCTTCGGGAATTGAACCGCGGTCCGCACGCTCTCTTCCACAGACGCACGGCAACCAGCTCGCTTACATTCGCGACTGCTTATGTTGAGGACTCCGGCTATTAGGGAGCAATAGGCTACCCAAAAGGAGTGATCTGCTAGTGGGCCCATTTCATGGATGGATGGATGTATGGAAGGATGGATGGTTGGATGGAAGGATGGATGGCTGGATGGATGGATGGGCGGACGGTTGATTGGATAAATAGAAAGATGGGTAGATAAATTTTGTTTATAGATGGATTGATGGATGGATAAATAGACATAACTACAGACAGACAGATTCCAGTTTATCAAATTTCAAACATAGCAATAATTTGTGGGCGTCATTTTGTTGGCATTTAGGCCTATAACGCAGGGAGATGAACGACACCGAGGGGAAAATGACATTTCTAACGAAGAACAAGACACACAATATGCAGATGCCACGTATAATTTACCAATAATAAATAGACTAATAATTAAGAAAGACTCTGATGATTCAAGATAAGCTTATAAGTCATGTTCTGTAAATTATTGCCTGACATAATTTGACATTGAAATGTAGCGATTGTATAACTACGCTACGGATTTCTGGTCAATAATATTATTATATTATTATTTTATTTAATTTTTGATCGGTTTCAGAGATCTGATTTATATATATTTGTTTTATTTCTGTATTTTTGAGTTGCCTTTCGTGACCTAGATTTTAATGTTGATTTGCGCTTGACACGGGTCACATCGACCGCTGACGTAGGCAGCAGTCGCTGCTGTTTCATTGAATTCGTGTATTTTTCCCACGATATTGGCAATCGTCGCTCGCTGACTTGAAAGGCCGCGCCGCTTGCAGTCGATGAGGGTAATTAAACTTTCGCACGCTCTCTGAGGTGGTCTGATGATCAGAGTGAGCGAGAAATACAGCCAGCCAGACAAGCACAGGCAGGGACACGGATTGAGAAGGAAACACTGTAGGCGTGTGTGTTAAAATAGCAGCGTTTTCACAGGGTTAAACTGGTGCATTTGATGCCTACGTGATCAGCGGCAGATGGCGCTTTTCAGAAGGAGAGATAGAAGGAGAAAGACAGTGAGCTACAGACAGACGCGGAGATACACAGGAGAGGACGCACGTGGCAGCTAATTCTTGCCGCCTTGAAACAGCTGCGTTGCTGCTGGGTTTGCGCGCGCGGCTCGCTTGCTGGTCATGCGCAGAAAGGGGGACGCTCTCCTTGTCAGGCAGTAATAAAAGAGCAGCGCGACGCTGAGAGGCTCAGTTGCGCATAGGATCTCAGGGCGGTCGGATGTATAGTAGTTGCGCACAGGGTCTCAGGGCGGTCGGATGTATTGCGGCGGTTGGTAGTTTTAGGCTCGATCAAGTTGGTGAAGCATGGCCAGGATAAGCGCCTGCTTGCACTAGTTGCGCATACACGGATTCTGTCGGCGATTCATTCTCTCTCGACATGGAGTCGATTAAATAAAAGAGTTTGTTTGTTGCGAGAAATACATCAGCGTCGCTGCAAGTTTTGTCTTCGCTCTCGCTTCGGAGATATTCCTGGATTACTAATTCAAGGCCTCTCTTCGCCCTGTCACACGGAGTGATTTATCGTGGGCTTCGAATCGTCAGCGCTCTGCTCTCGTTCTTCGAAATTGTGTTGCGAAGCGGTTGTTCGTATGGTTGCCTAAGGGCGTCTTTCTCAAACGGCTTGGATAAATAGCCGAAATTGTTGTTCATTGCGAGAAATCAGCATCGGATTTAGCTGATCTTTTCGGGCGTTTCAAACTCGACGCCTTTCTGTGTGTTTCGTCGCATCTCTTGGATATCGTCTTCGTCGCTGTTCTTCGCACACGATCGACTTTGTCCCTTGTCTTCGGACATAAGGTACGCTTTATTGGGGAATTAATACGATCGGTTATTAAGACATTTTGGGCTGAACTGAAATTGGCTGTGGGACTTGAGAGTCAATCGGGATTTAATTCAGGCATACTCCGGTTGATAGGTGTTTGCATTGAATTGTTGCATTTGATTTTCATTGAATGTCTTTACAAAGGATAGGAACTGATAATTGAACTTACTGACTTTTATGTTTGATTGCTTTAAACATAATTGATGTCAATTGAAGATTCAATTGATTGGGAATAATAAGAAATATTAATTAAACTTCTGACTTTGATTATTGATGGCTTTGAATGTGACGGATGTGGATTGAATGCTTGATTTGTTAATAAGAATAACTACTTCGTTCACTGCTAGCGATATTGACTGTGAGCTATAAAGATAGGAGTCATTTCTATAGCGCTATGGAGGAGTCTAGGCCAGTCACTCCCGCTCAGCCTTCTAGGCCCCCTTCTTCTATGGAGATATTGCTCGAGGCAATACAAACTAATGCTAGGTCCACTCATGAAGCAATACAGACTAACGCTAAGTCTTCACAAGAGGCTATGCAAGCGCATGCTAAGTCAACTCATGATGCTATGACTTCTATACAGTCGTCTTTGCAACTGAATGCCAGAGAAACGCAAGAGGCGATTGCCACGGTGGAGTTTAATGTCCTGGCCGTGCAATCAAATGTTAGCGAAGCTATTTCCTCAGTGCAATCAAATGTAAGAGAGGAGATAAGAGAAGAGATCTCGGCTGTAAGAGATAATGTCAGGGAAGCGCTGACGGAAATGGTATCACGATTGGAAAGGCTAGAGGCGTCGCCGGTACCCAAGCCTGCTGTGGATTTGAACCCTGGTTACCTCACCGCTATTACCACTGCGGACGCGCCATACCACTCGACCATCGGCCTGGAGGAAACTTTGGGTGCTAGGCCTAAAGATTTCACGCAACCTGGTATATTGCGGAGAAGTGATAGATTGGCTGGTAGGCCGCCAATTTCATATAGGGAGTACGGTAGTCGAAAAGACTGGCCGCCTTTCCTGGGTTGGGATTCGAACCCAGAAGTCACCTCCTCCTGTCCTCCCTCTGTCTCTAGAGCTTGTCCACAGCAGCACGCGGTCCCATCAGGCGAGGAACCGGAAGTGGCGACTCCGGGGATGCCGATAGGGGCGGGCGTTACAATTGGTCCCAGCCAGTGGGGTCAAATTAGTTCTAGAGATTTTGGCGATGATAGGTTAGAAGAGGAAACTGACTATGCTAGAACAGGCGAAATGGCAATTTCTTTTGAAAGAAGGAAGGAAAGGGAATTTGCGGATATTGTGGATATAATGTCTGATGATGGTAGTGTAGACATTGAAATCAGCAAGATAATGGAATCTAGACCTAAAACTGTTAAAATAATTGATAACAGAATGCATGCAGCACGGCAACCGGAGTTTAGAAATTTTGAAGTGAATAAACCGATCGCTAATAAATTGTCATGGGAGGGGGGTGATAAGGTCAACCCAGTCCCTTTGGCCTCTTCGTCCCTTCCTCTCGTCGAGTATCCTCGACCGGATCCACAATGGAGAATTCAAGCGTCGCTCGCAAAGGTCGATCAACAAAGAGTGGAAATAGCACCGAGTCGGGCCGACATTCCACAACCAGCGCCGGCAATGCCGACCTACCAGGCCGTGACTGATTATGTCCTCGACGGCCGTGCAACGTCGACCATGGTTGGTCGAGATTACGCTCGACCCGACCTTCCTCCTGGACCAGCGGCGATGGCAACGGTCGACTGGATGCAACCATACGCTCGACCCGACCATTCAAACATGCCGTGGAGGTATGCTCCGACCTACACTCCGAGCGCTTTCTACGGTAGCAGCGACAACCGGGTTTGGGTTGACCCGCTTCGCTGTCTCGACCCGCTTCGACCAAGCGACGCCGTCTTTCCTCGGTGGCCAACGGTCGTGGAATCGGCGAGGATGAGTTCGTGCCTCGGCGCGCAAAACTTCGGATTTAGCCGTGATGCCGAACTACCGCGATGTCAGGCGGTAATGAAGTCGACACCTCTGGAGAGAAATGAAACGACGGCCGATAATAAAGCGACGTCTGCGGTTGGTGAAACGAACGCACTGGCGCCTACCTACGGTTCGGTCGGTCCTATCAAAATTGTCCCGACGACCACCGTCGCAACGCAAACGACCGGCGACTGGGAGCTACCGTCGATCAGTTCAAAGGGAACCGTCAGAGAAACTGAACCGACCGCGTCTGCAACAGCTAAAGAGGGCGAGGTTAAACAGTCATCGACTTCTCCTCCTAAGCCAACACAATTCCTGAAACTCGGGTCTTTTAGCGGAAAGACGGACGTTGAAACATTCTTACGAAAATTCTCCGTGTGCGCCAGGAATAACAAATGGACGGACGAGGAGAGATTGAACCAATTAGTAGTCTCATTGGTTGAACCGGCGACTCATTTGCTGAGCGAGTCGAACGCAGATAGCCTGGACACTTGGACGGCTTTGGTCCAGCGACTTCGTGAACGATACGGCAACGCTGAACAACAAGCCCTGTTCCAAACGCAGCTAAGCACCAGGAAACAGAAAGTCGACGAGGATATGGGCGTCCTGGTGGACGACATCCGACGTCTCTCCACGCGAGCCTATCCGGGTTCCTCGACGGCTCACAGCGAAGCAATTGCTGTTCGGGCATTCTTGGATGCCCTGAGAGATAGAACGCTTGCTCTGAAAATCCGAGAGCGAGAACCGAAATCCCTCGACGAAGCCTACAAGGTAGCGATGCGATTGGACGGCTATCAGAAAGCAGAGGCCGGCGGCCATGAACAACAAGACCGACGACACGGCCGTGTCAACGCAATTAAAGAACAGGAAGAAGAGTCGAAAGTAAAGGATCTGGAACGACGGATGGAGCAAATGAGGAGACAAGTGGAGCGACTAGAGAAGAAGGAGCGACAACCAGTGTCGGCGCCACAACCCAGATACAACAATCGTGGACCCGGAAGAGGTCAGAATGAATCAGCTAGAAATGAAGGATCGAACAACAATGGAGGTTATGGACAGGGAGCTCCGCGATGTTACCTGTGTCATCAGTTCGGACATTTTAGCGCGAACTGTAGGCGTCGACCACGTATGGAGATGGAAACGGAAGCAAGAACTGATGTGCGGCGATGCTATGAGTGTTCAGCAACCGACCACCTGGTGCGCAATTGTCCCCAGCGACAAGCGGCCGAAGCAGAAGCCAATGAGGTTCTGAATGGACCGGCAAATGTTTACCATGTACAAGGCAGCACGAATGCGTATTTGGCTCTGAAGATCCATGGTAAGGACGTGTTGGCCTTGGTAGATACCGGAAGCGAAATGTCACTGGTACCTGCATCCCTGGTGAGACGGAAAAATATGACGGCGTCGAAACAACTGCTAACCGCGGCAAATGGTACAGCTATAGAGGTACTTGGAGAGACAGTCCTTCGATGTCGTGCAGCCGACTGCAAGTTCGATGTTCCCTGTTTAGTAACGGCTCAAGTCAGTGAGTTGATTCTTGGACTCGGGTGGTTGACAGAACAACGGGCTCATCTAAGCATTCCGGATAAAACGATAGTACTACAAGGCCGCTCATTTCCTTTGGTAAGTCAAGACCGGAGGGGAATTTGTCGAAGGATAGCCGCCGCGCAGCACGTGAATGTTCCCGCACTGTCGGAAGTGGACGTCGAGGTGTATGCCATACTTCCAGACCTGAGACCGACCAAAACTCAATGGGCGACGCCGCCACACGTGTTGGCATCTGGACTCGTAATCGCCGGAACGCTTCTACCGGAACGGGCGATCGACCTGACAATCAGAGTGTTGAATCCGACCCACAAAATGATTAAATTGTCGAAAGGAATGCAATGTGCCCTGGAAGAAGTGACAGTAGCCGGAGCTGACCAGGACAGCAAGCCCGCTGCAGGCTGCGCCATGGTGAGGGAAGACAAGGACCATGTCAACTCACAAGATGCAGAGGTAATTCTGAGGCCGTTATGGTCGAACATCGCTGAAGACGTTCCCCTTGAGGTACAACAGAGACTACGTGAAATCCTGATGGATCGTCGCGCCGCCTTTTCTCTTGGTGAATGGGATCTGGGATTCACCGACATTCTACGACATGAGATCGACACGGGTAGCGAAACACCCGTTCGTCAGCCGCTGCGACGACAACCGCTTTCGCTACTCCCTGTCATAGACGAACAAGTGCAGGCTATGTTGGATCAAGGACTGATCGAACCGTCACTGTCGCCTTGGGCAAGCAACGTTGTCATGGTCCAGAAACGAGACGGGACCCCTCGCTTTTGTGTCGACTATAGAGCGGTGAACGCCAAGACGCGCAAGGACGCCTACCCGCTTCCGCTGATCAGCGAGAGCCTGGACGCCCTCGGCGAAGCGAAATGGTTCAGTACCTTCGATCTCCGGGCCGGTTATCATCAGTTGGCTGTTCATCCAAGGGATAAACACAAGACTGCCTTCGTCACCCGACGCGGAAGTTTTCAATTCAAAGTACTTCCGTTCGGGCTCTGCAATTCTCCGGCTTCGTTTGGCCGGATGATGAATCTGGTCATGGCGGGGTTAAACTTCGAGATCTGTTTAATCTATCTTGACGATATCATCGTCTTCGCCAGCGATCTGGAAACCCATTTGATTCGACTGGAGCAAGTTCTCGTTCGCCTGGAGGGAGTTAATCTAAAACTGAAGCCATCCAAGTGCAAACTACTACAGAAAAAGGTGTTGTTTCTAGGTCACGTGGTCAGCGAACACGGAGTAACTACAGACCCGGAAAAGATTCAAGCCGTCCGTGACTGGCCCACGCCGCGGAAAGTCAAAGATGTTCGAGCATTTCTGGGTTTATGTTCCTACTATCGCAAGTTCGTACCGAGTTTCGCTCAAATAGCCCGGCCACTGCACCAAATGACTAAGAAGGGATACAAGTTTGACTGGTCTGGTCCATGTGAAAACGCGTTCCAAAAGCTAAAGAACTGCTTAACAGAATCCCCCATCTTGGCGCTTCCCAACGATACTGGGATGTACATACTGGATACGGATGCATCCGGGGAGTCTATTGGGGCGGTCTTATCTCAGATGCAGGAATCGCAAGAAAGGGTCATCTGTTACGGGAGCAGAGTGTGTTCTGTGGCGGAACAAAATTATGACGTGACAAGGAGGGAATTGCTGGCGGTAATCAACTTTCTCAAAGCGTTCAGACCATATCTTCTTGGACGGAAATTTATCCTACGAACGGACCACTCAGCGCTCCAATGGCTCCGCAAGACACCATTGCCTATTGGACAGCAGGCACGGTGGCTCTCAGTCATGGAGGAATTTGAATTTGACATACAACATCGGTCCGGTGCCGCGCACCAAAATGCTGATGCGCTGTCTCGAAGGCCAAACCAAGTCAACGTCATCCAAGAACGACGCCTACCATCTCAGCCTGCCTCGACTGAAATGACGGATTGGGATCCGGTGGTCTTAGCAGAAGAACAACGGCAAGATCCGGATCTAAACTGGATTTTGCAATGGATGACGAAATCAACCGAGATGCCAACCGGGGAGGAGATACGGAGTTGTAGTGCCATGACTAAGACGTTGATTCATCAATGGCCTCAGTTAACTGTCAGAAATGGACTATTGCATCGAGCTTGGTTGAACTCTGATGGTGAGACTGTTCGCTACCAGTTAATACCTCCCGTCGGACGGCGAGAAAGCATTATCTGTCTTGCACATGAAGGGATGTCCGGAGGGCATTTGGGGGTCCGACGAACCGCGGCACAAGTACGACAGCGAGCCTATTGGCCGGGCTGGGGAGAACAAGTATACCAGCAATTGAAGCGCTGTGACAGCTGCGCCCGGTACATCAGAGGGAAACCACCCAGGCAAGGACAATTACAGAATATGGCCGTCGGAGAACCAATGGAATGTCTCGGCGTCGACATAACTGGACCACATCCAGTATCCAGTCGTGGATATCATTATATCATGACCGTGATTGATCATTACAGCCGTTGGGCGGAGGCCTACCCTATTCGCAACCAGGAAGCCGCGACCGTGGCCCGGATGTTGATGGACCAGTGGATTCCTAGATTCGGCTGCCCTAAACAGCTCCTGACCGACCAGGGCCCCTGTTTCGAGGCCGCCTTGTTCCGAGATCTATGCCGCTTGATGCAAATTGACAAAATCAGGACGTCACCTTATAAACCGAGCACGAATGGAACGGTGGAACGTCTACATCGAACCCTAAATTCCATGCTCGGCAAAGTCGTCGCACAGAATCAGAAAGACTGGGACATTCACCTGCCCTGGATTATGGGAGCGTACCGGGCCAGTCAACACGAAAGCACGGGGTTCACGCCGAACAAACTTTTCCTTGGAAGAGAGACGTGTCTCCCAATCGATCTGGTACTTGGGGATTGTAACCAGAACAATGCCCAGCTGTCGGTGAACGATTACATCCAGAAAAGAACGGAGGAAATGCGAGACGTGTTCCAGTTGGCTCGGGAATGCATGCAAAAACAGGCCGTCCGCCGTGCTTTCCGGTATGATCTACGAGTCAAAAAGCCGTCGTTCACGAAAGGACAGTGGGTGTACTATTACTATCCCCGGAAGTACACTCGGATCAAGGATAAATGGGCTAAGTGGTTCTGTGGTCCTTACCGTATCATGGAGCAAGTGAGTCCGGTCTTGTTCCGGATCCAGAAGTCCGCCAGATCACAAGCGCTGCTGGTGTACGTCGACAAATTAAAGCCGTACCTGGGTGAACCTCCGTCAGGTTGGACCGAACCCGACCTACAACCGCAGGAACCAATCGAGTTTCCGGAGACTGAGGATACTAACGACGCTCCTGAGGAATTAGCGAGACCCCGCCGTGTCATCAAGAGGCCGGCCAGGTACTGTTCCTAATGACCGCTTAATTTGCGGCCATTTTGAATGCAGAAGCATCTGTAACACTGTTTTATTTTGATTTTGATGAATACATTTTTGATTTACATGTGGAAGGCTTTACATGTATGTGTTACTGTGTAAATAACTGTATTCTTGCATCGTATGTTGTGCCTTCATATATGTATGGCATAGTATTAATATTTGTATTGCATTGCCGACTGTCTGATTAATGTTTGCAATGGTGATATAGATTAGTATTGTATTGCATTTGCAATGAAGCGATGGACGATTTTATTATTGCCTCTGCTGTAGACAGAAAACTGGACTGTCATTGCCTGCATTGCGCTATATAAATATTGGTTTTACCTGTTGATGTATATATAAGGTTGCCTATTTTAGTTAAGGCCATTGATGATGTGATTATGTGATATTATGACCTGCGGTGAAATAGTAGGCCTATATGTTTCTGAGTTAATGCTCGGAGGGGAAATTTGCATTAGGCCTATATTCCGCTTCATCTATAACATGATTAATTTTAAAAAAAAAATAATAATTTTAAAGGATTGGCACAGCTAAATTTTAAGGCTTCTAAGTTCCGTGTATAGAGTTCTTATATGCGTAACTATTGTCATCGCATATATATATAATTGTATGGATGCATAACTGATGATTTAAAGAGGCGCTGAATGAATGCTTTAAGGCCCATATTGCGCTTAACTGCAATCTGTCGGGATTAGGCCTATATATATATATATAGTTTGCCGTGATGAGCCCATATAATTCTGAGGATTTGAAGACAAATTTCGGCATTTTATATCAATTAGGATGATAGGCCTACTTGTTTTAATAGCCTAACGCTGAGGAATAGGCGATAATTTAGTTATGCTGTGTAATTTTTGCATTAGTTTTGCCGTTTTGCCTGATTCCCGCCTGCAATGGAATTATATGATTAAACTGTGAGGCCTAACATTAACTTGGTCTGGGCATAGAATAAATAGGAACGCGTGCCCGTGTAGGAATGGTGAATAATATTGGCCATTTTATTTTCTATTTGAGTTGCCATGGATATAAACGGCCATGTAGGATTTATGAATAATATTAGTTTAATATAGGCTTTATATGATTCACTGATTGACCTAATTTCGAAAGCGCTAATGACAGTGCTGTGCAAAGTCGGTGGGACTTTAAGTTAACTTACATGGGTGATTTTTAGGCACCTATTTCCCACGCTCTTCTCTCGCATACGGCCGGAGTGGGGAGAGCAACGGGGTGGTCTGTGTGACACATCATAGGCGGTGAACGATTGACCGTCGTGGATGGACCGACGGAAGGATAACGTTCGGCTGTGCAGTTATAAGCAGCGATGTTCAAATTATGATGGGTCCATGTAATCATGATTTGATCTGCAGTGGGCCTAGATTTTCAATGTCGATGATGTCATGTATGCGTTAGATACCGATTAATGCATATCATAATTTTATGAGCGCTAATTAGGCCTAATTTTGTGCAGGTCAGCGCGACCTTAGTCGTACGATGCACTTTAACCTACATGTAAAAGGATCATGTTTGTTGCCTAATTCCCACGGGATTTTAAGAGATGCATGGCGTGGGAGAATAGTGAGCGGCGATTATAATTAGCGATCGTCGTTTCCCAGGCGCTTGGGTGGTCCCGCAGTCTACGTCGCATCAATGATGGATTGAAAATAAGACGACCTAATTGCGCAGTGACAAGGCCTGTTGATTTTGCTAAGAGGATGGTCATAGATGCCATACGGTGATGCATAGGATTAATAGTGGACTAAAATAGACTATAACGGCCTATAGATTCTTGCAAAGACTGTAATCTTAGTCTTGAAATCATGATGGTCTTTTTGATAGGCCTATGATTTTCTATGAGTACGATTGAACAGTGTAACATTGTAACATTGTATTTTAGCGTTAATTACAGTATATTAAGTTGACCTAGTTAAGCTTTCGTATCGCAGTTATTCTGTGCATTGACCAACGATGCATATTAATATGGCTGGCTGAGTCATGCCACGCTAGGAATGTATGCCTAGTGTTACAAAGCGTAACCATTTAATCGCTAATGTTATGCTGGCCTATATTGTTCTTAGGCTGCCTATTTTAATTTCTGTGCGTAAGCGGTTGCATAATAATAATTAGGATGCTATGCTGGAAGCAGGCCTATTTTCAGGTTGAGGTTGGGCTTAGTCTTTTACGGTTAATTTTGATGGAAGCCTACGGATAGTTATAATAATCATTAGCCTTTTAGAGACTTAAGCTGTGTGCAGTCTCAGGTAATTTGCTATGATAGCAGTGTTCTTTATTAGATGTTGAGGTTAATGGGATTATAGAGACTTAGGTTTAACTGCTTAGAGTGTCTTTAAATGTAGACTTTTTCCTACAGTGAAATGCCTAAAGAAGTCTCGATGGTAAAGGCTATGGGTGGCCTATTAATCAGATGACCTGTTGTAAAGGTAACGAAGGTCTAGTGGTTTTTGTGGCTGTCTCGTGGGTTCTTAAGTCAATGCTTGCCGTGGAGGACTTTGTGCTTAACTAAACTCAAGGAGACCTATATATAGAATTGCTTTTGAGCTTCACTGAACTATTAGCGATGGAGTTATATAATTATAATAATAATAAATGTTTCTTTCGCTTGAACTGACATTTAACGCTAAAATGTGAACTTTCGCATGCTTACGTTGAGGACTGTTCATTGCATATATTTTTAATTCTTGCATTTGAATCCTTGATGTAAAAATTGGAGTATGGCCTTACTAACATTTCAGGATCCATTTGTCCAATTAAAGGGATCCTGAAATCAGGGAGGGCCGAGAATAGTGTAGCGATTGTATAACTACGCTACGGATTTCTGGTCAATAATATTATTATATTATTATTTTATTTAATTTTTGATCGGTTTCAGAGATCTGATTTATATATATTTGTTTTATTTCTGTATTTTTGAGTTGCCTTTCGTGACCTAGATTTTAATGTTGATTTGCGCTTGACACGGGTCACATCGACCGCTGACGTAGGCAGCAGTCGCTGCTGTTTCATTGAATTCGTGTATTTTTCCCACGATATTGGCAATCGTCGCTCGCTGACTTGAAAGGCCGCGCCGCTTGCAGTCGATGAGGGTAATTAAACTTTCGCACGCTCTCTGAGGTGGTCTGATGATCAGAGTGAGCGAGAAATACAGCCAGCCAGACAAGCACAGGCAGGGACACGGATTGAGAAGGAAACACTGTAGGCGTGTGTGTTAAAATAGCAGCGTTTTCACAGGGTTAAACTGGTGCATTTGATGCCTACGTGATCAGCGGCAGATGGCGCTTTTCAGAAGGAGAGATAGAAGGAGAAAGACAGTGAGCTACAGACAGACGCGGAGATACACAGGAGAGGACGCACGTGGCAGCTAATTCTTGCCGCCTTGAAACAGCTGCGTTGCTGCTGGGTTTGCGCGCGCGGCTCGCTTGCTGGTCATGCGCAGAAAGGGGGACGCTCTCCTTGTCAGGCAGTAATAAAAGAGCAGCGCGACGCTGAGAGGCTCAGTTGCGCATAGGATCTCAGGGCGGTCGGATGTATAGTAGTTGCGCACAGGGTCTCAGGGCGGTCGGATGTATTGCGGCGGTTGGTAGTTTTAGGCTCGATCAAGTTGGTGAAGCATGGCCAGGATAAGCGCCTGCTTGCACTAGTTGCGCATACACGGATTCTGTCGGCGATTCATTCTCTCTCGACATGGAGTCGATTAAATAAAAGAGTTTGTTTGTTGCGAGAAATACATCAGCGTCGCTGCAAGTTTTGTCTTCGCTCTCGCTTCGGAGATATTCCTGGATTACTAATTCAAGGCCTCTCTTCGCCCTGTCACACGGAGTGATTTATCGTGGGCTTCGAATCGTCAGCGCTCTGCTCTCGTTCTTCGAAATTGTGTTGCGAAGCGGTTGTTCGTATGGTTGCCTAAGGGCGTCTTTCTCAAACGGCTTGGATAAATAGCCGAAATTGTTGTTCATTGCGAGAAATCAGCATCGGATTTAGCTGATCTTTTCGGGCGTTTCAAACTCGACGCCTTTCTGTGTGTTTCGTCGCATCTCTTGGATATCGTCTTCGTCGCTGTTCTTCGCACACGATCGACTTTGTCCCTTGTCTTCGGACATAAGGTACGCTTTATTGGGGAATTAATACGATCGGTTATTAAGACATTTTGGGCTGAACTGAAATTGGCTGTGGGACTTGAGAGTCAATCGGGATTTAATTCAGGCATACTCCGGTTGATAGGTGTTTGCATTGAATTGTTGCATTTGATTTTCATTGAATGTCTTTACAAAGGATAGGAACTGATAATTGAACTTACTGACTTTTATGTTTGATTGCTTTGAACATAATTGATGTCAATTGAAGATTCAATTGATTGGGAATAATAAGAAATATTAATTAAACTTCTGACTTTGATTATTGATGGCTTTGAATGTGACGGATGTGGATTGAATGCTTGATTTGTTAATAAGAATAACTACTTCGTTCACTGCTAGCGATATTGACTGTGAGCTATAAAGATAGGAGTCATTTCTATAGCGCTATGGAGGAGTCTAGGCCAGTCACTCCCGCTCAGCCTTCTAGGCCCCCTTCTTCTATGGAGATATTGCTCGAGGCAATACAAACTAATGCTAGGTCCACTCATGAAGCAATACAGACTAACGCTAAGTCTTCACAAGAGGCTATGCAAGCGCATGCTAAGTCAACTCATGATGCTATGACTTCTATACAGTCGTCTTTGCAACTGAATGCCAGAGAAACGCAAGAGGCGATTGCCACGGTGGAGTTTAATGTCCTGGCCGTGCAATCAAATGTTAGCGAAGCTATTTCCTCAGTGCAATCAAATGTAAGAGAGGAGATAAGAGAAGAGATCTCGGCTGTAAGAGATAATGTCAGGGAAGCGCTGACGGAAATGGTATCACGATTGGAAAGGCTAGAGGCGTCGCCGGTACCCAAGCCTGCTGTGGATTTGAACCCTGGTTACCTCACCGCTATTACCACTGCGGACGCGCCATACCACTCGACCATCGGCCTGGAGGAAACTTTGGGTGCTAGGCCTAAAGATTTCACGCAACCTGGTATATTGCGGAGAAGTGATAGATTGGCTGGTAGGCCGCCAATTTCATATAGGGAGTACGGTAGTCGAAAAGACTGGCCGCCTTTCCTGGGTTGGGATTCGAACCCAGAAGTCACCTCCTCCTGTCCTCCCTCTGTCTCTAGAGCTTGTCCACAGCAGCACGCGGTCCCATCAGGCGAGGAACCGGAAGTGGCGACTCCGGGGATGCCGATAGGGGCGGGCGTTACAGAAAGATGCTAATATAAACATTAATCCGACATATAGGGTCTAGGCTACACTACTTGAAGTAGTCTTCGGTACGTATATATGCCAACTCATACATAGGCTATAAAGTAGGCAGCATATGAAAGCATAAAATTAATGCATTTATATTTATACACATAGGCCTAAGACACCGATATATATATTATAAAAAAATAATATAAAATTAGATACAAATGCTATGTAAAGCATATATTTTGCATCCTATTATATATATATATATATATATATATATATATATATATATATTCAATAGACTATATTACAGTATGCCTGTATATTGTGCTTAATAGCCTACGTGTTGATATGCAATTATGCATGTATGAACTTAGTTTCATTATTACGTCAGATAAGTAGACTAAAAAAGTGCTAGTTGACCTGGCAGTTTAGAAATAAATTTTGCTAGAAAATGTAAATATCTGGCATTTTCGGTTTATTAAGAGTATTTTTTGATGTAGTCTATGTCTAACTCTAAGTCATGTAGGCCTACGTGAATGTCTATAGAAGGGGCTCAGCCTATGGAAGGGGAGTGGGGGTTCGGCGTCAGATTGTCTCAGAGGCGTGTTCGAGTTAAAAGCAGTTGTAATTTGATAGCAAAGACCGTTTCTTGTTTATCATCGGCAACACATTCGAATATACACACACACGCTCACCTTCAGCAATAAAAGCCATACGTTTGTAATTAGGTGTCGGCTCGCGAGGTCCATTTATTAGTAAATTGAGTTCACACAACGTCCGCCTTGGAGTATCACGTTTGCGCGTCTATTGAGTGAACCCTATGCTCTGACCTCTGCCCCCACGGGCTGAGGTCATTTAGGAATATTTGGAGAGCTCATCTAGGATCTCTCTGAGTTCCACCCTTTCTCCCATTCGATCAAACAGCGTCTCCTTTTTTTTACTGCTGCACGACTTTCCCTGGACGAGAACCAGATACTATTCCATGTAGGCAAATTAGACAAAATCCCCATATAGGTCTAAACCTTTTTACCAGCAATGTGCAGGCAGCAGTGACAGACCATAACATGCCACGTATTTGTTTTTGGACGATGTATGGGGCGCACGGTTACTGTGTGTATAGTACGTAGAACTGGCATTGGAAAAAGCAACAAGGGCAGACCAAGAATAGGTCTATAGGCTTAGCCAATGCCATGTAGATAAATTGGACTAACACTATAAGACCAGCAATGGACTTTTGACAAATGATCGATGATAATGACGATCATTTATTCGTACCCATCGCCGAAAAAAATGGTTGGCGTTAGGAATTGAGAACAGCAATTATGATGATGATGATGATGCATAAGATACCAATGATGATGATGATGCTGCTGCTGCTGATGATGATGCATAAGATACCAATAATAATTATGCGCATGCGTATTGCGTAGGCCTAATGGAACGCCGTGTATGTATCAGCGGCGAGCTCTTTACTGAACGTCATAGCAGATTGAACTTCGCAGATTGGGCGTTGCTGCTCCTCCTCCTTTCTTATTCACCTCTTCCTTCTCCTCCTTCTCCTCCTCCTCATGTTCCTCTTCCTCTTCCTCTTCCTCCTAAATCTTATTCTTCTAATTTTCTTCCTTGTATTATGGTACTTAGTAAATCGCATGCGAATAGTAAACAGAATTCGAACAACCGTTGTGGCCACACACAACAACCAGTGTTTAATCTAGACGTCTCTGGGGGGGGGGAACTTTCCCCCCCCAGGATTGACATTTCCCCCCCCAGAAAAATTTCACAAAATGTTATTGGTTTTTAGTATCTTTTTCATCGTTGTTTTACTTGAAGTGTTATAATATACCGTGATATTATTTACTATTATATGATTATAATGACATTATTTACTACTATAGCCTAATATACGATACTATCATGTTGCAATGAATATGACTTACTGTATATATTTAGATAAACAATAAACACTATTTTTTCTAACTAAAAACAGAGACGACATCTCCTCCAGAAAAATTTGTCAAAATGGTAATAGTATTTTGTTGCTGTTTAGTGTTTACATCATTGCATTACATGAACTGTTATAATAATATAACCGTAATATTATTTACTGCTACATGGTTGTAGTAATTATTTACTGTTATATTATATGACAAAATCCAGCAAAAATGAGTATAATTTACTGTTAATATTTGTACAAATACTATTTTTGTACAACTGAATGGCTATCAAGTGCTATCCTTCACATTTTAAACTGTCAAATTTCAAAATGTTTTGGTCCTATTATCTGAACACCTAGTAAAACAACATCATTACTACAAGACTAGTGGCTTCTTGATTTTGGTACCGATAGTTTATTAGCTCTTGGTAGATTTGTGTACCATTAAATATGATTTCGGAAAGTGTGTACTGGTCAGCAACTCAGGGCCATATGGAGAAACTGGGATAAGCTGACAGTTTCTGATTACAGTGCTGAAGTCAGCTTATTTACTCATGTAAACAGTAATTCATTAGAATAACCCAGCAACTGAGCTGCTAAACACGATACATAAAGATTTTTTTTATTGTAATTATATAATATATATATATTGAAATTCTAAAACACTTTTTATCAGTACTGAAATAATGGAGTTATTTTGTTAAAATGGTATCTTCAAAGGGTACCATTGCAATGTGGAAATTCAAGAAGTTTCTAATGAGTCTCTGAAAAAGTACAGCGATTGTGTTAAGATGACACCTTAAAATGCTGCCATTGCAATGTGGAAATTCAACAAGTTTCTAATGGATCACTGAAAAAGTATAGCAATCTTGTTAAGATAACACCTTAAAATACTGCCATTGCAATTTGGAAATTCTAAAAGTTTCTAATGGGTCACTGAAAAAAGTACAGCTATTGTGTTAAGATGACACCTTAAAATGCTGCCATTGCAATGTGGAAATTCAAAAAATTTCTAATGGGTCACTGAAAAAGTACAGCTATTTTGTTAAGATGGCACCTTAAAATGCTGCCATTGCAATATGAAAATTCAAAACATTTCTCGTGGGTCACTGAAAAAGTATAGCTATTTTGTTAAGATGACACCTTAAAATACTGCCATTGCAATGTGAAAATTCAAAAGATTTCTAATGGGTCACTGAAAAAGTACAGCTATTTTGTTAAGATGACACCTTAAAATACTGCTATTGCAATGTGGAAATTCAAACATTTTCTAATGGGTCACTGAAAAAGTACAGCAATCTTGTTAAGATGACACCTTAAACTGCTGCCATTGCAATGTGGACATTCAAAAAGTTTCTAATGGATCACTGAAAAAAGTACAGGTATTTTGTTAAGATAACACCTTAAAATACTGCCATTGCAATGTGGACATTCAAAAAATTTCTATTGGGGAGGGGATTTGCCCCCTCCCCATTACCCCCCTTCAGTGCGCTACGCGCCTCACGAGCGTCCTTCGGACGCTCAATTGTCTCCCCCCCAGAAACCTCAATTCCCCCCCCCAGCGGAGGGGGACTAGATTAAACACTGCACAACAACGTTGAGCGTTTATGTAATGTAATGTAAATCTTCGAGAATTTCTCAGCGCCCACAAAAGCCACGTCAGGGAGACCAGCTTATCACCGGCGCTATATCAAATCAAGTCCGCAATAAACGTCAGCGTTTAGTGGTATGCAGATGACGTTATAGCCTTACAACGCAGGAACTGAATCTAGGGAGACTATTAGAAGGTCTCCGAAACCTTCCCTTCCCTTCGCCAAATCGACCTCTAACGGCCATGCAACCAGGGATCGGTGCAGGGCAAGATGATCAAGGACGCCTCGGGGTCATTTGCAAGATATAAAAGGTTCGGCAGAGTATACGCCTGCAGAGAGGATCCTGGATGGCCGAGTGGGTTGTAGCCCGCTCGCCGCGCCGGCGACGCGGGTTCGATTCCCCGGTCGGATCTTTACATACTGCGGGTTGCTCGGTCGCAATATAAACGTGGAGTCGACGCTGATATCATCTTCGTAATGGAAAAGAGTCGTTAAACCCATACATTTCATTTTCATACGCCTGCAGACATCTATGACTGTATACGGGGTCAGAATAAAGGGTAAGACAGCGGCCCACCCTATTGCTGATGCTTGGGCGCAGGGCAAGGTCTGGTTACTGTGGAATCATGGATGTGCACAATATTACCCAGACCACGTATAGGTCGAGATACGTGCTCATGGGTTAGAATGACGCAGACCCATCCATTCAGAACATAGCCCCAAGGCTACCTTCAAAGACGTCAGGATAATTGATCGTGCCCATGTGACAGCTTCAGCACAGACAGGCTACACCATTTTGTCCAACTTATACGCTAACTCCGGGAACCCCTATCCTCCCTTTCAACATGCATCTTATAAAACCGTTAGACTTTCAAGGCAATACGATAAAATGTCGTCGGGTGGTTCTGCTATTCGTCGTTTTATTACTGTTTTCAACATTGATGGTCGCAGTCCCTTATCACGGCCACCCTGGGAAGCAGACATATATATGCTTAAAGCGCTGGGAACAGTTCATCCTCTTAGCCTTGGCATGCAACGGCGGTTGGTCGCTACTCAGTCTGCTCCCTCACCGTCTGTTCATATCATTGACTGTGTACGGCCAGTGTATACACACTCATTGTAGCAGCAGGGCTTTTTAAGCGTTCAGTTGTACACAAAATGTGCAGTTGTAGAAGCACTTCTGTACAGGTAAAACGAGCAAAAAGGTCATTGTCCTCTGATTGGAAGTTATTTGCCATGGATGATGGGAAAGGAAAGGAGTTGTGCAGTTCTAAAAATTACTTTCAAAAAGCCCTGCTCTGTAGTCTATCTAGCTAGGAGCGCAGGCTGGAGCAGAAAATTAATATCGAAATATCAAATAATACTCTGGCAAAGACTCAAACTCTGATGCCCTGACGTAGTCCATCCAGTTACTCAGACTGTCGAAAATGACGAACAGCTGGCTGGCCGCCGGGTGCAATACGAAAAGTGCAACCATAGTTATGCATGCCTCCTTCGATGCATTCGCAATATCTATCTTCCCATTTGGTCTGCATTTTCTATTTAAACGTAGCCTACTTCTAATAATAATAAATAATACTAATAAGACGATTTATATAGCGCCATAGCTCAGCCGAGGCCGAAGGAAAGGGCGCTGCACGCGAGATCGCAAGTTACTGGCAATTATACGATTGTTTCTATTGTATTGTATTGTATCTAGATCTATAACTTTACATAGCGCCTCTCTCAGCGCACACTAATCAGGGTCGCTTCCAAGCACTGCCAGTGTGAGAGATCAAGGGAGAGAAATAGTCTTGAGCAGTGGCGGCGCCAGGATTTCAGTTTCGGAGGGGTTGAGCCCCGCGGCGAAAATTTTCCATTTTCGCCGCCAAAATTTCTGGCGGCCTTTTTTGTTTTTGTTTTTTTTAGTCATCGACCGAAATCTCATGAAAATTTTCCATTTTCGCCGCCAAAATTTTTGACGACCTTTTTTTTTAGTCATCGACCGAAAATCTTGGATATTTCAATGTAAAAAAATTCGGATGGCCCTTTTTTTAGGGGGGGCTGAACCTCTTGTAGGGGGGGCTTAGTCCCCCAGCCACCCCCTAGCGCCGCCACTGGTCTTGAGACAGCGAAATGTGGCACTTGACTCATCGGTTAATAAGGAGTATAACGAGTCGAAAGAGGAAGCTGATTCCGCAATTCAAGGTCAACGAAAACAAAGGCTCGCGTTTTAACCTTGACAGTCCTAGCTCACGGGAAGAAGAGATCAAAGGATCGGAGCGGACGAAGAGAAGTGACCGAGGTCGATAGACAGATGAAGAACTGCAATCAACTGATGCATTTCGAATGTGCGGGAAAGTTTCGAGAGTGAGAGCCAGTGGCGAACAGAGGTGACCCTGCTTAGTCATTACAATGCATTGTTGTACGGTTGTACTGACAGCTACTATCATTGACTAAACGTTGCGTGGGTGATCGTGGTGATGGAGCGCATACTCGTGGAATTTCAAAGCTTTGGCTGAGAGCCAAGATATGAATATTTTATATTGACTGCGCAGCTGGCTCATGGTGCACCATAATTATTAAGACGATCATAATTATTATTGAAAGTTATATAGCGCTTAAGCCTATATGTATGCGTACAGGCATACAACTAAGTAAGTAAGTATGTTCTTTATTTTCATCTGACGAACTGACGCTCGTAGCCCATACTTGTAAAGAACGATGATAATAGGCTTTTTAACCTAAGCATGTAATTTATAATGGATCGTGTAGCAAATAACAAAGAAATACAAAGTTGGGACAAAGCTAAGGATATAATTTATATCCTTATAGTTGTGTCTGTAGCCTATATAATATAATATAATATAATATAATATAATATAATATAATATAATGTAATGTAATGTAATGTAATGTAATGTAATGTAATGTAATGTAATATAATGTAATATAATATAATATAATATAATATAATATAATATAATATAATATAATATAATATAATGTAATGTAATGTAATGTAACATAACATAACATAATATAACATAATAATTATAATATAATATAATATGAAATATATATTATCGATTCGCAAATCTATTTGCTGACAGTTTATAAGCAACAACAGATAGACTAAACGGATTGTCTTTCTTGCCAAAGGAGAGAACAGCCTACTTGTCACGGATGGATGGCATGCGCTGATCAATGCAATGGCAATTTAACTACTACGCTTTATGGAGTAGACGCCTGCATGTGGCCTCGAGCATTTGACTCGCATCATTAAAAGATCATTTACTTGGCTATTCAGCGTACGCATGGTTCTTCCCACATAATTTATTTGCATCGTCTTCAGAGTTGCATTGATTCGACCCGCATCATTTGGTGAGATAAGAAATCCAGCACAGGCAGATTATCTCATTCATGTGTTATGCATGGCAGAACGATTTCTTTGAAAACGGCGTCCAACCTCGAGATAATGTTATTATTATGCATAGGATGTCTTTTAACTAGTTGAGAACCGGTTAATAAGACTACGAATTAGCATGCAGGCCTGTATAATACATATATATATATAATTATGTATGTAGGCCTAGGCCTATATATATATACAAAATGTATCTTGTTAGCAGCAAGTGGCCTTATATTGGCGACATTAGCATGCTAAATTCGTATATAGGGGAATTGCGAGGGAGGATGGAGAGCCGGGGATAAGAGAAAGGGAGAGGGAAGGCAAGATGAGGGGGAGAAGGGAACGGGGGTGGGAGAAGAGGAGGGAATTGGTCGCCATCATAGTACGGGGCAGTTACGCCTTTTAGCTGTAGGCAGTTCAGTACTATTGATGAATGAAACAAGTCTGATTATACCTCACGATAGCACTCAGCAGATTGGATACACCCATTCGAAATCACGATTATGATTCAGCCATTGACACTACCAGCATTAGCCTTTACGAACTTTACTTGTGTGAGGGCGATTCATAATTTTATATAAAATAAAACGGAACTAGGCTACTTTCCTCTAAAACCAGACAACTTATGTGGCGCAGGCTGGTCTAAGTCTTCTGGCCACACATATTATGTTGGTTAAAACTCAACAGCGGTAGTAGGTTATTCTACGACGTTACTGAATACAAGGGCGGATACAGAAATTTTCGAAGGGGGGGGCCAAAAATTTTGTGGGACAGGGAAAAATTTCGTATACTATTTCATCCGCCAAAAAAGTTGATGACCTTTTTTTTTTTTTTTTTTTTTTTTTTTTTTTTTTTTTTTTAGTCATCGACCAATTTTCCGGGAAAAATATACTATTTCATCCGCCAAAAAAGTTGATGACCTTTTTTTTTTTTAGTCATCGACCAATTTTCCGGGAAAAATATACTATTTCATCCGCCAAAAAAGTTGATGACCTTTTTTTTTTTTTTTTTTTTTTTTTTTTAGTCATCGATTAATTTTCCGGCAAGAAATACCATTCCGTTATTTCGTCCGCCGCTAAATCGACGGGGGGCCACGTCCCGTGCGAATTTTTAATAGGGGGGGCCTGATATCCTGTTTTTCTTTCCCACTACGGCTTCTTGAAACCAAATGGGGGGGCCACGTCCCATGCAATTTTTAAATGGGGGGGGCCATGGCCGGATTGGCCCCCCCCTGGATCCGCCCTTGACTGAATACCATACACATCTTCTGTATTTCAGTCTTATTTCTTACCAAATAAACAGAGACAATTAGCTAGGTCACTTCAGTCCTAGACCTGTTTCAAACAGATTTCAAACGCTGCGTTAGCCGACATAATAGCCTAATTATTAGCCAGTTACTCCGGATTCCACGCATAGACAAGATTGTTGGGATCTCGTATTTTTTTAAGAGAAAAACGATCTCACCTAGGGTCGACTTAAAATAAACCAAAAATTAGCGCAAGTCAGTGGAGAGCGTAGGCGAATTAGACCGACACCAGAACTGGTGTCTTACGAAGGAGCCACTTCGAAGCCACGGTGTTCATCCAGCCTCCCGTGGTACATTCATAGCCCACTGCTGATTACGAACGGGCAGGCCTACATACATATTGCAGCACACATGCTGTGAGTCATCTCTAAGCTATAGGCTACCGCATACCATCAACGTAGGAAAGCGTGTGGGATGGATGTAGCCTAGGTAGAGCGGCGCTAACCAACCATTCTGCATGGCAAGACCATGATGCGTTGGTAGAATTATGTTGCCTACATGCTTCGAATCATTTTGGAAACATGGGTTCAACAGTAATAGCCTAACATAACGATTATACAATTAGCAGCATAGGTCCAATTTACGTTTTGACACGAACCGTTTAGGACTACGGCTCATGAAGCTTTGCGAAACTGCAGCCTATAATTTTATATACGTAGACCCTATAGACTCCATTTCCAGCGTTTATTTTCTGTTCATATAAAATTATAGGTCGGTAATCAACATGTCAGCTACACGTAGGCTAGGCCTACTATAGGCACCGTCAAAATACGGTATGCACAGCTGCACATATTATGGTAACTATACATGTATATAGAATTATATGCGTTTTCATTCGAGTGCAAAAAGAGTTCAGAGTCGTATAGCTAGCTATACCACAGGACAACTCACAGTAGATGTATCCTAATAGACCTACCATGGTAGGCTATTGTTGGAAATCAGGGTCATGGAGTTTAATTTTTATTTGAATGACCGTCCCCGTGTTCGCCTGAGTATCTCTGTCTACCTGAAAGAGGCGTGGCCTAATGTCTACCTCTAGCCTCTGTCTACCTGAAAGAGGCGTGGCCTAATGTCTACCTCTAGCCTCTGTCTACCTGAAAGAGGCGTGGCCTAATGTCTACCTCTAGCCTCTGTCTACCTGAAAGAGGCGTGGCCTAATGTCTACCTCTAGCCTCTGTCTACCTGAAAGAGGCGTGGCCTAATGTCTACCTCTAGCCTGTGTCCACCTGAAATGGGCGTGGCCTCGTGACACACAAATACGAGTGTGCGCGCAGACGTCAACAGTCATCGATCGAGAGCAGTCATCGAAAAGTCATCGAACAGAAGAGTCATCGAAAAGTCATCGAACAGACGAGTCAGCGAAGAGAGAGTCATCGGAAACAGTCGTTGAAGAAATCGCCGAGGAACAATGGGAAGACGCGTCGGTCGGCTGTTGCGGGATCGAATCGCAGTGCAGTCAGCGGGTGATCGTCCGAAGGAAAACGCTTTGGAGAGCGCGACGACGATTTGACGACGCTGCCGAAATTCAGCGCCTGTCGACGAAAGGTTTGGCGACCTTTGCTGTGCCACGACGACGCTTGGATTCGAAGCCTGACCCGTGACGGAAGGTCTGGTGATCTCCGCTGTGCAACGCCGACGATTTGGAGTTCGACGCCGCTGCTACCGACGTATTCGATTGGGATCCGACGCTGTCGACGACGAAAGGTTTGGAGGCCTTTGCTGTGCAACGCTGTCGACTGGGGTTCAATTCTTGACCCGCGGTCGTGCTCTTCGGAAATCCGACGCCTACAGACGACGGAAGGACTGGTGATCGTCGCTGTGCCGCGACGAACAGGATTCAACGCCGGATCTGCCAACGCTGCCGACCGGGTGAGCGCAGTGGTTCAGTTCCTGTCTTCGACGACGCCGACTCGGGTTCGAAACCCGACCCGCTACACAGATTCTCTGCGTGCGCTGGCGAGGCAGCGGTGATCTACACGGCGACGATTCGGCGTTCTGCATTGACAATTGCTGTGAACAGTGGTGCAGTGGTTTTGGGACAGTGGCGCTACGCGAATAGCTCCGAACATTGCTCCGAACATTGCTCCGAACTTGCTCCGAACACTGGCGCTATAGAAGTTGGCCGAGGACTGCTTTGCGAAGTTCTTCTTTGATTGTCGAATAAATGTGTTTCAAGCCTGACTGGCTAGTCGTCAATCTTCAGTTGACGCCGGACTACAGTGACGGACATCGCCTTGAGGACTAGGGTTTGGGGTTCGGTTCCTGGTGTCATTTGCCCAGCCCTAGTTCCGCTACACTATTATTTCATTCTGCCCCGACAGACGGCTTAGGCGGCAAGTTAGGACCCGTGGAACGTTATATAAAGTAATATAGGCTTATATATATAAAATATAATATAAGCCTAAACAGAGTGAAAATTGTCGTGGGGTTGAGCTAGGGTTCAACTCCCTGTAGTCTTTCTCGATGGCCCCATAATTATTGGTCTTCTTTTCACATCCCATGTATGTGGATCATAATTAGGCTATAGTCTGACCTATCAGTTATTTTTGCTACAATTCTCATATAATTATACTCTATAATATATATATATATATATATATATATATATATATATATATATATATATATATATATATATATATATATGGGAATTGAGGCCACAACAACCGAACAGACAAACCATGTCAAATCAGCCGTTGGAAATAAGATATACATCTAATGGTCGAATGTCTATTACAATGCCAACCCGCTTTCGCCATGCATCGGGATTTATGACCAGCAGACGTTCATCTCAAACTGGGCTAATGGCAAACTTGCCAGGTTCACAGTCGATGAAGTTGCCCCACTATGCCGTGTATAAGACTTATGCTCTGCCTTCCATTTTTAATATATATCATGTCATTCGAAGATAAGGGTGAACATATGTGCACGTGTGTAGGCCTAGTTAAGTAGGTGTATTCCAGTTGCTTTCCATGTTAATCTAAAATAAATCATGTCGTCCAAACAGAAGTGTGACTTGAGTTTTCCTGCTCCTCTCTGACACGTAGACTGTTTAAAGATCGAGGTCAGAACTCAGAAGGAAGGAGCGCAAATAATCCTACACAGGTTTTTTTTGTATCTCCTATCGTGGACCCTGTGTGTGGAATTCTTTACCTGTTTCTTTGACTAATGTGCCTACTGTAGGAATATTTTAAAAAGAATTTAAACAGCATCTAATTGTGTTGGAATGAAGACATTTTGACAGATGTTAATATACCTTTGAAGATATTTTGTTTGCTGCATGCTTTTTCACCTTTGCTACCTAGGCCTACTTAAATTTAGTGACATTTCAAATTGGGCTCCCTGGCAACGGGGCATTTTTGCTCATTTAGGGATGACCCTTTGACACCGAGAAGAAAGCTTGCAGGTAGACACTGCGCTTGTTTGTTTTTTAAATTTCTTAAAAACTGCTTTAATCTAGTGATGCTCTGTTGATGCTGGTGTCAATTAAAAAGTCTTGAGTTGAGTTGAGTTTACTGAGAACTTCAATTAGTTTTTACATTCCTGAATCACATAACACTCTCGGCCATGCTGGAAAGAAGAAGACTCTGGCGTAATGTAATGTCATCCAGACATTTATCTATGTTGCACCTTTTCTGGATTCACCTGTAGCCTATCACTTGCATGCTCACTCTATTTTAATTGCCATCTCATATTCCCACTGACGGTAGTGTACAGTCAGTGCAATCATTTCAGCTGAATTGGCTAGTGGTATAATATAGATTAAAGACCCTACATACAGCCGAACAGATGAAGCAACAACCTCCGAATAGCTATCAGCCTTCGCCTTCTTCTTCCTCCTCTTCCTCTATTTATTCTTATTATTCTCCTTCTCCTCTTCGTCTTTTTATTCTTCTTTTCCCTCTTTCTCTTCCTTTTCTTCTTTCACTTTCTCTTCCTCCTTGAGTCCTTCTACCCCTCCTAATCCTCCTCCTTCCTTAATTTACTACTCCTCCCCTCCTCCTCCATATTTTATTCTTCTCCTATTCTTATTATTGTTCTTCTTCTTCTTCTTCTTCTTCTCCCTCTCCTCTTCCCCTTCGTCCTTTTATTCTTCTTTCTCCTCTTTTCTTCCTTTTCCTCTTCCATTTTATCCTTCTCCTCCTCCTCCTCCTCCTCCTCCTTCTCTCGACAGTCCAACAGGACAGCCATTGGACCATTTTTGCACCCAATCATAAATACCTCTAAACACATTAAAAATTATCAAAGTGTGCTACATGTGTGAAAAAGCCGAACTGCAGCAAATTTCAGTGTCTTAAGTGCACGGAAAAAATATTTACACCTTAAAATAGAGGAAGCAGGAACGACAAAGCATTTTATAGAGAAAACTTCAAACGCAGAATATTAAACAGATCAATCAATGCCAGTAGCAACAGCTGTCTTTTATTATAACAATTTCTTCTCTAGGTCCCAACGAACGGGTATAATTTTTCCAATGGCATGATAAGGTGGGGGAGCCTGACATCAATTGGAAGGCCGTCCGCATGATAACAGGGTGTTGGCAGGTTCATTATAAACTCATGCGATCGCTGATTGAAGAAATATCCGGGGAAGAGTAGGATTCGGTTAAGTTGCTTGAACAACACAAAAGGCAACGGAACAATGATGAGGCGGGTATTAATAGTAATAGGCCTAGTACATATATATTAATAAAATATTAAGCCCCTACTAAGCTTAAAACTGTTCTTTTTGGGCGCGCTGGAGTCGGGAGCGCCTCAGAGTAGTTTTTCTAACTTGAAGGAGCGCTATATAAATGTCCGAATGAATGAATGAATATAATAGCAAGGATAAAGCATGAAAGATGGGCTTTGAAATGTATTGCAAGTCCAACGGTGGGCTACACAATGTCATAATTATGCCCTTTTCATCATGATGATGCAAGGCTTTGTCTGCAGGCTACTTAAAATAATAGGCCAGGAGACCATGGAAAACATGAAAAAGCAAGGTGTGACGTATGTCAATATCTGAAGAAGAGCAAATATATTGTTATATATGGTATTTATATTGTTTGGTTATAATTTTATGTATTTCTATGTGAGCCCGTTTGTTGGCGTAGCTATGTAAAACAGATGCACCCGGATATTAATGCATATAAACTTAAAGGGAAGTCTGAAGCCCGACTTATACAATGCAGCAAAATGGCAACATCCAAAGTCCATTATGTTGAACTCTTTGGCGGAAAACTCATTACTTCAACAACGCTGCCTATATTCTATTATTCTAAGTGACTATAGAAACGCAAGAACAATACTGGCAATTGTTATCGTAATGATGGCAATCTCTATTATACTCTATAGGCCTATAGCATCGTCAGTAGCAGGTTACTTCTATACTCTTCAGGATGCTTTAGGCCTACACACAATGACTAGTTTCATCAACAACATCTATTATTATAAGGAAGATGACCTGTAACCTGTTGACAGGTTGGGTCCATATTGTTTGTTACACAATGGGGTATAGTTCAGCAAATATTTTTGTCCTCTTCTGCCTCTCCTTCTATTTCTGAAACCCAACATATCTTCCTCCACTGCTGTCGCTACCCTTCTGCAGTCGCAAGGACTCTTTTTTATGATTGTAAGTAATTGTGTTTAACTTAAAAGGATTGGGTCTATCTAGACCTATTCGTCCTTCCTCGTTCCGAAACTCCAAACACCGTCCTAAATTGCTGACTGTTTTGGCATGTCTACATATAATGTCATGTATACATGCATGTATGCATACAATGTACATGCATATATATACTACATAGGCCCTACATGCATGCATGGTGTATACCCAGTGGTGTATGGCAATCCAATCTAGACTGGAAGTAACCCCTACTTCCCCTTGTAAAAAACCAGTTTGTCTTGCAGGCTGCTGCATTATATTATTGCAAAATGCAAATTAACAACAGCCCCGTTCATGTCAAAAGCGATAACCTCCCCCCAGTCCGGCAACCAAAGGATAATCCTTCTCCCCTACCCCCAACTGATAGACGCCACTGCATACAAGTATACTGTATACTATACATACATGAACAAACATGAGCATGTCTTAATTAATTATTAAAGTGAATTTCTACCTGTCTGGTATGTCTCCAGAGCTTAACTCAGACAGGAACTAGGCTTAAGTGTCATCAGCTATAACTTTATTATAACTTATATAACCCAGACATAATTATATATTCAGTTCTCTTGAAGTTGAGCTGTTCCGTGTTCTCGTGAAATGTGAATCTTTGTGTACATCACATTCTCAAACCACATATTGACTGCAAATTATTCGAGAGAAACAATGGCCCTCTTCTGACAAATTTTCAAGGTAAAAGTAATTATCTGAGCAATTAATTTAATATAATTGTAATCAGCTTAAAAATTGTGAGGACTGTTTGCCACGCATTATACTGAAAGAAACTAAACATAATCATAATCGCCAAACTTCTAAAGCACAACTTGAAAAGCCCAGGGCACCAGCTTAATAACGAGCACAGCATTATTCTCAAGAACCAAACTCAGAAACAGAAGCCATTCTAGTCCAGAACGCATAGCTCACGGCACAACTAGAACTTACCTAAACATTTACAATAACAGAGCTGCTGTAATACGATACAGTGTAATGGATGGGCGATTATACTGAGCCGCGACCAGATAAACAAGACTGGAGGTTAACAGTTTACCCGACTTGAGTCCAGCAAGATGCTTTTGCTGTATGGATTCTACAGACAGCTATGTTTGTATAAACCCCTATAGATGAGTCTTGGCCTTGAACCTTTTTCAAACTCTTTTCCCATAGTCTTGCTATATTTTATCTTGGAAGTAAATATAAATTTATTATAATTCCTACATTTTCATCAACATACAGGTCATGTTGCAACTGGCATACAAAATTATGTCATACAGATGCAGATATGCAGCTGACATTTTTATAACCATAATAGTTATTGTTGCTGCTACAATAATTATTGTTCTAATAAATATACCTGTATCATTCTAGCACTTTGATCACCACGATAGCTATGCTATGGTGTTGCTACTACAATTTCACAATAGCTAGTGTTGCTACTACCATTTCACAATAGTTGTTACTACCATTTCATCAGTTACTACTGTCAACTTAATCTGTGACAAATGCAAAGACAGCAATCATAGAGTTACATGCAAACAGGCAACTTATAAAATAATTTCAGAATATAGAAGCAGCTTCTTGCCAGGACATGTCTCAGAGGCTATAAACTATAGCCATAAAAAATTGTCTGGACAGATGCAAATCAGCTTGATCTTAGGCAGATCTTTCTGGAAGGCTACAGCCAGAACATTGCACATACCAAATTTGCCACAAGTTTATTAAGAACAAGTCTTTCTCTCTGCGTTTTAAACCAAGCACAGCGTTCAATGATACAAAAAGTGATGATACATCGAGTCTACTTACAAGGTAAAATACACCAACATATATAGTTTATATAGGCCTATAGCACTGCTCTCTGATGCTGTTTCAGCAATATACATTAAGTCTACTTACAAGGTTATATGCACCAACATATATAGTTTAGACAGCACTGCTTTCTGGTGCTGTTTCAGCAATTGATTCCTCCGACTAGTGCCTTAATTCACTGCAGAGTCAAAAGGGGTTTTATAATGATACATGCGTACTTGATAACGGTTTGTGGATTACATTCAGAGAATTTATGCATAGGGCATCTTTAAGAGACCTACTCAGAGGCACGGCTTGAGTGTGGGTAACTGTCCATGTAAAGGCATATATAACAAAAAGATCATCCTGTAATACATACAAAGACGTGTTCTTGTATTGTGGGGTGCGGTGGTGTAGTGGGTATGTTCGTCGCCTTGCAGCCGAAGGGTTGCAGGTTTGAATCCACCTCAAGCCGCCGCGTAGGAAACTTGAGCAAGTCCTTCACTTGCAATTGCTCAGCACTTTGGCATAAAACTCTGCTCTGCAGTCGGGAGCGCCTCTGAGTAGGGAGCTTGAAGGGGCGCTATAACAAGTGCGCATTCAAACATACATGATACATAATATTACATACATACATGCACACATATATAAGGCTACAGATGTTTCATCTCAAGAAGCTGTTTCATCAGTTTTCATGATTGGTTTTAGCTGAAGCTATATAAATGTGCATGGCAGGCTTCTGTAGCAACATAACCTGGAGTTTGACTATAGATTCAACACAAACTTCTGAGAGCGCCAGGCGCCAGAGTGGCCCCATATAAATATCCAGAATCACGTGGATACATAAACAAAGCACACAACAGCCGCATCATCTGCTCGCAATGCAGACTAAAGTGTCCGGTTACTCAGAACACGGTTCGGACATGACTAAGCCATTATATCAAAAATCCAGTCATTCCTTGATAAACTCACCTGCTCCAATTAACAAATGCCTCTAGCTTCACCTGTCTACCATGCTCAACTTCATCATCAGCGTCATCCTCATCATGATCATCATAATCATTGTCATTATCACGATCATCATCATCATTGTCGTCATTATCATCGTCATGATGATTGTCGTCGTCATCATCATCATGATCAGCATCATCATGATCATCATGATCGTGCTCATGATCATGACCATCATGATCATCATCATCACTATATCATCATCACCATCATCGTCGTAGTCGCCATCATCACCAGTTCCTGTTACCAAATATTTAGGCAATTTAGTACTGATAAATGAGCTCTATTGCCTTCGGTCATTTGCCAAGTTCACTGCCCCTCTTAGTGCTAGTCGAATATTGATGTTAGTTCCTCATTTATAAGCATGTTAAACTTCCTGATTAGAAATTAATGATAGCCTATAATAATAATATATCATCAACAGATACATAAATTTTCTCATGTAGCCCATCTCCAAAAGATGCTCATTTGCAAGTCAAATCAAATGACCACATGGAAGCCAGTGAAAACAGAGGAAGAACAATCAACAGAAACACACAGATTTAAAATAAGCATCATATTACAGCTGAATAATTTTGAGGGAATTTCTATGAAAGTATTTCTGGAGAAAATGATAAACTAAGTTGTTCAACAGCACAGTTTTTACCTAGAATAAACAGTAAACACCAGGCCACATAAAATGGATTGATTGCTGGTCAATTGTGACTTCAATCAAGCAACACCAAACCGGCACTCTAAGTACCACTTGTACTTGAAGTACCACTTGTACTTGAAGTACCGTTAGCATAAGGCATATCGGGTTCCTTAGCAGTTTGTAGTGCAGGACATGCTCTTAAAGACCCTACACTTAAACTATTTTAGGGCCTTGAACCTGCACTCTACATCCTAGACGGAAAGCACTTAACCAATCAGCTAAAATGGAGCCTCATAAATTGCTTCTCCCAAGAAATCTAAAACCTATGGCCACCGTCCAAAGTTTTATGATGGAATGTTCAGTGCTTAAAGTGTGAAAAAATAAGTGCCTGGACGCCCCTTATCTTTCCAGGATGTGCTGGCCAATAAGTGGCAGGACAGCATTCGGATTTAAAAATAAGTGCATGGACGCCGTCCATGACCGTCCAGCCACACATTAAGCCCTGGGAATGTTCACTCCACAAGACAATAACATAAAAAATGCTTATTTTTTATATAAAATATTGTATTCCTGCCGATTGCAACTTTTCTGTCTGTACATTTGAATGCACATATTGTGCAACAGGTTCAATAAAGAATGTACTTCCTTACTTACGCCCCACTGCATAATGCAAGCCCAAAGCAGTAAGTAGACACTGTTAGACACTCATAAATAAATTAAAATAATAAACTTATTTTACTTGAGCTGAAATCATTTACGACTCGCTTCATGATCAGTGGCGTAACTAGGAACTCGGGGGCCCCTAGACAAAATGTGAATATTGAAATGTATTATCACTTACAGTGGCGTAACTAGGAACTCGGGGGCCCTTTCTGGGGCCTCTACACTCGGGGGTCCCTAGACTTTGTCTACCCAGTCTACCCTATTGTTACGCCACTGTTCATGATGTTCCTACATGATGGCTGTACAATGACACAGACTCACAACTACTTAGATGACCTGCATACACGCAAGCAGGAGTCCCGAAGTGACAACTCATTACCTGACTTGCAATTCTCACAAAATAACATCCCCCATGAAAGGCGCAAGGATGCAGAAGTAGCATCTGCGTGGGCTAGAATGACAAAGGGAAGCAGCAGGCGGTAAAAAGAACCAAGTGGAAGCAGATGACGACAGACAGTTACCGTAATTAAAAACTGTTTGCACAAATTTTCGTGCAATTATGTCGGTATAATCATTTCATGCAAGTACACATAATTATGTACGCAAGGGTGGTGCGACAAAATGTCATGCAACAAGACGGCATGGTCAAAATGGCACTGACAAAATGTCCTAATGACAAAATGTCCTAATGACAAAATGTCATGGACAAAATGCCAAAGTATAAATAAGTAAATAAATGTTTATTTTCATAAATGATAATCTCAAAAACAAAAAAGTGATTGGAACAAAACATTTTTGAGGGTAAAAAAGGGTTCAAACAAGAAAGAAGAAGGCTTAAGCTTATCTGAGAATCATTGATGCACTAGCATTACACACCATTTTCGCTGACTAGAGTAACACAGTCTATTAACTTTGGGAGAATTGCAATGCAGCAAGAGTTCTTAATATCAATGTTCTATGTTGTTTCGATAATTTACAAACACAACAAACACTTGAAGCGAGTTTTATTCAGCATTGTAGTAGTAGTTAAGTAGTTTTATTCAGCATTGTAGTAGTAGTTAAGTAGTTTTATTCAGCATTGTTGTAGCAGTTAAGTAGTCAGATTCTTCCTCCTTCCTGGTTTTTACCATCGAAACTGTTTTGCTATAACCGTTTTTCAGTCGACTTTGAGATCATAAATTATTAGAATAAACAATTATTTACTCGTTATACTTATGACTTTTTCCCAAGACATTTTATCCATGACATTTTGTACATGACATTTTATCCATGACATTTTGTCCATGACATTTTATCCATGACATTTTGTTCATGACATTTTATCCACGACATTTTGTCCGTGACATTTTGTCCATGACATTTTATCCATGACATTTTGTCCATGACATTTTGTCATAAGACATCATGTCATGGAACCGTATGTAAGCATACAAGCACATCATCTGGTTATGTAATTATATGCATGGCTGAGTGTTTGTAGTGTTTGTTTATATATATATATATATATATATATATATATATATATATATATATATAATGTCTAGCTGTAGGGCTCCAAGCTTCTATAACTAATCTATAGCAAATACATTTCAACACAGCTTGCACAGGCCTATTCATGGTGATCATTATCATTATATCATGCATGCTCATAAACGAATTAACATAAAAAAACTTGGTGAGTTGGCAAACAGCTGTGCGAAACAAAAGTCGTTCAACGAAGACTCTGATAGTCTGGATATGATGCATCCCACACAATGAACTACATGTATGCAAGAGTCAGATGACGAGACACAAAGGCGGACGAGGACGGTGCTGGATGGATAACATAATGAGGACATTACATCACACTTGGACCAACACCAAGATAACAATGGACGTATGACAAATGACTGAGGACAATGGAGATCAACTTTATTTGTACCCATCGTCAACAAATGACTGGCGTCGGAAACTGATGATGATGATGATGAGTTGGCAAGTTAACATGTCATGCAAACTGATGGCTTGGCTTTGTGGATGACACTGGCAAGCACAGTGAAGTACGACAGCACAATACATGCGAGGAGGGGTTTAGGCGCAGTGGTTCCCAACCTTTTTTGACTTTAGGGCCACTTTTTTTGAGTTAGAGGACACAAGGGCCACCTTTTCTTAGTTGAAGGACATCAGAGGGCCACAATGATAAAATTTAATTAACCAAAAGCATATAAAATTGTTATAATTGATTAAAACTAGAATGTTTTATGTTATTTAGCCTATAGACGTAAAAGTAAAATAATTTGGAATAGAAAATAATTGTGTTCTATCCTGTTCAAATTGTCATTTTTTATATATTTTTCTTATTTCTTTGAGAGATGAGGGCCATTTTGTTAGGCCTGGCGAGCCACTTTTGGCCCGCGGGCCACGGGTTGGGAACCACTGGTTTAGGGTAATGATGAACACTCTGGCACAAAGAGCACATGCGGGATCGCTTCCCGCTACCCTCCCAAGAGCTCCACCCAACCTTCCATTCGGCAGATGGCATTGGTGAACTAAGCAGTGGGACGTGATAGTTGGCTTGCATGGCTGCCAACAGTTGAATCGACTTCTGCAATATAATATAACTTGTGATCATTCGTTCATTACAGATTGTATGAATCATACTGTGATTTGTCAGTTTGAAATTAAACAAAGACTATTATTAATATTTAATTGATAGCATAGACTAGAGGAAGTGAGTAAAAGTCCTGTTCAAGGTTCCCACGCAGTAAATGTCTGTCTCACAGTTGCAACGGAGGTGTGGCCGGGGCATTTAAGCTACCAGATCCACAAGCATCACTGCTTCCAAAAGTTAGTCAGCACCTGATATCTATTCGGGGAAAGGGTTTTAGGGCAATTAATGTAGCTCCAGTAACTCATAAAGCTTGTTCATCAAGAACAGGTTAGGGGATTTATGGTTATGATGGTAGACACTCTGGCACAAAGAGTGCATGGACATAGGGTAGCTTCCTGCCACCCCCCCCCCCCCAAGAGCTTCACTCAACCTTCCTTTCGGCAGTTGGCATTTGTAAACTGAGCAGTAGGATGTGATGGAGCCTTGCACGGCTGCCAAGAGTTAAATTCGACTCCTGTAATAACTTGCTATCATCCATCACACTATCAATTGTAATCATTGTGTCAGTTTTAAATTAAACAAATATTTATTATGGTGCTATCTGCATAATCAGACATACATATAACAGGCTACAGTAACCCTTAGCGACTTAATAGAATTTAATAATTTTAACTGAGAATTGAATACTAAAAAACGAACGGATTTATTTTCTTTTATTAAAATGATTTGCAATTATTTCTAGTGAAAACAATTCGAAGATTATTATCCACAGTTATACACAACAATCGAATCTTTTGGTGCCTATTAAGTAGCAGCAAGTACAATTACATAATTACAAGATGTCAGTATGCATGCGACCTGGTGGCAGACCGGTAACGCGCCCGCTTACGGAGCGGGAGGTTGCGGGTTCGACTCCGGGTAACGACCTTGGGCAAGTTGTTTACGCACACGTGCCTCTGTCACCAAGCAGTATAATTTGGTACCGGTGTAAAGGTTTCAAATTACCCCCTCCTAAACATTACCCCCCGGTAACTTGAAACCGGTTTCAGATTACCCCCCGAAAACTAGATTTGCATCAATCATCGCATTTATTGAACTTAAAAAAATCAGAAAAATCATCCCGCTTCTTGTTTTGGTGTGAAGATTTTCATCCGTCATCCCACTTCGTGGTTTGCTATCAATATTTTGATCCGAAAAAAATAATAGCCTCGAAGCCATTTTCTCCATGTAAACTTCAGCAGCGAATAGTATTTTAGTTACAGATGAAAATATTGATAACAAACCACGAAGTGGGATGACGGATGAAAATCTTCGGACCAAGACAAGAAGTGGGATGAATTTTTTTATATTTTTAGTGCAATAAATGCGATGATTGATGCAATTTACAGTTTGCAGGGGGGTAATGTTTAGGAGGGGGTAATCTGAAACCTTTACACCGGCGTAAGCTGGGAAGTAAACGGCAAGTCCTGGAAAACACTAGCCCCGTGTCCAGGACCTTGGGATTCGTCCATTGCCGGCTCAGGGCTAAGAAAAGGAGATGAGCGCCTTCTCCTACGGGCCTTCGGCCCATGGTGGACTTTACTTTTACTTTACTTAGTATGCATGTAATAACAACAGGAACTAGACCTGAGAGAATAAAATCTAGGAATTCCCCCAAGTTAAAACTAGTCCACTCTGACCCATATAATACCTGACCCACTCTGAACCAGTAGCAAAGCTATCAATTGACCAGCCCCAGCCACCAGAAACAGAGGGGTACTGGGAAAGACACACAAAGCCGCAAGGACTGTCAAACAGATTCTAACCAGCCAGATATAAATGGCATCATTAAATTCTTCTAATATACACAACCAGTGGGCCTGGATACAAACTTGGCCATGAGAAACTAAGCACATGAAGATAATCAACCATAATCAAGCCATAATTATAGCCAATTCAACAATCAAAGAGGAGCTGGTGGCTAGGGTAAGATTCAGAACCTCCATGCAGAACTCTATCTGGTACCAGAGCAACTCAGACATACTAACAATGGGAGCAGCCATACTTAGATGTTATCCATGCTGGCAGAACTGGCCCGGTCTGACTTAGCCAACAAGGCTCTGCAGAGGATATTTCATCATGTGAAAGAATACAGCATTTATCTACCCTTCAACTTAGATGCTATCCATACTGGTCTCAGGGATTAATGCTATAGGTAATCTAAACAGATATAAACATCTGGAACATTCAAGCAGCAATTCCAGTTTTATGATCATCTAGTGTTAGAGCAAACGTATGGATGTGTGGAAATGGTGTTTAACCAGGTAATAATCCTGCCAATTTGAAATGAAACACAGCTTAATATTCCCTTGTTAAAAAACACACTTGAAAATCACAATTGAAGTTTATTATGCATGTGGAAAATTTGAATCAGACATCACACATTCTCAAAAACACTTGAATCTGTTGCACAGCTGATGTGTCAACAATGACACATAATTATATGGAGATTCAAAGCAATTAACGTTTAATTTTACTTTTAGATTTATTCAAGTAAAAGTTCACAGTTCACACAAAATGCTTTTTTTCAACTGAACTTACCATACAAGCACTATTCCATCATAATACTGCTAACCTGTCGCTAGCGTGTTAGAGAGATATAATGGCAATAATAATAATGTTAACAATGAGAATAAAAATTAAAACACCATTGAGCTTTACGTTGGTCACCGTCATATTGATATCTTATTTCAGCAACAGATTCCATAAACAATGAACGAACGAGGATAACAAAGAACAGTGACAAATGACTCAAAAGTTCTCCTATTTTCCTACACATCAGATGCCAATCAGCCACAGGTAAGTTTCAGGCCAACGGTCAGGTGAGGTGAGACACGACAACAGCACAATCCGAATTCAGTTTCGAATTGATTTCGGTTACTCAGATCATTAAAGCAAACTGTAAAATCGGAATTGTGCAATCAGGATAATGGTTTAAATCTCACGTTACAGCCAGACACACAACAAAGCTCATGTAACAGGTGTTCATGACGCAACTGCGTGAAATTTACATTCAAGTGATCTCACTTCAGAGTCGGTGAGTGTACAGCCAGCAAGCGAAGAATTGTGTCAGCATAATAACACTATACTACTAATTGATCGAAAGCAAATGAACAACAAATTAGCTGAACACGTTACACAACAATGCCTAAATATACAGACAATCTGCCTCATTATGAATCGCATGGCAGTCCATTTCTCAGCGCTGCATCACCAAATAATTGCACAAGTCAAAACATCAAAATTTAGCAATCCATACAAAGAAATTGACCAAATTATGTAGCGTAAATCGGAAATATGAATTCATGCGATTTCACTGACTAAGAAATGTAATTTTTTCAAGTTTCCTTGAATGTCAATATATTTTTTAAACACCAGTTGACAAAACTGACCAGACTGAACAATACTGATAAACGAACAAAAAAGCCACAGGTTCAACATGTATCTGCTTTTAATACAAACAACAATCCCCAATGACTAAAGTTCAAGAAAGATAATAAAACGATTCTGACACAGAAATTCATCCTCCGAGTTCTTGTATAATTTTAAAAATAAAATAGACTTAGAAATAAGATCAGCTCTTTGCTAAAACGCAACAGTGAACTGGACAAAAAATATTAATCTAGCACGAAATTGTGAGTGAATGTATTGTACTTTAATCAAGGCCGTAGCCACAATTTTATTTCGGGGGCGTTTACTTGATCTTCAGCAATCCGACGAGCAACCAAATCAACTGACTAAAGCAACTTCTACATCATCATCATGATTAGATCATCATCATGATTAGATCATCATCATATCATCATCATGATTAGTTCATCATCATGATTACATCATCATGATTAGATCATCGTCATGATTAGATCATCATCATGATTAGATCATCATCATGATTAGATCATCATCATAATTAGATCATCATCATAATTAGATCGTCATCATGATTAGATCATGATGATTCTCATGATTAGCTCGTCGTCGTGTTCTGATCTAAATACTGTAAAATTTTGCCTAGAAATAATAGCTTTAAAGTTAAAATTAATCTGCTTTTAGTTCTTACTTCATGTGTTAGTAAATTATGCATATTTCATTTTAACATTATTTAATTTTTACATTATTTAATTTTTACATTATTTAATTTTTATATTATTTAATTTTTACATTATTTAATTTATATATTATTTAATTTTTACATTATTTAATTTTTACATTATTTCATTATTACATTATTTAATTTTTACATTATTTAATTTTTACATTATTTCATTTTTACATTATTTCATTTTTACAATATTTCATTTTTACATTATTTTCATTCCGGAGGGTGTTCAAACACCCCAAACCCCCTGAATATGGCCTTGACCGTAATAAAAATAATTGTAAGTCCTTACAGTCAGTCATAACGCCATAAGCCTACTACATCAACATCAGCCACAAGTGGAGAATTTATTGGGGTCCATGGAGTCAGTAGATCACCAAGAGAGGTGTGGCTATTTTTCTGCAGTAGCTGGATCCATGCTCAGGCTGCTCTACTGAAGTAGAAGCACAACAGCTGAGCAACTCATATATAGCTATACTTAGTACTGTATACAGCAGAAGAAGTAGACCAGTCCATTAAAAGCTCGAGTCTGGAGAGATGGCCCCTGTGGCCAACTAGTCTGGAATTATATACAAAATGCTTTCTGTCTGAGCAAGTATGCAAAAGTAAGCAAGACCGATATATATAATAAATATATATATATATACATATAAAATATATATATATTATATATATATATATGCAATTCCCGTTGGATCTGTATCTCAGTCAGACACTGACCTGGTTAGTCATTTTCAAATCAAAACAACTGTGCACTTGTTCGTTTGCCAGCCAGACGCAACAAGCACCTCAGGGATATAAACAAACACAAACAAGCAGGAGCAGGATCATCTCTCTGGCTTCAGCATTCAACATCCTTCCATTAAGGGATCCATATCTTGAGTGCAATTCTGCGCAACTGCAAAGTAGTGACATCACATTTCAGATATATATCGTATATATCATACCGGGTTGCATCACATCTTAGTCAGCAGAGCTTGCATTTTACATCACAACCCACTTGTGAAGTTGAGCTTAAAATAGCTGGAGCAATTGTAATCTGAACATTTTTTAAGCGCTACTCAACAGCCAAGTGCAGGGCACCAGCTTATCCACAAGTGCTCTATCTAGTCAGAGTGGTTGTGCAAAAGAGTAGTCTCTGAAGAAGGTTGTAGTCCAGACTACGGACTGTGTAGTGGGGCATCCATACGAACTAAAAATAGTGCTGTCCCTCTAACTGATAGTCAGTCAGTTGTCAGAGGTTCGTGCTTGTTACAATCTAGGATTTTGGATTTATGCAAGGCCGTAGCTAGGGGTGGGGGTGTTTTGGGTGTTTGAACATCCCCCGAAATGGAAAATTTGAAAAATAATATAATGCATTTACGAGCATATGATGCAAAAATCATGAAATAAAACCATGAAAACACTCCCCCCAAATGGAAAATGTAGTTTTTTGGGAAGGGAAATTGGCGAAACACCACCTGAAATAAAATCCTGGCTACGGCTTTGGATTTACGAGGGTGCTATATAACTTTCTCTTACACTGACAATTACTGATATTATTTATCTATCATACTTAATCATAACACCATTTAAACTAAAATACACATTCACAATTTAACCATTAAAATCATCATTTAAATTTAAAATAAATCGTCTGAAAAGATGACCTTAATTCAACATTCCGTATAAAACACGACAAGACAATCTCAGCTACATTTATTTTGGACCGACTGTTCAATTTCAAAAGCATCCCGCGTCGATAGCATGAACGCCATCGGAGTTCATCTTCATCTATCTGCCACAGTTTAATCTAGATACACTGCAGTTATTTACGGTTGGCACAAACACAGAACAATGCACAAATGTACAGACACACAAGAAACTGATGACTACACCATCACCCCTCTAGGACAAGAACAAAGGGGATCTAAGACAATCTCAGCTCAATTGCCAGTGGCCGCACCAAGTATGAAATTTCAGCAGGTTATGACAAGGTCATGAGAGTTATTCAGCAGCTTGTCAAAGAAACTAAATGCGAAGAAAATTAATAATTTCAACGAATTTTCTGCAGGTCGTAAGCCGAGGCCTACCATAATGTGAAGTATCTAAGCCAAATCTCAAAGAACATTCAAATGAGAGCGTTTTGAAGTTTGAAGAAATGATTTTGGCAAAACCCTGTCATTTGAATGTTTACGAAGATCAAGAAATTCTTTTCATAGTATGGCAGCGCTGCCACTGGCAATTACTAGGTCCAGCAATTCACACTAATAAATGGACAAATTAATCAAAATGCACAATTCACAATGACTGACTGACTGACTGGACTCCTGTGACTCAAACAATCAGACACTAAACCTTCCGAACCGAAAATTTACAATTCTACGCTACTACGCTCGCACCGTAAACACACACACGCACGCGTTAAAAAACAAACAAGCCAATCACCGTTTCTTCTTCGCTTGCTTCAGACTCTTCCTCCGCTTCTGGATCATCTGGTAGAGCTGCTCAAGGGCAACGTCGAGACCCTCGCCCGTAACGGCACATGCCGGCAACGAGCACGTCAAGTGCCCCACGAGTTCATGAAGGCTCAGCTCCTTCTCTACGGTCGCAGCATCCTTCGCGCTCGGCAGATCCTGCTTGTTGGCGATGACAAGGACGGGAACGCCTGCGGCCTCCGGCGTCCTGACAATCCGTAACAATTCCACTTTGGCTTCCTCCATTCGCTCGGAGTCGGCACTGTCAACGACAAAAACGACGCCATCAGTCGAACGCGTGTACGTCCGCCAGAGCGGCCGAACCTTGTCCTGACCGCCAACGTCCCAGATCACGAAGCAGACGCCCTTCGCTTTGCCCACCGTCCCCTTGACCTTCTCGCAGTTGAAGCCGACCGTTGGAACGGTGTTGACGTACTGGTCGAACTTGAGGCGGTACAGTACGGTGGTCTTGCCGGCCGAGTCCAGCCCCAGCATGGCTATGTGAACGGGACTGTCCAGTTTGGCAAAACTGCCGCCCATGATGCCCGCTATGGCATTCTTCGAAGACAGATAAAAACGTGGTGTGGACGCTTGAGAATCGGACGAAGTGATTGGAGTAATCCAGGACGCATGAGAAAGAAAGGAGATGGTAGCTCAGGTATTTATAGCAAACTGTGCAGCTTTGTGTGTTACGCTACTTTCCAGTCGATCAAAAAACGTTGGTAAAAATCTGCAGGAAAAGAGGAATACACGCTAGAGCTGAAAAAGAAACGAAACGTACAGTATCAAGACATGCATTACAAAGAGTTTTTATTATTTATTTTAATTTTATTTGTCGCATTTGCTCAATCTCTCTACTCAGAGACACTCCCGACTACAGCACTGACACAGCATCGGAGTTTCATGCCGGAGCGCACAAGCAATTGCAAGTGCAGGACTTGCTCAAGATCCATACGCAACGGCCTGAGTTAGATTCAAACCCAGAACCTACCACTACACCACCGCGCCCCACAGAAAAACGATCAAATTATTCATCTGTGCAATTTTTATTTTAGTTTTCACTCTACTTAGGAAGCAAACGTACATAAACTGGTAATTGGGTAGTTTAGCGTCCCAAATTATTCAGGTTACTGCTGAGGTTTGGAATTTCTCGTCAATCTAGCTTCTATTTTATCAATACTGGAACCTTCATCCAGCTTCCATTTCTTTATTGTTCTTTCATAAATCCAGCTTCTATTTTTTAGATCTATAAAAATATTCATCCAGCTTCCACTTCTTTATCGTTCTATTCGTGAATCCAGCTTCTATTTCAGATCTACGAAAACTTTTATCCAGCTCCTATTTCAACTACTATTACAGAACCTTGATCCAACTTCCATCTCTGAAGCGTTCTTTTCATCAATCGGTAAAAGTGTATTTTAGCGTATTTTATTATTTTGAAATCGATATGGTGTATTTTATCGTATTTTATTATTTAGCGTATGTATTTACACATTTCGTTGATGAAATCGTTATAACGTGACAAACAGACAAAATTGAGTGATATTGGAAGCTGGATTGATGAAAACTTATGGATGAAATAGAAGCTGAATTGATGAAAAGACACTTGAGAAATGGAATGTGGATTAAGGTATCTAATGGCTGACGTAGCAGCTGGATGGACAAAAATAACGCTCGAGAAATGGAAACAGAATTGATGAAAAGATTGCTTGAGAAATAGAAGTTGGATTGATGAAAATTATTTCCCTTCAATAGAAGCGGGTTGCTGAAACGATACTTAATTAAATGAGAGCTTGATTGATGGGAAATACTTGTTATTTAAATAGAATTTGGATTGATGAAAAAATAATTCTTGCTGCAACAGAAGCTGGATTAACGAATGATACATTCCAAGGTAGAAGTCGGATTGATGAAAATACCTGCGGAAGTTCGAAAGCGCATCCAAATAATAAAATACGCTATTTATTTTGAGCTAACCTGTCTTGAATAAAATACGCTAAAATACACTTTTACCCATCAATCCAGCTACCATTTTAGCCATAAGAAGTTCTCAACCAGCTTCCATTTCTGAAGCATTTCTCACTGGCTTACACGAGAGTTACCTCGTTTGGGACTTCCTTGAGGTTTTCAAGCACACATTTTATGATTTCCTCAAGTAAATATGTGTTATTGTATATGTCTTTCAGTATTATTGCAAAGAAATGGTCGAAATAATTTGGGACGTTAAAATACCCAATTACCCATAAACTATAGTTTGATCAATTTCTAACAGAGAAAATATATAAAGCAAGGCTTCTTGTTCCATCGTAAAGTCTAAAAAATTAACAGAACGTAATATTTTAGGCTATATTTAGAATTATTTTCACACCCTTCTGGCTACGTGACTGCAATGAGTAATAAGAAATGAACCGTGAACACACTAAACGCTAATCGAATATAAGACACGATCTTATACAGACGATCAATCCAGAACTTAGTTTAGTTTAAATATCGGATGTTATGCTGCGCGCAGTGTTGGAATACTATAACGAAATTGACTCAACCTACCTCTCAAAAAATGTTATTCCCACAAGTGTACAATGTTTCTATAGCACTGATAGATTCGCTCCGTCGATAATCCATTTGAAATAAATTGAGATTTCGCTTAAATTGTGTTAAAAAAAACGACAAAACTACGACGTTCTGTCCATCATTCGTGAACTGGCGCATCAGCAACCAACCTATGTTAGTCTTCTTCTGCCGCAGCAACATCTTTACAAGATGGCCGCAGCATAGAGGACACGTTTTCTACAAGGATTCTATATTAGAAAATAGGTTGCTAGTGAACATTCTATGGTCTGATTTTACTCTCAACGATAGATGGCGCTCCACTTAAAATTCCGTTTCTATCGTTAAGGATCATGTTTTGAATCTCCAAAGGCATTTGTTTATTTTGCAAACATAATTATTCGCCAATCTGCTTTATAGATGTAACTTATTGAATGCCTTTATTTTGTAAATAAGATGTGAAATTTCCTGAACTCCGATTATCGCCCAAAAACTTGTACAAGGCGGTTAAAGAAGCAGAAACCAGTCTTGCGTATTAAGAGTCCTTGCGTTTTCTGTAACACGTCTCCGAATTGGGTGCGCTTTCGCTCAACGAACTTCATGAAGAGCAATATTGATAATAATTTTAGTTTATTCAACAATCCGGTCGACTGACCGCAACCGGTTACAGTGTGCAATTATGCAGTTGAAACAGCTTACAGGGACCCACATAACAGAATACATAAATCTTAACTAGGCCTACTAAAAAAAATTAGATTTTTCTCATGACCTTTTTTCCGCCACCGGTTACATTCTGCCAGTGCCAGTCCCACGGGTGCTTAAAGGAGGAGGGCGACGCTAATGGTCTTTGTTACCACACAGTGTCGTTATAAACACACAACAGTCTGCAATAATCTGCGCTATAATAGCAGCCTACAAAGCATGTCCGCCCAACGGGGCTCGAACTCGTTGCCTCTTGCTCTCTACGCCAGCGTGTTATCCACAACTCTACCGTTTGTTTTTGCACGTGCAGCAGCCTGTAAAATATAGGTCTACCTTATTGGTACAAATTTGTGTTAGGTTAATATGATAGATTTTAGTAGGCCGACCGGCTTAGTTCTATTTTGCATTTCAATTCGATAGATGTCACTGCTAAAAACAGTCGCCCAACTCACAGGCATTTCTATTATCTTATTAGGCTATCGGTCATAGGTTGCGCTATCATAGTACGCATGCGCACTTGTTATAGCGCCGATTAAAGCAATCGGCTGCGCTCACGACTACAGAGCGGACACTGAATCGGAGTTTCAAGCCGAAGCACTAGTGCAATTGCGAGTGAAGGACTTCCCAAGGTCCCTATACGAGCAGTAGCGGCGCTAGGGGGGGTAGGGGGGGTGCTAGGGGGCTGGGGCTAAGCCCCCATAAAAAGGCCATCCATTTTTTCCCATGTAAAAATTTTGGGAGGGCGATTGACCCCCTTTAGCCCCCAAAAATAACCGCAACGGTACGCACGAGGTTTGGCAGACAGCTTGGCGGTCACGGAAAAGGACCATTTTCCCAAGATCTCGACCAAATGACTAAAAAAAGGTCATCAGAAATTTTGGCGACTGAAAACGGAAAATTTGGTCCGAAAATTCAGCCCCCAAACTGAAATCCTGGCGCCGCCACTGTACACGAGGCGGTTTGAGGCGGATTTGAACCTTTACCTCTCCGGCTGCAAGGCAACGAACATAGGCCTACCCACTCCACCGGGCCCCACGTAACCTGAGTTGATGGATAGCCTATAAATCTGATTTAGGATTGGGGGCATAGGTGTACGAGGCGGGGGTCCAGAGGGGCAAATGCCCCTCCCCCAATTTCGGGCAAAACTGGTTTTCGGGCAGGCAGACACGGGAAATGACGAAAAAGGTCATCAACTTTTCGGGCAATTTCGGGTAAGTGTGTTTTTCGGGCAAACAGACCGGGAAATGACTATGAAAAAAGGTCATCAACTTTTTTCCCCTGAGAAAGTTTTATTTTCCAGGAGATTTCAGGATTTTTTTCGGGCAGAAGTTAAATCTGAAATCTCCCGTAGGCCTATGATTGGGGGTGCTATCGTCTGATGTGGTATGAAATAGAGATAGCCTGTAATGGATGCAATATTGCATTGTATTGCGTATATGAATTTATATAGCGCCTCTCAAAGAATGACCATTCAGAAGCGCTCTCAGCAAGAAAACTCCGGGTGAAACGAAATCATTTTAAAGAGTGAGAGACGGACGAGGAAAACGGGTCATCCAGTTTGGACCGTAGTGCGGAAGGAAAGTCATTCCAAATGGAGGGACCAGCGCCACAGGATTTTGCAAGGGGTTAGATAATTATTAGCCTATGTGCTCTTAAAAACGTGAGGGAGGAGTCATGTGTTAGTGTTACACACAGGACTCGGACACTCGAAGAATATGTATATGCAGGGTATTTCTCATTGAGTAATTGAAACTTTTAAAGTCAAGTTTAGCGGGGCTTTTTAAAAAGAAATGTGCAGAACTGCACAACTCGGAAGTTTTCTAGTGCGGCTTTGTTTGGCGAAAATTTCTCAACTTTTTCCCCAAAATGTCGCAAGTCGGCGATAAAAAACCCTGAGTCCACTTGAAAATTGTTTTATTTCGCCTTCCTGCTTATTTTTCAGTTTTCACATGTTCTTCGTCCTTCCGTATAGTGAACCGGCTGCAATTAGGCCTACCTTTTTCTCATGCTTTTCAATGCACAGAACTGATTTTACAACTGCACAAATTCATTTAAGCCTGCAACTGCACATTTTGTGTAGAATCGCACGTTAAAGCAGGGGCTTCTATCCCTATACATGGCGGGCGCAGCTTGCGCCCAGTGAAAAAAAGGAGGGGGGGAGAAATCAGAAGACAGCCAAAATTCACGTCGGTTGGGGGGGAAGGTCGGACATGGAGGGCAGCGTTCAATCTAGGCATCACTAGGAGGAAGATCCCCCCAGAAAATACTTCCCCTCCATATAAATTTGGACAAAATGGTAGGCCTAATAGTTTTTAGCAAAATGAATAGGCCTACACTTTATACCAAAGCTCGAAGGTACGTACAATTCGTATTCTATTTTGTGAAAGGTACGTACGTATTTTAACGTACCCTATTTTAGGGTACGTAAACAATAATAAAATACGTTAGCCTCGTCATTGCTCATTATAAGAATGTTCAATTTCATTTAAACAAACAATCACAGCCAAGTATAGGAATAGGCCTACAGCGTAGTGAATTATTGCTGGAATGCTATATTGTAGGTCTTAGTATGTCTATAATAATAATAATAATAATAATGACAATTTATAGGCCTATGGCGCCGTAACGCGGCCATACCGCTACAAGGGCGCCTCACAAACGGCCAACTGCGGGATAAGCCTTAGCAAACAAATAAGTCTTAAGCTATCCAGCATACATTGCACTTAATGCACTAATTAATGTCATGCAGTTAGTCGGCTCAGTTCTGCTGCAGCACCCAAAAGTCCAACTCCAAGGAAAAGTTTGAACAGTTGTGTTCAATTAATTATAACAGAAGAATTTATCGAATTAGGCTAATAGGCCAGTCAAAAATACGGGAAATTCATCATGAACCCACTCATTTACTATGGCAGACCTTTTTTGGTAGAATATTGTACGTAAATACCCTACTAAACTACAGTAAAAATCCTAACAAATTCCAACATGGGGAAATATGTTTAAATCGTTAAAAATTGTGGAACTTTATCGCGACCTTTCCGAAGCTGTTTTGCTTACGGGCGCGGCGGGATTGCGTTCGGTGGTTCGGTCATATGGGACTAAAATTTTCTTTATTTCATAGAGTAAGCAAGTAATTGTTTATTTTGCATCGTTTAAGTAAATTTTGTCAAAGTACTCGGAGAAGTTGTTAGATAATTAAAGAATTTATCGTCAATTCATTTTTGACCAGTATGCTCACCAAGTGTTGCCACTAAGGTTTCAAAAATAAACCCAGATTTCCTCAGGAAAACCCCAGAAAACTCAGACTATTTATATAGGCGATTGAACCCGTTGTTCAAATAAAGTTAGATTTTCGTGTGAGGTTTACCAAAAATTAATGTTTGTCAAGTCGAATCAAATGTAGTTCAAACTTTTAACTACCGAAAATATAAATTGTCAAAGTTATTTCCAATATTCATGTGTTGTAAATTGTAAATGCAGAATGTCCAGCTAGCTAAAATAAACCCAGATTTTACCTAGAAAATTCCAGAAACCCAGACGACGGCAAAAACAAGATCTAGTGGAAGAACCCAGCAGTGGCATCAAAGCTGCTCACAAATAAAAACTCAAATTTTAAATATTTCCCCATATCGCTTTTTATTAGGATTTCTACCACATATTCTTTAGTCTATTTCAAAACTTTTCGTGTAAAAATTTGCTTGCCATAGTAAATGAGCGGGTTTAAGACTTAATTGACTGGACTATAAATTTACTGCTACACTACAGGAAATATCGATTTCAATGATGCATAGGGCCTACTGTTGACTGCATGTAGGCTATGCGTCGCCGAGTAAGCCATAAACAAAATTTTCGTCCTCATGTAGGCTATGTTACGTACCATACGCGTATTGTATTTTTTGAAAGGTACGTACGTAGGCCTATTTTAACGTATTCTATTTTAGGGTACGCGTACCCTCGAGCTATGCTTTATACACTTTGAGTTTTTAGTTAGGCTACTATCTGCATTTTTGAATTACATGAACTGCTATAACAGCTATAATATACTATAAAAAATTTCTATTACATGATTATAATTATGTTTTTACCATTTTAATAAATAATACAATCATATTATAATTGAAAAAATAATGTTAATACAAATACTATATTTTGCACAACTAAATGGCTTCTCTCCAATGTTATCTTTCAAATTTCAGACAGTCAAATTTGGTCCCTGAACACTTAGTAGAGCAACATCATTATTACGTGGGCTTACAATGTAGGACCTACAATGTATTTTATTGTATTGCATTGTGCTCTAAAAATTTATGTAACGCCTCTCGAGTGCGCACTGATCAGAGGCGCAAAACATATGGCTGCCCAATTTTGGCAGCAATTCCTCCACTGAAACAGTAGAGTAATTTTGTTAAGAGGACAGCTTAAAATGATGCAATTGCAATGCAGAAATCGCCAAAATTTCTTATGAGGAGGGGCACATTCCCTCCCATACCAGATCCCTTCTCGGCGCTACACATGCTTCGGCGATCGTCTGCTGGATGCTCGTTTGTCCCTCTCCAAACAAACCTTCATTCCCACACTAGAGGAGGGCATGCGCTAGAATGCTAGATTACATTATATTGCATACATAGAGGAAGGCCGGTCCAGAAAAGGGGGGGGGAAGAAAATGGATTGCGCCCGGTTGCTTAGGGGGGATAGAAGCCCCTGGCAGGGGCTTCTATCCCTATACATGGCGGGCGCAGCTTGCGCCCAGTGAAAAATAGGGGGGGAATCAGAAGACAGCCAAAATTCACGTCGGTTGGGGGGAAGGTCGGACATGGAGGGCAGCGTTCAATCTAGGCATCCCTAAAGGAAGATAGTAAAGAAAGATCCCCCAGAAAAACTTCCCCTCCTACTCTTACTTTAGTGCATTCTTTCGTTACATCTCGCATCGACTATTGCTCTTCGCTCTACATTGGCCTCCCATCCAGCAGATTGACTTGTCTTGACCGGGTGTTGCGCTCTGCTGCGCGCCTAATTGGGCAAATCCCTAAATATGGTCATGTCTCAAACTACATGCTTGAGGTACTTCACTGGCTCCCTATTCGCCAGCGTATTGAGTTCAGGGTAGCTGCATTGGTATGGCGATGTTGTCAGGGCCTTGCCCCAACTTACCTCCGTGAGCTATGCAGCTTTACATTGGGTATCCAAGGACGTCGTCAGTTACGCTCTGCTGATAGGGGAGTCCTCTTAGTTCCTTTTGCTCGTACTACTACCATGAAGAATCGAGCCTTTTCTGTGGTTGGACCAGTGGTCTGGAATGACCTTCCTTTTGAGCTACGCCTACACCCTGGGACTCTGCCAGGATCCTTTCTTACTAAACTTAAAACTATTCTTTTTGTGCGCGCTGGAGTCGGGAGCGCCTCTGAGTAGTTTTTTCTTGAAAGAGCGCTATATAAATGTCCGAATGAATGAATGAATATAAATTTGGACAAAATGGTAGGCCTAATAGTTTTTAGAAAATGTATACATTTTATACACTTTGAGTTTTTAGTTAGGCTACTATCTGCATTTTTGAATTACATGAACTGCTATAACAGCTATAATATACAATAAAAAATCCTATTACATGATTATAATTATGTTTTTACTAATTTAATAAATAATACAATCATGTTATAATTGAAAAAACAATGTTAATACCAGGGCTTTTTTAACGTGCAGTTCTACACAAAATGTGCAATTCTAAATGGATATGAGCAGTTGTAGAAGCACTTCCCTACAGTTAAAAACTAGCAAAAAAGGTCATTGTCCTCCGATTGGAAGTAATTTACCATGGAAGATGAGAAAGGAGAGAAGAGGATGTGCAGTTCTAAAAATTCCTTAAAAACAGCCCTGGTTAATACAAATACTATTTTGCACAACTAAATGGCTTCTCTCCAATGTTATATTTCTAATTTCAGACAGTCAAATTTGGTTCTTGAACACTTAGTAGAGCAACATCATTATTACGTGGGCTTACAATGTGGGACCCACATTGTATTTTATTGTTTTGCATTGTGCTCTAAAAGTTTATGTAACGCCTCTCGAGTGCACACTGATCAGAGGCGCAAAACATATGGCTGCCCAATTTTGGCAGCAATTCCTCCACTGAAACAGTAGAGTAATTTTGCTAAGAGGACAGCTTAAAATGCTGAAATTGCAATGCGGAAATCGCAAAAAATTCTTATGGGGACGGGCACATTACCTCCCCATACCAGGTCCCTTCTCGGCGCTACACATGCTTCGGCGATCGTCTGCTGGATGCTCGTTTGTCCCTCTCCAAACAAACCTTCATTCCCACACTATAGAGGAGGGCATGCGCTATATAGATTACATTATATTGCATACATAGAGGAAGGCCGGTCCAAAAAGGGGGGAGAAAGAAAATGGATTGCGCCCGGTTGCTTAGGGGGGATAGAAGTCCCTGAGGGAAGGTGCAGGAGAATGAAGTCCGCACGTCGATCCCATAATTGTTGCGATGTAGGTTACTATATCCGTGGAAGGAGACCCAGGATGGATGGACAATCCCGCTAATAGGGCCATTCAGTAAACCTGTGAAATTTACACACAAAAAACAATAGCGCATGACAGCCAGTTCATTCAAATGCAGAAACACAAAGATCATTAGAGGGAAAACGCTTTAATAGACAACTGACGGAAAGAAAACAATACAGCCAAATCAACAAATAAAGTAAATTAACTTAACCTATGACTAAAATAAGAGTTTCTGGCGGAACCACTGAGCAGAAACCCTGACCCTTTAATATCAGGAAATGCTTTAGGCCCTACGTAGATTGGCGAAGTTTATGCTTAAATAATCTAGTGCTAATTTGGGATTACAGATAATGCAAGAAGAGAGTTTCAAAAATGGTTTGCATAGCATGACATAATTATGTAGTCCCTGGTAGTTTTTTTCATTCTTCTCTGGTCTTAAAAACCTGCCCTTTCTCTCGAGGTTGCACACACTGGGAGCGCTTATGAAAGGCTCTTGCTGCGGGAAGAGCTTTGTAAATGGTCATGAACAATACAATATAATACATTACAACACAATACAATAGGCCTACTATATGCTACACTATCTCTGTAGTCTATAATTAGGCGTAGAGGTTCAGCTTTCTTGGAAAAAACTTATTAACAGACAATCGACAAAAAAGAAAACAATACAGCCAAATCAACAAATAAAATAACCCATAACTTATGACTAAAATAAGAGCCTTACCGTTGTACCGTAATAAGGTACAAACCAATTTCCAGTGTTTGAACGATGTACAGCTTCTATCACAGCCTGTGCTGTATCGCACGAAGCCGTATCCAATTTCTTGATAATAACGGGATAAAAAAGGACCCAGCCTATATGTTTTGCTTTCAATGTGGATGGTTGCTGCTGTGCTCTGCTATTTTCAATAGTATACCCTTCCATTTCAGACGAAGCCTCTTCTCCTCCCGATTGTTGAACATCCTCATATGTTCACTTATATTCATCAACTGCTCCGATGTTATCGTTTGCAAGATTTGAATCAAATGTGGCATAGAATCATAATACGTAATGTATGGCAGCTGATAGTAATCACAGAAGTTGAGCCAATAATGAACTGCGTGCTTAGTGTATGAGTTAGGATCTGGAATGGAACGTTGAGAAGGGTGTGGTTGGATATCTGACCCGGAGGGTCTTGGACCATATGCACCGCTCCAGGTTCTCTCTCGCATTGCCGTGTGCTTCAATTCCCATTCGATCAGAAGCGTTTTGGATGGCGTAAACAATGGCATATTCATTCGGTATTGTTCAAAAAAGCTCATTACGGACACCTGATACGGAATGTGTACTATTCCAAAGTTAGATGCTAAATCAGAGAATTTGTAATGACCGTATTTGTGTCTTAAACGCATGATGTTAACCGAACAATTGACCGCTCTGCAAGCGGCATAATATCCTCCAAGAGCCCCTTCGAAGAATCCTGTGTTGGTGTTCTGTCCGAAAATAAATCCGCTGTTATTGGTCGGCTTATAAGTCTGGTTATGAAAATTACAGAAGCTCGGTAACAGCATCGGTTGAAGACCTGTGAAATACTTGATGTATTCGACATCATAGAGATTGTTTGCAGCTACGACATTCCACGGCTTAGATGCATATTCAATGAGATTTTTGTTCCACCTTGTCCATCTTTCTGGACCGAATCGCCCTAATTCGTAGCGATGAGTAGACAGTATGATAAGACTTTTGTTAAATGGGGCGTACAGTTCACAAAGCGCCGATGAATGGAAACAGGCAAAGGCATCGACAGTCGCCATTTCAGTATCGTTCACGTACGCATCGTAGAACTTCGGAATCAAAGAATAATCCAGGTGCTTTGCACTGTGTGGGTTGATGATTTTCAGTGTCTTCATTCCTTCACAAGTCTGTGTTCGATGGCATCGTGTGTAGTCAAGACTTTTGTCTATTACTCTGACTCCCATGGGTTTAAGAAAGTGCTTGATGTCGTGAATCGGTCCAATGTGGAGGTCACTGCTCCAGATGACCAGCGGCTTTACTTTGAAGATAGGTAGAGACAACTCTTCGTCTCCTTCTGAGTCAAGATGCACGATGGAACGACGAACAATTAAGACGCGTTGACCAATGACCATGAAGAGAACCGTGATTACAGTTATGATTGGCAGCGCCCGCTTCATCGTTAGTTTCGTTGTTTGCGAATTGTCGCAGTTAAATCGAAAAATCGGTCTCACAATTATTTCAAAGCTGAAAAACGAAACACAGCAAAATGCTTATTGCAAATGAAATCTGATTGATGTGAAAATCAATTGCTCGTTTAGTCATTCAAGTACAATTTATTTGTATTAATTATCGCGACGCTTAACCGAGTTTTGAAGTGTCTCAGAAGTGCTTGACATCTGATAGGCCTATGAGCAACCAATATCTTAGGTCAGAGTGCGTCGAGATATCTTGAGCAGGACATTCAATGGCTAACCAAAGGTTCATTGGTGGTTGGGTGTACTGTACTGTCTACCAAAGGTTCGTTGGTCGTTAGGTGCATGGGCGCCCGCACACAGGGGCAAGAGGTGGCACCTGCCCCCTGGAAAATTGAAACCTATTTTTCTCACTATTACTTTCAGGGTTTATAAAAAAATTTCTTCGCATTAGAGAATTAAAAAACATACTTTTAACTAATACTTATCGATTTTTTAAACAAATTTCTTTGCAAACAGACACAATTCATATTAGAAATTTAAAAAAGTGAAACTGAGAAATTTACATCAAGAAACCTCAATGAAAAATACCCATGCATGTTCTTAATTTCCTGCTTTGCATTTTTTGACCTCTTGCTACAAATTTTGTTAACCTTGACCATCGTGTCTTGCCCCCTCGTGCAAAAATTTCTGCGGGCTCCCATGGTTAGGTGTACTGTACACACTACTGCAAACGCTGATTATGTCTACCAAAGGTTCGTTGGTCCTCAGGGCGTACTGTACTGCAAACGCTGATTATGTCTACCAAAGGTTCGTTGGGTGTACTGTACACACTACTGCAAACGCTGTTTATGTCTACCAAAGGTTCGTTGGTCCTCAGGGCGTACTGTACTGCAAACGCTGATTATGTCTACCAAAGGTTCGTTGGGTGTACTGTACACACTACTGCAAACGCTGATTATGTCTACCAAAGGTTCGTTGTGTGTACTGTACACACTACTGCAAACGCTGATTATGTCTACCAAAGGTTCGTTGGTCCTCAGGGCGTACTGTACTGCAAACGCTGATTATGTCTACCAAAGGTTCGTTGGGTGTACTGTACACACTACTGCAAACGCTGTTTATGTCTACCAAAGGTTCGTTGTGTGTACTGTACACACTAATGCAAACGCTGATTATGTCTACCAAAGGTTCGTTGGTTTTGGGTGTAGCCTACTGTACACACTGCAAACGCTGATTATGTCTACCAAAGGGTTCTTTGGTCTTGGGTGTACTGTACACACTACTTCAAACGCTGATTATGTCTACCAAAGGTTCGTTAATTGTCGTTGGGTGTACTGTACACACTACTGCAAACGCTGTTTATGTCTACCAAAGGTTCGTTGGGTGTACTGTACACACTACTGCAAACGCTGATTATGTCTACCAAAGGTTCGTTGTGTGTACTGTACACACTACTGCAAACGCCGATTATGTCTACCATAGGTTCGTTGGTCCTCAGGGTGTACTGTACACACTACTGCAAACGCTGATTATGTCTACCAAAGGGTTCTTTGGTCTTGGGTGTACTGTACACACTACTTCAAACGCTGATTATGTCTACCAAAGGTTCGTTAATTGTCGTTGGGTGTACTGTACACACTACTGCAAACGCTGTTTATGTCTACCAAAGGTTCGTTGGGTGTACTGTACACACTACTGCAAACGCTGATTATGTCTACCAAAGGTTCGTTGATCCTCAAGGTGTACTGTACACACTAATGCAAACGCTGATTATGTCTACCAAAGGTTCGTTGATCCTCAAGGTGTACTGTACACACTAATGCAAACGCTGATTATGTCTACCAAAGGTTCGTTGATCCTCAAGGTGTACTGTACACACTAATGCAAACGCTGATTATGTCTACCAAAGGTTCGTTGATCCTCAAGGTGTACTGTACACACTAATGCAAACGCTGATTATGTCTACCAAAGGTTCGTTGATCCTCAAGGTGTACTGTACACACTAATGCAAACGCTGATTATGTCTACCAAAGGTTCGTTGGTCGTTGGGTGTACTGTACACAAGGCCGTAGCTAGTGGGGGTGTTTTGGGTGTTTGAACACCCCCGAAATGGAAAACGTAATAAATAATAGAATGCATTTAGGCTACGAGCACATGATGTAAAAACCATGAAATAAAACCATGAAAACATCCCCACCCCAAATTAAAAATGTAAAAAATTGAATTAATTGGTGACATTTTCTGACGGTTTGGGAAATTTGTGACATTCTCTGAAGATTTCGGCCGGATGACTAAAAAAAGGTCGCCAGTTTTTCGGGCGGGAAACACCCCCACGAAATCAAATCCTGGCTACGGCCTTGACTGTACACAGTGTACACACTAATGCAAACGCTGGTATGTCTACCAAATGTTCGTTGGTCGATGGGTATACTGTACATACTACTGCAAACGCTGATTATGTCTACCATAGGTTCGTTGATCCTCAAGGTGTACTGTACACACTTATGCAAACGCTGGTTATGTCTACCAGAGGTTCGTTGGTCGTTGGGTGTACTGTACACACTTATGCAACCGCTGATTATGTCTACCAAACGTTCGTTGGTCGTTGGGTGTACTGTACACACTTATGCAACCGCTGATTATGTCTACCAAACGTTCGTTGGTCGTTGGGTGTACTGTACACACTACTGCAAACGCTGATTATGTCTACCAAAGGTTCGTTGGTCGTTGAGTGTACTGTACACACTACTGCAAACGCTGACATGTCGCGTCGTAATTTTTGCCTTTGGCTCTATGATTATATGCCTGCCAGAGACTTTGTATGAACGTATTATTCTGTCGGCACCCAGCCCGGTCAAAAGAGCCTCTTCAAAACAGCCTTGTCATAATCGCCCATCCGACTAAACAGCCCCGTCGTACCGGTAATCGATCACCGATACAATACCCCGTCGAAATCGCTCAGCGACACAATAGCCTCGTCGAAATGATGTGGCAGTGTCGTCAGTGGCGGCGCTAGGGGGGGTGGGGGCTAGGGAAGCTAAGCGGATGAAAATGGAAGATTTCCTCCGCGAGGCTTCAGCCCCCAAAACGGAAATCCTGGCGCCGCCAATGAGAATGAGTGTCGTTAAACATGTAGCAAGCATGTGTAGTAAGTCTATTATAGTCGAACTGTAGTTATGAAACGAAGTTAGGGGACAGGCCTTGTTTAAACTAACGTTGCATTTCTCTTCGATAGCTGTCCACGACTAGGTATCTGAATGATGACAAGCATAGGCGTAGAGACATTTCGGCAATGGGTGGGGTGGTGGTAAAAATTTAACTTTTTTCCGAAAAGTATACTTTCAAACTTTTTTGGCGGACCGCGATATATTTTTCAGTTTTTTGGCAAAATTTTCTGATGACCTTTTTTAGTCATTTCGATTTTCCGACCAGAAATTACTCCTATTTTTCCCGCGGGAATAACTGACGACCTTTTTTAAAAGTCATTTCGTGCAAATTTAATATAACTGGTTTACTCCTGTGTGCCCGAAAAAAATCGTCCCATGTCTGTTTGCCAGAAAAAAGATTTGTCAACCCATATGCCTGCTTTGCTCGAAAAACACATTCGCCTGAAATTTGGGGAGCATTTGCCCCCCCTGGGAACACCGCCTCCTACGCCTATGATGATACGAAGAACTAAGGACACTGAGCAAAAAATTAGTTTCCTTCAGTTATTGTACAAACAGGTTTTAACCTTAGTAGTTTCATAGTAGTTTTGGTCACATTTTGCGATGAAAACATTTCAACTTTTCATACTAGAAGTTTGGCCACTTTTGTATTAAATACACTGCTAATTGCGTTACTGTTAACATTTGAACCATACTGGAACTGAGTTGGCGGTGGCGTCTATGAGGGGACTATTTTCACGGAACTCTTTACACGGGCTGTTTTGAGGGGGCTATTTCGACGGGGGGCCATTTTGTAGGGGACCGTTTTTTCGGGCTGCTTTGTCGGTGATCGATTATGAAGGGGTCATTTTGTCTTTGGGCGATTATGACGGGGCTGTTTTGACGAGGCTGTTTTGACCGGGCTCTTTTGACGGGTCACTATCATCTGTCATTATTTTGAGTAAGCTTAATGGATTCTTGCGTCACTGCCCACTGCAGCGCTTAAAACCTTTGTGATAGGCTAGTCGTTGTCCAGCTGTGAAAAGCATCTAATTTCTTCCTAATTATTATGAATTTGTATTATATGTTTGTTTGTATGTGCACTTGTCATAGCGCCCCTTCAAGCTTCCAACTCAGAGGCGCTCCCGACTGCAGAGCAGACACTGCATCGGAGTTTCACGCCGAAGCGCTGAGCAATTGCAAGTGATGGACTTGCCCAAGGTCCCTACGCGGCGACTTGAGGTGGATTCGAACCTCGAACCTTCCGGCTTCAAGGCAACGACGCCACCACTACACCACCGCGCCCCACATGTATGGGAAATAATCAATTAGGGAAAATAAAACTCCACAGAATCCGATTGATGAAATCTCGCATTGAAAAAACTGACTAGAAAATTAGGCCTTATAGGTTTAAGCAACAACGAAAATGTTGTCTAAAGATATGTAGCTTACAAATGCAGAGAGAGTAAACAGTGTAGCCTATAGTGATATAAACTTGCACAGAAACGTGAATTCAATATGATATCAGAAGTACAGGATGGTGGAAGGTTTGCCTTGCAATTTGAACATTAGGCAATCATTGTTAGTCGACAAACCTGAATAAAATCATAAACAACAGTTTACTGTCTTACTTAAAAGCAATAATTGTCAGCCATTGCATAGGGGGCCTACCTTTATTTACATGTAGGCCAGGGGCCTACATGTACGTAGGTCACAGTAGGTGTCCCTGGGCCTATTCTTGTGGCCATTCCCCTATAAATATGTGATTGCAATTGTATAACTGTAAAGGAAATGATTGGTTTTAAAAAAACCATTGGCATGCAGAAAGAGATCTAATGCTTAGGCCTAATTTCTTTTCGTAGCATCTTTCGCTACGGTGTCTATAATACTGTCAAACGCATGTCGACTTGAAAAACGAGCCGTTTACTATACTTAGTTTAACAAATTTGCAACCTTAGAAGTTAGAATTACAATGGAAGTGACGTCCAAAGGGAACAATGTTCGTCCACCGAGCTTGGACGTCATTTCCATTGTTATTCTATCCTACAAGGTTGCAAAATCATGACAATAATGGGAAATTATGGCCATTTTGGACCCTATCTTTGTTTTCAGAAAGTGCTCCTGTAGGGATTTTTGGGAGCTTTTGGCGTTTCATTCTGGTCATAATATTCCTTCACCTATCCTGAAAATTCAGTTTGCTACGAGTTAATTTCAGGTGATAATCAATGGCCTTGAAAAGTGACGGCCATTGGTTGGACGTAATCCTGGTTTTCAGAAAGAGCTCCCGAAGGTTTGCTTGGCACTTTTGGTATGTCATTCGACACATACTCCTACACTTACCATGAAAGATTCAGCTATTTTCAGGTGATGACTAATGACTTTGAAAAGTGATGGCCATTTTTGGACGCCATCTTGGTTTTCAGAAAGACCTCCTGAAGGATTGTTTGGCACTATTGGTATCTCATTTGACTCATATTCCTAGACACCTGTCCTTAAAAATTCAGCTTGTTATGAGCTATTTCCACGTTTTGATTCAATGTTCCCGAAATACATCCAAAATCACAATGTGAAAAAATTGGTAAAAGGGAAAAAATTACCTTTTCTTCTCAATTGTTGCTCTGTCGATCTCCATGGTCTGCTTTTGTTTCAGTAAGCTTATAATATGAGAATTGAGTTTCGCACAAAATGCGCTGTGGCAAATGGCAGGAACGTGCTAAAAGCACATTTCGCAACAGCCGGAGAGGCTACTGGTAGACCTGTATTTTGATTGCATCGCGACAGAAATTGATCAATAAAATTTAATTAAAACTCTGTTTCATTTTTGACTCCGACGTTATTTGATGGCCCGGTCGATGATCACGTAGTCAAACAGCTGCCACGTATTACCTGGTATACTTCAATCAGACACGCCCCACTTCAGGTTATCGATATCATGAATACGGGAACGAAAAACGCGTTCCTCCAGTAGGTCCTGCACTCCGGATTGAGGCCTGGGCTGTTGGGCGACCATAGCCGAGAGATACGAAGCCGGGTGTCTCCCGGGACACCTACTACATCGCTGCGTCTACGGTCGTGTGTCGGGTGAACAAGGAAGGGCATTTTTAACACCAGCTGTAGCTGAATTTTACTTCCTTACGGGTTTGTATGTTCAAGATTTCCCGTTTTAAAATATGACATATAATATTTATTGCACGTTCAACTCTGGTTATACAATCATGAACAACTAAGTACAGTAAAATGCAACAGGAGTAGGTAGCTTATATTATCCTGACCCCTCGCTGAATCTCAATTGCTCATAAACTTGACAAGCTCAAGACCAGTTCTAAACGGTAGGCCTAGCCTACTAGGATTTGGTGGTAATAATTATGGCTACTGTTGTTGTTTTTGAAATTTCAGGCGAATGCTAAAAGTGTTGACAGAATTAAAATGCTTAATGACATCTTTTGTTGGGGTCTAACTTTCATCGGGCCACAGTGTAGTTGAAAGTTGTAAATAAATATGGCGGATTTTTGCCGTATAAGCTAACACAGATTAATTACAAGAAAGTAGCAAACTCACCGCCTGAGACCGTCAATAGAAAAATTATCGCCCGTTACATTGATATATTAAATAACAACAGCTTAGAAGTTTTGTCATGCTTAATTATAGGGCCGATTGGTTCTTTGCATATCTAATGCAACTGTGTCGATCTGTGCAAAAATATGGAAGCCGCACAGTCTCATGTAGATCGGATATCATCCTGAACCGCACCTCTCATCTCAAGCCAAACAGAAATGACGTGGCCAATAGATTGTGGCATCAGAATGAGAGGCCTCGCAGCGCAATGGCACGCACCGCTTAGCAAGACCATATTATAATGTGAAATCGGCCACAAAGCTTTGTTATCGTCAAAACACAGCTTGTGTTGGCCGACACATCCATAAAAATGCAAGCGTCATGGGTCGTGATTTTGCAACGCAAGAACGCCGACATTCACAAACACATACGCACACAAACGCTCTCTCTATAATTATATCCGAAGCATGGCCTACTCGATCAAGGGCGGATACAGAAATTTTCGAAGGGGACCGAAATTGTCCGTCTTGGGGCAGGGAAATTATTTGTCCTGGTCGCCGAAACATTTGACCTTTTTTTAACCACTTGTCTCGAATTTTTAGGAAAAAGACACCATTTTATCCGCCAAAATAGTTGACCTTTTTTTAGTCGTGCGGGCCTCGTCTACGGCCCTCGTGGGCGTGGGGAGGGGCCTGCGGCAGTACTCATGGGGGGGGCACGTCATCTTTCCGAGCCAGAGTAGCTGGTCAAAAATAAAGAAATTTCTAAATGGGGGAGGACCACGTACTCATGGGGGAGGGACGTCATCTTTCCGAGCCAGAATAGCTGGTCAAAAATAAAGAACTTTCTAAATGGGGGGCCACGTACTCATGGGGGGCACGTCATCTTTCCGAGCCAGAACAGCTGGTCAAAAATAAAGAAATTTCTAAATGGGGCGGGGGGCAAGTGGCCCCCTGGATCCGCCCCTGTACTCGATGGGCAAATGCATACGTTTGTAGCTAACTAGGCTACCAACCATCATTTCTGATCCACATGCGTTACTGGATAACTGGGTAGATACATAATTAATTCAAATTGGCCATTGCAATCACAGGCCATGACCGTCGAAGACCTTGGTCTACGGGTGTATAATTGGGGCGAGTGTAATATTATATAAAATAAACTAATGTAAACTGATGTAAAATATGCCCATGTTATACTGCGCGCAAGTGTACCTAATCTGTGGATGTAAATGTAAATGTGATCGGATTTTATATAGAGGCCGTCATAGGTGCAATCACGTCCTAAAAGTTGGGGGGACCAAATGAATCACGTCCTAAAAATTGGGGGGTCCTAAAAGTTGAAGGAACCATAATAATAAAGTCAGGGGAAAACTCAAAAGTTGGGGGTACGCGTCCCGTGGGTCCCATAGGGTGGTTGCGCCTATGGCGGCCGTATAATTATGGTCTCGACCGTTCGACCCTGTTCATTTTTCAATGAATTTGATCAGGTGAGATTCTTCACCACCGCTCGCCCGTTTGAATGGACGCCACGCCAAATAGCCACCATTGGGAAGCGAACCGCGGCCCGCACGCTGTCTGTCACAAAATCGCGTGCAGACGCGCGACCAGCGCTCTTACCGATGTACCTAACTGGGTCAGTGGATAATAAGCTTGCTTAGTGCTTATCGCTTTAGCGTTCTAAATTATTCGCCATTGCACGGTGTTTAGCGCTGGTCGCACAGGCCTACAAGTTGGATTTGCGAAAGGAATTTGTACTAAATAGATGTCAGATTTATGAAAGCATTTTTTTATTGGATGCAAGTGGGGTCGATGAGAAGACTAAAAGATTACTGTATAGATTGGAGCTGGTTTGAAAAATAAAATATTTACTCAAACAGAAATTGGATTGATGAAATGAATAATGAATTCCTGCGTAGCAAGGCTGTTTTAAAGGAATTTTAGAACTGCACATTGCACGACCACTTCTATTTATTCTTATTTCCCCCAATGGTAAATTGCTCCAAATCGGATGACAATGACCCTTTTTTAATATTTTTAATTGCAAAAGTTCATCTAAAACTGCTCATATCCATTTAGAACTGCACATTTTGCGTAGGACTGCACGCTAAAAAAGCCCTGCTGCGTAGGCCTAAATAGATTCTATATTGATGGAAAGAATTCGTGTCAAAGTGGAAGTGGGATTGCTGAAAAGTAATTATGCAGCACCGGACGAATAATTAATTTAGAACGATAAAACGAGAGAGTAGGTATACCTGGATCTAGCTGTATATCAACCTTATATCCATGCAATGTGATAGTATAATATGCTGGTTTTGGCTGAGGTAGGCATGTAGCCTATATGATTATAATCTACCTACTGTTCCTTCAATCATCTCAGCCGTTCTACCTTCGTCAGTTGTTCACCATCCAGCCACCTCGTTCAACACGCTCCTCATCCTCCCATCGCCCTCCCATCACTTCATCACTGAAATTCGCAAACCTCTCCATAGCCATTGCCGTTCCACCTCTCTGGAACAAACTTCCGCCAGCACTACGGCAAACTTCCGACCCATCATACGAACTCACCAAAATTCCACCTCTCGCTATCTCCCCACAGGTGCTTCACTCAAAACTGAAAACATTGCTCTTTCACAAATCCTATCCTGATTCCTCCTCTTCTCATCACATCCCTCGTCATTTCAATTCTAAACATCACCCACCTTAGCCGTCCATCTATCTGCCTGTCTGACTCTCCGGACTTGACCCGCTGCCTATCGATTTTGTTTTGATTGAGCTCCTGTGAATAAGCTGGTTCCCGCGACTTGGCTTTTGTGGGCGCTGTAGAAGTCTCGAGATTACGATTACGATTACGATTACGAGTTCCAGATTCTTTCTACTACTCTAAAGTTGAAGACGCACTTCTACTGTTTTAATTGGAGTACAGCTGCGACAGAATTCGAAATGGTTGGCCGTTTTAAATGCACGGAGGCGGCATGATATGATCTCGGTTCTGAGCTTGCAGATGGAAGATTCGAGGAAACATCCAATACGGTCGTCTATAGTCAGATCTTCTACCCAAGTATGACAACATCCCTCACCTCGCGAATGAAAGGTGTGCGCAGGGGGCGTTTCTGTGGCTGAAGTCGTGGCCAGCTTTCAAAGGGGAAAGTTCAAAAATGGAATAAAAAGTAAATTGAGCAAGTCCTCAAACGCTGATTATTATTATCATCGTAAAACTTTTGCATGTATTTGATGTATTTATGTACCGAAACTGATACTAACCACCAGTTTATGTATGTGCACATGTTATAGCTCCCCTTCAAGATTCTACTCAGAAGCGCTCCCGAAAACAGCGCGGACACTGATACGGAGTTTCACGCCGAGGCGCTGAGCAATTGCGAGTGAAGGACTTGCCTAATGTCCCTTCACGGCGGCTTGAGGTGTATTCGGACCTGCAAACCTTCGCCTGAAGGGCAGCAACATACCCACTACACCACCGCGCAATCGCTGTGTTTATTTACGCACCGATTAAAACTCAATTTCAGGCTATTTAAATATCAGAACTTGCACCTGATAAAATCTCTCGCTGGAAATGATAATGACTGCAAGTTATGTATGCAAGGTACCGCGCAGCTACTTCTCCTTGTCTGGATGGACTTCAGAGCAAAATAGCGCGGCCATGTCGTCGCAACAGAATTATTTCTGTTGTGAGTGGACGGTAAAAAATACGAAGTTACGCTTGCGAATAATTTACAGTCATCATGAAAGCTTACACGGACGTTTTTAGAAAGCGAGGCTGTCTGCTGGAGCTGTTTTAGATAGGCCTACACACAGTGAGCTACTCACACAACGCCCCGTTGACGCAACGCGCGCACAAACACAATGCCATGTATCTTCTCGTTCAGTTGTGTTGGATCCCATCCTACTCGTTGACACGATACAGTCAACGACAACAAGATGAGTGACGTCACCGCCTTATGCAACATTGCATAGCAAATAAGATAGGCTATTGTGAAGGAATCTATCCGCATTGCAACAGTCAGGGGCGTAGTCAACCCTTAGAAAAGGGGGTATGAAAGAAAATTGTATTGACAAGGAGTCCCGGTAGGTTAGCCTACTATTGCTGGACCATCCCCCATGCCAATCAGAACTCAATGGATTTCAACAAATTGCGTGGGTAATATTTTTCAGAGTGGGGTGCTTCAAACCAGGGGCGTATCCAGGGGGCAATACGGCCATGGCCTCATTGAGATATTAATTTGCACAGGACGTGACCCCCATCAGGTTTCAAAAAGCTTTCAATGAAAAACCAACGAAAATACGAGACCAAACTTGTTGGCCCCCTTCCAAAATGTCTGCATCCGATCCTGGTTCAAACCACCCCAAACCACTTCCATGGCGACGCCGCTGGCGAAGGTTAACTTACTTTGATTATTTTGACTCTCTATGCGCCTACGCATGACCGACTGTAGTTAAGTTTTATCGCTCTATAAATCTTCGTGAACTGTCCGAGTTGTCGGATACTTGGGCTACTTGATTGCGGTCTGGGGTGCAACCGGCTGATGTCTTGTGAATTGCAGATAAAGCCTATAGATGCAATAAGTGATTCTAATAAATGACCAACCAGGCCTTCTGTTCACGTTACGACAACTACTTAGGCCTTTACAACAATCAACACCATAAAAAAGAATGATGATGATGATGTTGACGACGGCGACGATAACAGGCTAACTTTTTCTGTTATTAATTAATGCTTAAGTTCCTGAGGACATAATAGCCTATAATAATAGTAGGCCTAATAATAATAATAAAAATAATTTCGATTTCGTCCCCATCGCCATCGAATCGCTGGGCCCAGTCAATCGGACAGGACGCGAATTCTTGACGGAGGTGGGGTGTCGCATGACCGCCGTTTCTGGGGACCCTCGGGAGACGTTGCACTTATTTCAACGTTTGTCTATCCTCACCCAGAGATTTAATGCCATAGCTTTCAGGAGGACATTCGCACAACTCACCGAAGTCGAGGACGACTTATCTTACTTTATTTTACATTAGTTTTAGTTGTGGGAAACAATTAGCACATAATAGGCCTATAGGCCTATGTCTGTGTTTGTCGGGCGTTCACTGTTCATCACGCGCAGCCAATTAGTGTTGCACAGTTTGAAACGGAAATAAATGATGGTGTATTAAACAAATAATTGTAACAAAAAAAGAAGAAGAAGATGACGACAGATAGATCATAGCAGTGGCGTAGGCAAGGGGGGGGGGTTTCGGGGGTCAAAACCCCCCCATTGGCTCCGAAAAAAGGTTTTTTAAAGGCTATTTTTCTGTTTAAGTAAGAAAAATAGCAAAAAACAGGGTTTCCGGCCATAAAACCCCCCCCATGAAAAATTCCTGGCTACGCCACTGGATCATAGATAGATGATGATACGCTAGCAACGGTAATATAAACATGAGCAATTTAAATTACGCGCCTAGCCTACCATTTTCGAGATCAAAACTGTAAATATCGCAGCCTCACGATGAATTAACAGTTAAATAACGGCCAACGATTGTTTTCCTAATACTGGGTAATAGACCGTTAGAGGGTACGTAGGGTAGGCCTACAAACCAAATTCCAGTGATCGAACGATGCAACCACGGTCACTATCACAGCGTGTTCTGTATTGCATGAAGCCATATCCAGTTTCTTGATCATTACCGTACGAAATAGCTGAAGTTTTGCTCTCAATGTGGACTATTGCTGCTATGTTTTGCTATTTTCAACAGTAGGCCTATACCCTTCCATTTCAGACGAAGCCTCTTCTCCTCCCGATTGTTGAACAACCTCATATGTTCACTGATGTTCATCAACTTTTCCGATGTTATCGTTTGCAAGATTTGAACCAAATGTGGCATAGAATCGTAATACGTTATGTATGGGAACTGATAGTAATCACAGAAGTTCAGCCAGTAACGAACGGAGTGCTCAGTGTATGAGTTAGGATCTGGAATTGAACGTTGAGAAGGGTGTGGTTGGATATCTGACCCGGAGGGCCTTGGACCATATGCACCGCTCCAGGTTCTCTCTCGCATCGCCGTGTGTTTCAATTCCCATTCGATCAGAAGCGTTTTGGATGGCGTAAACAATGGCATATTCATTCGGTATTGTTCAAAAAAGCTCATAACGGATACTTGATATGGAACGTATATTATTCCATGGTGAGCTGCAATATCGGAGAATCTGTAGTTAGCGTATCTAAGTCTTAGAAGTGCTGTGCGAACTGTACAATTCACGGCTTTGCAAGCGGCATGAAATTTACTGAGAGCGAACTCGAAGAATCCATTGTTGCTATTGTGTGCGAAAAGAAACCCTCTCCTTTTTGGTTTATATGTCTGGTTATGAAAATTACAGAAGCTCGGTAACAGCATCGGTTGAAGACCTGTGAAATACTTGATGTATTCGACATCGTAGAGATTGTTTGCAGCTACGACATTCCATGGTTTAGATGCATATTCAATGAGATTTTTGTTCCACCTTGTCCATCTTTCTGGACCGAATCGCCCTAATTCGTAACGATGAGTAGACAATATGATTAGACTCTTGTTAAATGGGGCGTACAGTTCACAAAGCGCCGATGAATGGAAACAGGCAAAGGCATCCACAGAAACCATTTCAGTATCGTTCTTGTAAGAATCGTAAAATACTGGAATAAGGGAATTATTCAGATGTAATGCATTATGTGGGTTGATGATTTTCAGAGTCCCCATTCCTTCACAAGTCTGTGTTCGATGGCATCGTGTGTAGTCAAGACTTTTGTCTATGACTCTAACTCCCATGGGTTTAAGAAAGTTCTTGATGTCGTGAATTGGTCCAATGTGGAGGTCACTGCTCCAGATGACCAGCGGCTTTACTTTGAAGACGGGTAGAGTCACTTCCTCTGAGTCAATATAAAACAGGAAACGACGAATACTTAAGTGGCGCTGGCTAATTACCATGAAGAGAATCGCAATGATCATTAAGATCAATAGTTTCGCCTTCATCGTTAGTTGCGACATTTTCCGTATTGCTGCAATTAAAGCTGGACAAACAAACACAACAAAGTTTTTGTTATAGTGTAATTACATTATGATCTTCTTGTTTGAAAGTCAATATATTCGTGACCGCCGCATCTGGCCCATCCTCAATTTTAATACTGGAGTGTCCCATCTGTGGCCCTGACAATCCCTAGGGATACCAGCACTGTAACTTGCATCGTCTTCTCAAAGATCAATTATTATGCGATTCCTCTTCTTTAACCTTGGTTAAAGTTATGAGGATATAGCTGGATATTTCGATGGCGTCAAGATCGAATCTCAGGAATTTATTTTACGGTAACTTCTTAAAATTGCATCAACATCAAGAGTTAAACTATTAATTGTAGGCTTTTGTAGCCTTCGTTTTGGCTCTCCTTTCCTTTGGCACCTGGGATACGTGATCCTCCTGCGGCCCTTACAACCTCTCTATGGCATTTTTATGCACTTCTGAGAAATTCTTGATGAGACCCAGTCATGCGTCAATATATAGTTAATACGTTAATAATAATTATTAAAGTATGCAGAAATAAATATTTGAAGTACTGGATATGTGGAAGGAGGTCAAGGAGATGGATGTTCCAGTACAATGCATTACTTACTGCAGTCTAGACCGCAATAATTGAAGCTACAGAAGCCCACAGCTTTATTGGAAAGACGCCAACGTGATAGCTCTAAGCAATAATTTTCTTCTCGAAGGACATTGGCAGTCTCCTTGGCCAGCGAACAAGTGCAAAATTAAGTGAGTGAATCTGATATTGCAGGCGTTGGACGAAAAGAAGAATGGTGAAAGGATCATTCGATAAGGCAACGATTAGGCCTGTGTTTTTATGGTAATTAATTAGACCTATTCAGTCTGCTATTACCTACGGTTCATTTTGTCAACCGTAGGCTATACACAGACCCAATATGTTTTCGAAAAGTGATTTACAGTCGTAAATATTGCCGAAGCATTTGCAATGACATAATAAGCTTACTCACCAATTCTGAGACAGCTATAGTTCAAATACTGTAGCCCATTAGGTCTACAGCGACATGTAAGAGCAACAACTCGGGCGGGAGTCATGTTAGGGCAGACCAATTGTCCGAATAGACCTATAATAATTGATTATGCAACTGCGACGCTCTGCACCAAGGGTTGAAGCTCTGCATTTTCATTTTATTATTATTATCATCGTGAAATTTCGTGAAGCACACGGTACAAATCAGCCCGAGCGGAAACCACGTGTCCATTTTCGGTAACAGACGAACAATCGTGCTGAAGGCCTATAAATATTCTACTCCGGGGCTAATTGCCGTGTCTCGCCCCGTTTAGCAATACTTGTTGTCAGCTCCTAAGGCATTGTTATGCAAAACTGACACCGAAACCCGAGTTGGGCGACAAATTGAATAAAATATAACGCAGGTGTATTATAATAGTTCTTTATCTATGAATGGGTCATGTGAAAGCATGGCCATGTGGGTCATATTGTATATATATATATATATATATATATATATATATATATATATAACTGTTATGTGTATATAACAATTATGTTATATATATATATATATATATTACAGTCGCCTGTGAACATGTATATATAAACACACACATGCACACAAACACACATACACAGGCCCCACACATAGCCTACACAGGTCGAACACATAATATCGGCCTACACGTATGCACATGCATATTGCACAATACACATGCACATAAACGCAAAGGCCTACACGCAATTAAAGGCACTCTGCACGACATTCATGCAGAATAACACCGACAATAATAATTACAACAATTTATATGGCGCCGCAACAATAAAAGTATGGTTTTTTAGCAAGGATTAAAATGAGTCCACTGAGCCGGTGTCACGAAATAGAGTATTCCCCCCGTATTAATCGTATCCCCCCAAATGACAAGTCACTTCCGCGTGTATTTTTTGCAAATTAATTTTCATCTGCTTTGTTTTGAACAATGACAGTAACAGGTATGTTTATTCCTACTAGATAATTTTTTGCTTTGGTTTTAGAGCACTTAAAACTTTTAAAACACTCAAGAGTCACTAAATAAATTCGAGTTGCCTTTCTCTGAACATTGCTTAGGACGCTTAAAACAATTATAGTCACTTCAAATTTTGATTAGAGCATAAAATTTTCAATTATACGCATTTTTAAAAAGGGGATAGACTGGTTCATCCCCCCGGATAGTCTAGACCGGTCAATTCCATCCGGAGGGATAGATTAATTCATCCCACCGGATAGCTTTCAGGGGAGATACTCCGTTTAGTGTCACCGGCCGGTCGAATAGCTAGCTGCTAAGGGAAATCTGAAGCCTAAAGTCAAGTCGAAAGATTGTGAGGATCCTCACAATCCTGTCCGTTCGGTGAGGTCGTCATTTTGTCACATACCCCCCTCAGCGACAGGCCCTACCCCGTCCTGCCCACTGGGTAGGGGATTCCGTGTTGCTGTTGGACTGCAGTGGTCGATGAAGATGGTTATGACAGGGCGCTATATAAACGCTGTCGGGTGGGCTCCAGGTTCGATTCCACCTCAAGCCGCCGCCGCGTAAGGACCTTGAGCAAGTCCTCTACTAGCAATAATAGCTCGTGCACTTTGGGGTGAAACTCCGATGCAGTGTCCGCGCTGTAGTCTGGAGCGCTTCCGAGTAGCGAGCTTGAAAGGGTGCTATATGAGATGCGAGAAATAAATAAATAAAATAAATATCCAACGAAGCATCTAAACCTGCCTAACAGAGCTTTTTTAAAGTGCAGTTGTACACAAAATGTGCAGTTCTAAATGGATTTGTGCAGTTGTAGAAGCACCTATTTGTACAGTTAAAACTAGCAAAAATGGTCATTGTCCTCCGATTGGATGTAATTTACCATGGAGGATGAGAAGGAAAAGAAGGAGCTGTGCAGTTCTAAAAAATTCCTTAAAAACAGCACTGCTGCTTAAGTGCAAGCACCCCAAACACCCACCCCAAATACGACCTTGATGTTTGTGGTTTATTGAATCTTTGATTCATCATTTTCATATAATACAGACATTAGGAAACGTGTTATAATGAACGCGATGTAACTGTTTCATATTCATGTATCGCATCATTCACTATAATAATAAATAATTATGTAGTAGAGACATGTGAGAAAGTGCATGTGTACGTGATGATAGGAAATGGCCTCAAGTGTTTAACGGTGGTTGTGTTGCGTTGAGGGGCAGCAGCTGACACTTCTAGAGAAACAATTAGAACAAATAAATAGCTAGAGGGGAAGACAAAATGAAATAGAGAAGCACAAAAGCAGAATGGAGAGATACATAGGCTAAACACAAAGAGAGAAACAGACAAACGCAAAGTGAGTGACAGACACACAAAGAGAGTGACAGACACACAAAGAGAGTGACAGACACACAAAGAGAGTGACAGACACACAAAGAGAGTGACAGACACACAAAGAGAGTGACAGACACACAAATAGAGTGACAGACACACAAAGAGAGTGACAGACACACAAAGAGAGTGACAGACACACAAAGAGAGTGACAGACACACAAAGGAGAGTGACAGACACACAAAGGAGAGTGACAGACACACAAAGAGAGTGACAGACACACAAAGAGAGTGACAGACACACAAAGGAGAGTGACAGACAAACGCAAAGACAAATAGCTAGACTGATAGAATGAGCTGAGGGCAAGTCTCTGAGACAGAGACAGATCACGAGACACATAGGCAGGCAGTCACACACACACACACACACACACACACACACACACACACACACACACACACACACGCACACACACGCACACACACGCACACACACGCACACACACACGCACACACACACACACACACACATTAAACCAAAAAAATCTGTGGGTAATGTCCGGAAAAAATTTAAAAAAATTAAATTGTGAGAACTAACTCTCATTTACCGGTTGCCCCATCACGCTCCTTTGTGAAGAGAAATCCGGAAACTAACAGCTTTCGTGTTCCTTTTTGCGAAGTCACGAATTCCAGCATTTTTAGCATTAGGCCTATCGGTCACAAACGAAGACTGAGGTTGCTCTGGTTCATGCTCCTACTTTTATATAGGTACAAAAGCGGCAAAGCCGTTATTCAAGCTTCCTGTTACATGCAACTTTTTCTTTGAGGTTCGAAATTACCTTTACAAGTAACGGAGTAATTTTGATTGGCCTTCTAAAGGTTCTAGATTTTTCCATGGGCTTCATTGCCGACCGTTTGTTGACACACGAAGTTTCATGATTCTTATTTACTCTTCTCATCGATCGTTGTTTTCGTATTTATTTTGCTCTTTCATGTCCATTGATACTTTGTAACGCTATTTGTAACGCTATTTTTCTCAGGTCCTGGTTCGCTAACTATAGGTATGCTTCAAACTTCGGATAGATCGAATAAAGTACGCACTTATAGGGACTACTATCTACTAGCTTTGTCTCAGGTCCGTTTTCTTTAATCCTGGTTCGCTACCTCCTCGTACCGGTATACTTCAAACTTCGGATAAGGGTTGAGGTCCTCGCGACATTATGTCGGCGACATTTTGTCGGCGACATTTTGTCCTGCGACATATTGTCTCCACGACATTTTGTCCGCGACGTTTTGTCGGCGACATTTTGTCGTGCGACATTTTGTCGGGCAACCCAGAAATTTTCAAAGTGGGGACAGAATTTTTGGTCTTGGGTCAGAATTTTTTCGTTGGCCGTAAAAATAAAATATACCATTTTGCCCGCCAAAATAGCTGATGACATTTTTAGTCATACGATCCTTTTCTACTTTCTACTTTTCTGTCTTGACAAATGTTCAAATTTCAAAAATAGGGGCCATGGCCGGCTTAGCCCCCATCTGGATCCTCCCCTGATGGTAGGTCTAACATTTTAAGCTGTCATCTCAATAAAATTGTGGATAAACAGTGGATAATAGTGTAGAAATTTATAATATTTTTGAAATATTGTGGTGGATATAAGCATCTCCGTACCCCACTACAAACTTTGGAGAGAACCATCCCCCAGCCCCTAAGTCTCCGCCCATGCTTTTGACCCAACAACGAACCTGTAACCAACAACGATGCCTGTACGATAGGGAACCCAAATTTCAGAACTCAAGACCATTGCCTCGAAGGAATTTCTGTTTGGCCTATTTTCTAGATAATGCAGACGTCGTTAGGCCTAAATAACACCGTTAAGTTACAGAGACATATACACACCAACAACTCCCACGCGTCTCAAACAGTTTGTCTCGGAACCTCACTTTATTAGCACCTCGTTGCAACCCTTCTAACATCATGCAGCGGTCGTGAGTTTGACGGTGCTAAGAATTCAGATTAAGAGGTTTCTTTCTATCATAGACTCGTAGATCCGAGACCTGAGCAAAAAGCATATGGCAGCCTTTGGTAGGCCTATAGCCCTATAGCATGCAAATCGTGTTTATTTTATTTTATTTCTTTATTTATTTCCTGAACCAAAAACAAAATACAGCAATGGCAGTAAACATTATAACTTTATAATAATTTGGTTAGCAGGGGATACGTAGAAGGGAAGGACAATCCCGATAACAACTAGGCCTAGCATGTGAAATATAAAAAGCCACAATAGCGCACGACAATTGCAGGAATATAAAGATCATTAGTAAAATAAACTTATTAACAGTCAACCGACAAATACAAAACAATGCAGCTAAATCAAAAAATAAAACAACCCTTAACGAATGGCTCAACTAAGAGCTTGGGAGAACCACTAAGCCGAAATTCTAACCATTTAATAGCAGGAAATGCTTTGAGTAGATTGGCGAAGTTTATGCTTAAATAATCTAGTGTTAGGTTAAGATTAAAGATAATGTAGGAAGAGACCTCCAAAATGATTTGCATAGCATCTCATAATATTATGTAGCCTATGGTAGTCTTTTTCATCTTTCACTCGTCTTAAAACCTGTAATTTCTCTCGAGGTTGCAAACACACTGGGAGCGCTTATGAAAGGCTCTTGCTGCGAGAAGAGCTTTGTAAATGGTCATGAACAATACCATACAATATAATACATTACAACACAATACAATACTATGCGCTACAATTTCTGTAATTTATAATCAGGTGCAGGCCTTAAGGTAAAGATTTCTGGATTATAGTCTATTGATCGATATAATGTACAAGCCAATATCCAGTGTTTGAGCGATGTAGAGCCGCTATCAGAGCCTGTGCTGTATCGCACGAACCCGCTTCCAGTTTTTTTTATAATAACGGGATAACATGTAGCCTAAAGTTTGCTCTCAATGTGGATTATTACTGCTATGTTTTGCTATTTTCAATAGAATGCCCTTCCATGTCATACGAAGTCTCTTCTCTTCCCGAATGTTGAACAATTTCATATGCTCACTGATATTCATCAACTGTTCCGATGTTATCGTTTGTAAGATTTGAACCAAATGTGGCATAGAATCATAATATGTTATGTATGGCAGTTGATAGTAATCACAGAAGTTGAGCCAATAATGAACTGCGTGCTCAGTGTATGAGTTAGGATCTGGAATGGAACGCTGAGAAGGGTGTGGTTGGATATCTGACCCGTTGGGCCTTGGTCCATGTGCGCCGCTCCAGGTTCTCTCTCGCATTGCCGTGTGCTTCAATTCCCAGTTGATTAGAAGCGTTTTGGCAGTCACAAACAATGGAATATTCATCCTGTATTGTTCAAAGAAACTCATCACGGAAACTTGGTATGGCACGTGCACTATTCCACTGTGAGATGCTATATCCGAGAATTTGTAATAAGTGAATTTCTGTTTTACAGGCATGATATCAATTGTACAATTGACCGCTCTGCAAGCGCCATAATAGCGTGCAAGAGCGTACTCGAAAAATTTGTCATTGGTGTTGTGCCCGAAAATAAACACCTTCTTCTTTGTCGGTTTGTATGTCTGGTTATGAAAATTGCAGAAGCTTGGTAATAGCATCGGTTGAATTCCTGTGAAATACTTGATGTATTCGACATCATAGAGATTGTTTGCAGCTATAACATTCCACGGTTTAGATGCATATTCAATGAGATTTTTGTTCCATTTTGTCCATCTTTCTGGACCGAATCGCCCTAATTCGTAGCGATGAGTAGACAATATGATTAGACTCTTGTTAAATGGAGCGTACAATTCACACAGCGCCGCAGCGTGGAAGCAGGCAAAGGCATCCACAGACGCCATTTCAGTATCGTTAACGTACGCATCGTAAAATGCTGGAATAAGGGAATAATTCAGATGTAATGCATTCTGTGGCTTGATGATTTTCAAAGTCTTCATTCCTTCACAATTCTGTGTTAGATGGCATCGTGTAGAGTCCAGGGTTTTGTCTATTATTCGAACTCCCAATGGTGTTAGAAAGTTCTTTAAGTCATGAATCGGACCAATATGGAGATCGCTGCTCCAGATGACCAGCGGCTTTGCTTTGAAGACGGGTAGAGTCACTTCTTCTAAGTCAGTATCAAACAAGAGGCGACGAATATTTAAATAGCGATGGCTAATTGCCATGAAGAGAATCGCAATTATAGTTAAGATATATAGTTTCCGATTCATCGTCATTTTCGGGATTTTCAAAATTGCTGCTGATTAAGTTGAAAATTACCGGAGAGCTATATCCTTTAAAAGCTGGAAAACAAATCACAACAAAGTTTTAATTATACTAGATGTCCTTTTAGTTTGAAAATCAATGTATTCGTGACCCTTGCACATTTGGCCTAGCTCAATTCTAAAACTGCCTCCACCATTGCAGTGACGGTGCCAGACATAAAAAAATTATGTCATAACCAGGACGTATATAGTCAGGGCAGAAACACAAGAAGCCAGCGCAGGGCTTTTTAACGTGCAGTTCTACACAAAATGTGCAGTTGTAAATGCATTTGTGCAGTTACGGATGCACTTCTGTGTAGTTAAAGCTAGTTTAAAACAGGTCTGTAATCAAGGTATAGCCTACGCGGGCTTACGGCGTATAAAAACCAGGGTAAACGGTATACGCGAGTAAATCACGGTACACGCGGCTGTTTTGGTGTAGCCTATTGCTTAGGAAATTCGAAGCGAAAGACTAAAATAAGTCATCAGATTTTTCCGGACGACAAAAAATTAGACATTTTGGGCTGATCACTTTAAAAAGGTAATCAGATTTTATTTGGCCGGAAAATGGAGAAAGTTTGGGCTGATGACTAAAAAATAAAAAGTCATCAGAAATTTCACACTCGACAAGTTGATTTTTCGGTTCTAGGACAATTACCCAAGGGCAATTACCCCCGGACAATTACTATCGGGCAATTACTCCTGGGCAATTACTCCCCCAAATAATTACCCCTTAGGACAATTGCCCCAGGACAATAACCCCCTAGGACAATTACCCCCCATACATGCATGCATACACATATGCGTATACAGGGTGGCTCAATAAAAAATGTCCCACCGGATAAAATGCGATATCTTCTGAACCGATTGAAATTTTCTGCGAAAATTTTCCAATTTGCAGGGAAATGAATTTCCAACAATCCCTGAAAGTTCTACTAAAAACGTTTCATGCTTCAAAAAGTTACAGCTGTTTAAACTTTCAATTCCGTTTTTTCAAATTTCCGCGAAGAAATGAACGTCACTTGTAGATTTTCATCAAATAATATCGCTTTTCCCTACGACCTCAGAATTCCGTTTCACAGTTTATCGTCAGGTGTGATGGGAGTGTCCACTCCCTGCTTTAACACGAGCTCCAAATCTTTTTGTGAAGCTCAGCAAGATTCGGTTAGCACTAATCCAAAATGGGGGTTTCGCCCTCCCCACACCCCCCCATAGTGAGAGGATTGGTCAATCCATCAATTGGGTGGCTTTCTATCCAGGGACAATGTTTCAGATCAATACCTGCGAAATATATTATTTAGCGTGCGTTGTGGAAACAACACATTCTACATTATATATGCAGTATAATGTGCATAGATTGTATGACGAGACATACTCGTCATCCGCGTATGACATAATAAATAAAGAGAAGATTCTGTCTGTCTGTCTGTCTGTCTGTCTGTCTGTTTGTCCGGGATGCATTTCAACAATTTTTTAGCTTTTCACTCCAAACCTTTAGTGCTGTGTAGGTCTCGGCATGAGACAATAGTCGAGGGGTTGGCGATTCTCTACCACCATGGGGGGGGGCAGGGTGGAGGGCGAAACCCCCAAAAACATTTTCAATAAAACGCAGCTATTGATCTGAAATTGTTTACCTAGAAAGAGGGTCATCAGAACCACCCGGTTCAGTGATTGGCGAATCTCTACCACCATGGGGGCCAGGGCAGGGAAGAGGAAACAAAAAGACGGCAGTTTCTTAAACATCTTCTTAAACGCTTGCATGGTTATTATATAAATTAATGGCGAGAGCAGCTGATGTAATTTTCCCGAAAATCCTAATTTCACGCGTGGCGTACTTGCGCAGGTCGGTGTGGTGGGGTGAGGTGGGGAGAGGGTGGGTGAGGGTTGCGTGGGTGATGGGGGGTGGGGAGGTGAGAGTAGAGGTGGGTAGGTGTGGTGGGGTGAGGGGGAAGAGGGTGGGGTGGGTTGGGGTGAGTGGGTGGGGATGAGGGGAATTTTCCCCGAAAATTCTACTTTCACGGGTGGCGTACCGGTGGAGGTCGGTGGGGTGTTGTGGGGTGGGGTTGGGGAGTGGTGTGGTGGGGTTGTGCCCAGGAGCGGGTAGAATTCTAAATTTCCCGGGCAACGCCGGGTGCCCCAGCTAGTGCATTTATATGACGAGACATACTCGTCATCCGCAGCGAAGAGATTAATATATAAAATATCACCAAAATACTAACAGCTGGTTTCATAAACAGCTTCTTTACACCTCTTAGTGAGGTCGTATGACATCATTATCATTTTGTGTATTGAAATTTGCAAAAAAACTTAAAGAAATCATGTGTATTGGAACGTGATTATGCAGATATTTTACAAAAGGAAAAACAGTTTCTAAACAGGTGTAACTTCTGAAGTAATGCATATTCATTATTGAGATTTTCCAGGATTGTTGCAAATTCTGTCCTCTACAAATCCTGCTATTTTCATAGAACAATCTCGATTGGTTGCGGTGAAACTGCATATTTGCTGGTGGAACATTTTTTTATTGAGCCACCCTGTATATTAGGGTGTGTCAATTTTTTTAAAGTCAATATTTTAAAAGACTTTAGGTATAAAATAGTACATTTTCATGTGAAAAGTCGAAATATAAGTATAAAATTTGTCTGCAATGGGATTTAGCTACTTCAATTTGCACTTGAATTATCGTTGAAAATACGCAAATTAGCTGCTTTAACCCATTCCCGCCTCAATTGTTTTTTTGGGATATCTAGGAAATTGATGGCACCTATGTTAAGATGACAATACTAGAACAATGGTCACATTTAAGAAAAATAAAGTACATATTTTCTGAATCAGCAAACTTAGGGCAATTAAATGCATATTTCATTGTGAAGAACTTTTGATTTATATAGCGCCCTTATATGCCAAAGCTCAAAAATAGTCACTGATAAACA